>CM069243.1:18234178-18581536 GCA_035582765.1 Acer negundo
CCTTTTATGTTCTTCAATAACGCAGCTCCTCTTCTCTTGCTCATTCTCAAACTCTTTGAAAAATACGAATTCGCGCTGAATTTGTGAGCTTCTTCATTGATCGTGGACACGTTTTCTCTCCTCATCAATTCTTTGACAACCGGAGAGAAACCGACTGATTTCTCGAACTCTTCCATCGTTAATTGCTTCCCGGTTTGCAGATCACTGAGTCTATTCCACATTCCGTCTTCGTCGTACTCATTGACGATGAATTCTTTTCCTGTGTCTAGATTTTTTATCAAGAAAAAAGCACCTAAATTCGACATCATCGACGTTAAATCTGCCCCGGAAGGAACCGACCGATGGGTTCCGGATTCCTTAGCCGCCGCTGCCACTCGAGCTGGGTCCTGGTATGGACATATTCGAGCGTGTTGCGGCGCGTGGATCATTGACGATGTTCTTGTCAATCGTTGCTTCGAAACCGTACCAATCATCTCCACTTTCCTTCCTTTGTCTACACACAACGATTCGATGTCTCCTTCGGACCGCGACCGAACGACCACTACCGGTAACAGCGACGACGACGGCGGCGGTGTTTGAGCGGGAGAATTCGGAGTTGTTTCTTGTTTAGGTTTCTCGTCACTGACCAGACCGTTAACGTCACCGTTACAGTTATTTCTCACCGGTTCAGATGCTGCTGTGACCTGAGTCTGACCATTGACAACGAACTTGTTCGAAACGCCTCGTTTGAAACTCATAATATCTTTTTCTTTAGACAATCCCATATCTTGCAAGAGACGCTTACGGCGCTCCGTTATGGATCCCGGAGCCGCCATCCATATGTTGTAATCCGGCGACATTGGGGAGAAACCGTTTGCCGTCGTAGACGTCGCGAAATTTCGAAACTCTTCGTGACGGTGAACGGTCGACATCGTCGACGTAAAGGACATGCGCGAATCTTCAAAGTCCTCGTCTTCTTCATCGGAACCTGAAGACGCCAAATCGAGAGGCATGACCGATGAGATTCGATCAGAAGTCTCGAAAAACCGGTCGTCAATATCGTCGTCGTCGAGCCCGTCAAAGTTCATCTTAACCTTTCGTTTGTGCGCCATTTGTGCACCTTTTTTTATTTATTTTTTTATTTTTTTCTGGAATTAGGTTAACGTGAAGAGAATGACATCATGAGAAAATGAAGAAGAAGAAGAAGGAGGTTTTTTTGGAAGTATTTTGATGTTTTTGTTTTCTTTGTGTGTGACTTTGTTTGGGAGGAAGAGCGAAAAACTAGTTGGGACGTTACCGTTATAGAAAAAAATGAAACGGTCAACGTGGTCAAAATTATTACGTCCCTGCACGTCTTTGGTCAGGGACTACTGTATATGGACACTTGGCGCGTTATTACAAAAAGAATGTGGGTCCGTATGATCCCGCCACTCTCTTCTTGCCACGTTGACTCCTGCAATTCTTGCGGCCCCGTTGTATTGTGGGTCCCATCAATTATTTTTGTGATTTTTTTTTTAGTATAGATATTTATGACTCTGAAAAAATAATTTACTGTATTTTATGTAAGTTTTTCTCTGATAAATATATAAATATACTTATATTAATAACACACGTGTCACTTTATCATTTTTTGCTATGTATATATAAATAGCTGTGGTTGATAATTTAAAATATGATGAAGTGGTATCTGTGCTATAAGTATGTTCATATTTGTATGTCCACCAGAGAAAATTTACATCTGCAACCTATAGTACTGTTAAATTGTAATTCCAATATTATCCTTAAGTAAAATTACTATTTGGCACCGTTTGTTGTCGGGATTGGATTTGACTATTTTATAGGATTGATATGAGATTGAGATTGAATTGTATTGGATTTGATTTGATTATACTATATTATGTTAGGTGAAAATGACTAAATGAGAATTTCTCATGTATAATTCACATGTAGTCATTTTCACGAACATAATACGGTATTAATTTCATCAAATCCAACCATAAAGAGAAAGGACTGAAATAATTATTAAATATAATATGGTTTGCGATTAAATATGATTGGATTTGATAAAAAAAAAAAAAAAATTCTATATATAATAAAATAGTTTTCAAAATATATTTGTGTAAAATAAATAAAAAATTATATAATAAGAAATTTAAATATTTAATGATGCATGAGCCTAACCATTACTCTTTATGTTCCTTGCCGTTTCTCTTAGTTTATTATGAAACGTTGTTGAATATTTTATTATTGTTGTTTACCAAATTTACTAGACTGTTGTATGTTTGTGTCAATTGTCTATTGGTTGCTAAACAAACCCTTTTATTTGTATTTAGGGATACGCATAAAGTAGACCTATAAAATTCCTTTGATCATTTTTCTCTCAATATAGCTACTATTGTACTGTCTTGGTTTGAGGAATTTTAGAGCTCAATACAGTATATTCTTCAATATAAAGGCATTTTGTTGTTTCTATTGCATCATTTCAATCTTGTCTTGGCTAATCACAACCCCCAAAATAGTAAGCGTGTAAGCGTGTAAGCGTGTAAGCGCGTCACTGCAAAGTCACATTTCTAAAAGTTCAAGTGCAATTTGTTAGCATGCATAACTTCAAAAACATCTTTCAAGTGTTCAACATGGCTTTCTATTGTTGTGCTAAAAAACAAAATATCATCGAAGTACTTCCATTCATCACCGGGCTAGATTCAAATCTAATGGTACCCACTACTTAAATCAAGCTTGGTAAAAACTTTCGAACCCGTAAGTTTATCCAACATATCTTCGGTACGAGACAAGGGAAAACGATATTTGACTGTTATTTTGTTGATTGCTCAGCTATTGATGTATATACGCGATGAACCATCTTTCTTGGGAACCAATAATGTCGGTACCTCACATGGACTAAGGCTAGAACATACATATTGCTTGAGTAGTAAATCATCAACCAATACTTGTAATATAGTATGCTCTCTCGGGCTCATCTTGTAGTGTGGGAGGTTGGGTAAAGTAGCTCCACGTACAAGATCTGTTTGGTGTTGAATATCTCTCATCGGAGGGAGCTCAGGTGGTAGATCAGATGGGGTAAGCGAAGAAAACTCATCCAAGAGAGGTCGAATCACCATAGGCACTTCTGTTTGTGAGTCTGTGTGTTCCTTGACTCGTAGTGCTAATATAAATTGAGAGTCCTTAGCAGCAGAGTGAAATTCAAGGCCAGAATATGTAACAAGAATAGGATGAGTGTTGGAGTCATCGCTAGCTTTAGCCACCGTAGAGTTAAGAGGGACCAACAACATCTTTCTTCCTTTCTAAACAAATCGATAGGTGTTGTCACGACCATTGTGAATCGCACCGTTTCGCGTCGATATCGAACTGCCATGGACGACCTAGGAGTAATTGGTACGCATCCATTTTTAACGCGTCACAGAGAACTTCAACATAGTAGTTTTTACCAATTGAAAATTGAACTCGAAAAACTTTAGTGATTCGCATTTCAGAGCCCTTTTTTATCCAGCACGTCTTACAAGGGTTTGTGTGCTTCTCTGTTGGTAGTTGCAAAGTCTTATCCGAGGCATGAGAGATAACATTTTCTTTACTACCATCAGCAACAATGACATCACAAACCTTTTTTGTGATTGTACAGCGGGTCCCAAAAAAAACATGTCTATGAGAGTTGATCTATTGCTTAGAGTTAAAGATAATTTTTAGAAGGGATAAACACACTCAAGAAGACTTCTATCAACAGCTGTTAGGTAGTGAGAGGTATAACAAAATAAAATAGTGAAAACAAAGACAATATTTGAATGAATTTACTTGACATTTCATTCAACATAAACAAGTCTTTATATAGGAAATTACATGAAACTAATGACCAACAAATAAGGACCCATGACTACCACTAACTTTAACATGACCCATTAACAATTACTTGCCCACAAATTAATCACACCACTAACTAGAAAATAGCACCATAACCCAACATCCCACTACACCAACAAACTAGTAAGTGGGGATAACTTATTTGACTCAATCTAAAGACTCATGTGATGCTAAACTCAAGCACCACTTACATATAATCTCTGCATTAATTTTAACACTCCCTCTTAATGCAGAAATTCACAACACCAAGCATGTCTCTGAAATACACAAATTTTTCAGAACTCAAAGGCTTTGTAAATATGTCTGCAAGCTGCTCGTCAGTGCTGCAATAAGACATCTTGATACTTCCTTTGTCTACCAATTCTCTGATAAAGTGATGACGTGTTTCTATGTGTCTCGTACGACTGTGGAATACTGAATTTCTTGTCATTGCAATTGTGGACTGATTGTCACAATGAACAACTGTTGAAACTTTTTGATGCTGCTTCATATCTTCTAGAATTCTCCTCAGCCAAACAGATTGGCATGCTGTTGAAGTTGCTGCCATATACTTAGCTTCTGAAGATGACAATGCAGTTGATGGTTGCTTTTTAGAATTCCAAGCGATAGCACCTGAACCAAGGTTAAAAATGTAACCTGTAGTGCTTCTGCGATCATCAACTGAACCTACCCAGTCACTGTCAGAATAACCACACAACTAAAAATTATCAACATTATTAGTGTACCAGATACCATAGGAACCTGTCCCCTTCAAATATCTCAGCACCCTTTTGGTAACTCCATAATGAAGTTTACTTGGATTTTGCATGAACCTTGACAAAAAACTTGTTGCAAACATAATATCAGGACGGCTATTTGTCAGATACAACATACTTCCAATTAAACTTCTATATAAATGACCATCAATTCTTTCCTCCCCATCATTCAAGCTGAATTTTTGATTGGTATTCATAGGAAATTTTACAGGATTACAATCTTTCATTTGAAATTTCTCAAGAAGGTCATTGACATATTTTTCTTGAGAAATAAAAATTCTTGTATCACTCTGCTTCACCTCCAATCCAAGAAAATAATTCATCAAACCAAGATCATTCATCTCAAATTCACCAATCATAAAATCCTTAAATTCAGCAATTAAAGCAGCACTATTACTTGTGTAGATAAGATCATCTACATATAGACACACAATAAGTACCTCATCATTGCCTCTCAATTTGACATACAATGTTGGTTCACTTTCACTCCTGTGAAATCCATAAAACTTGAAGTGGCCATTAATTCGATCATACCAGGCTCTCGGTGTCTACTTTAAGCCATAAAGAGCTTTCTTTAATTTGTACACCTTATTTTCTTCACCTACAACTTCATAACCTTGGGGTTGCTCAACATAAACTTCCTCATCCAAAACACCATTCAAAAAAAGCAGATTTGACATCAAACTGATAAACACACAATTTGTTATGTGCAGCTAAAGCTAAAACAGTTCGAATAGTATCAAATCTTGCAACAGGAACGAAAGTTTCTTCAAAATCAATACCTTCACATTGCATATACCCCTTTGCCACTAACATGGCCTTGTATTTTTGAATTGAACCGTCGGATCTATATTTAGTCTTATAGACCCACTTCAACCCAACAACTTCTTTGTTGTCTGGTAAATCAACGAGCTCCCATGTTTTATGTTTTTCCAAGGCCTTGATTTCTTCATCCATAGCATCACACCATTCCATGTACTTCACAGCATCTTGAAAAATGTTTGGCTCTATGACTTGAGTAAACTGACATCTTTCAGTTTGTTCATAAATTTCTGCAAGGGACTTCATCTTTTTTCTTGGTGGTGAGGAAGGAGGTGTAACGTCTGTAGAGGTAAATGAATCAAGTCTTGGTGTGGAAAAACTTGAATCATCACCATTTTGAACTCCCTGCTCCATTATGCTGTCATCTTCAAAAATTACACCTGGAGAATACTGCAGCCCATCCCAATTCCAAGCATTTTTCTCATCAAAAACAACATCACGACTAACAATTAGCTGCTTGGTTAGTGAATTAAAAAATCGATAACCCTTCGTTTCATTGCTATAACCCACAAATATACATTTGACACTGTTATCATCCAATTTCTGCTTCTTTTGAGATGGAACATGGACGTAAGCAATGCAACCAAAAATTTTGAAATGAGTTACCTTCGACTTCCAACCATTCCAAGCTTCAAAAGGGGTTTGATGGTCTAATGTTGATGTGGGACTTCGATTGAGAATATAATATGCGGTGTGAATTGCCCAACACTCAACAAATTTGTATCCAATTCAGGAACATACAAAGCATTTTTTATGTTGCCAATTTCATATGATTTTACCTTCACAGTACCTTTACCATGTGACTCCAAACATGTTACTGTTGTGTATTCACCAATTTGTCCAAATTGACAAAAGTCTTCAACTTTGCTGTCATATGATTGCTGCAACCGCTATCCATATACCAAACATCGTTATCACACTCCTTAGCAGAATAACATGCAAAAAATAAAATTTCAGATTCATCCTTTCCATTTTCTTTTTCCTCGGCAAATTTTGCATGCTTTTCCTTCAATCTGCAATATCTTTCAATATGGCCAAATCTCTTGCAGTAATAACATTGAGGTTTTTGGTAAAAAATTTCACCTTTATCACCTGACTCGTTGTTGTGATGAAAATTGTTACCTAAGCTTGACTCATTGTAGTGATGGAAATTGTTACTTGAGCGTGAATGTGACTCATTATTGTGATGAAAATTGTTACTTGGGCGACTGCCAATTTTTCCACCTCTCCTACCTCGAAACAAATGGCCTCCACGTCCTTTCTAGTTAGCTTCACCAGATGGGCCACTGTATTTTTCTTTTGATAGCTGTAATTTAGTATGAAAAGCATTTTCTATAGAATTCTCTTCATACCTTTTCATTCTATTTTCATGAGATTAAAGTGATCCTAGCAATTCTTCAACTGTTAGTATGCTCAAATATTTTGATTCTTCAATTGCTGCCACCACATGATCAAACTTCCTAGGCAAACTTTTCAAAATCTTTTCAATAACTTTTGCATCAGTTAACTTTTCACCAAATTTTCGAATATTATTCATAGTTTCCATTAAATTGCAAAAATAATCTTGCATGGACTCATTTTCTTTCATGAGAGAAGTTTCAAATTTTCTACGAAGAGTTTGAAGTTTTACCGTTTTCACCTTAGCATTGCCTTAGTATCCATTCTTCAACGCATCCCATGCTTCTTTGGATTTTGTTGCTGCTGAAATTCGAGGAAAGATTGATTCAGCAACTGCTTGTTGAATGAAAAACAAGGCTTTGGCATCTTTCTTTTTGACATCTTTGAGAACGTCTGCTGCGACTCCTTCTACAGCATAGCCTTCCTCCACATACTCCTATAAATCTTAAGAGATAAAGAGAGTCTTCATTTTTGTACTCCAAATTTCATACCCACTGCCTTGAAACAAAGGAATAGTGAGGTGTGTGGGATTCAAACCACCATTGTTGGCCATTGGTTCAACCTGGCTCTGATACCAGATGATAATTGACTTCTCTCAACAACTGTTAGGTAGTGAGAGGTATAACAAAATAAAATAGTGAAAACAAAAACAACATTTTGGTGAATTTACTTGACATTTCATTCAACATAAACAGGCCTTTATATAGGCAATTACATGAAACTAATGACCAACAAATAAGGACCTATGACTACCACTAACTTTAACATGACCCATTAACAATTACTTGCCCACAAATTAATCACACCACTGACTAGAAAATAACACCATAACCCAACATCCCACTACACCAACAAACTAATAAGTGGGGATAATTTATTTGACTCAATCTAAAGACTCATGTTATGCTAAACTCAAGCACCACTTACACATAATCTCTGCATTAATGTTAACAATTAACAGAAGTCATTCCAAAATACAAAGAGCATGGTCATCGGCATCACCTTATATAATCTCAACCTCATCTAGTTCATCATCACTACAAATCTCACAAGAATCATCCACAAATGCAACCTGCTTTCGTAGGAGACAGTCATTCGATCGATAGCCAGGTTGGTTGCAACGAAAGCACTTGCTAGGGGCTGGTTTCACATATGGGTTAGGTGCCAGATTGAGTTTAGTTGGGTACATAGGTTATTTTCCTGTAGATTTGGGAGATACGACAGATGAGTTAGTGGTGGGTTGTGTTTGGTGTTGAAGGGAGCTTAAAGGATGAGCGTTACTAGGGTGTTACTTGTCACTTGATTGTTTAGAAGAGAAACGAGAAGGAGCTTCAAGTATGGCTTTCGTAATTTTGTAATCTCCTTTAAGAAAAATATTTACAAAAGTACAAAAAAATATTTGGTATTACTTTTGTGTGTTTTTAAATTATATCTTTTACTCTCTTTTTTTTTCCCTCTGTGGTAAGCTGATTAAACTCATGGCTCACTATCTTTATGGACTTCAAAATTAGAAGCCCGTGCTTGTGTTTTGTGGGCTGAACGCTTGATATGGTGTAAAATTGTTGCTAAATGCACTCCAATCAAGTGGATTCAAATTTGTGGGTGTACTTAAAAGGTTGGTCCATTGAATTTAGTAACACTGCCTGCTTAAAAAATAATACTTGCTAAGTTGCTATTGTTAGTGTTCAAGGGAAATTGCTTAGGTACTGATCCTCCAATGGAGTGTTGCCACATGGCTTTTCTCTTAACTCTTTATATTTTTCTCTTTGCATTTTTTATAAATGGGCTATATGACAAAACCATATTAGTTGGTTAATACCCAAGTGTTGTCCATGTTTAAATTCATTACTGTTTATTACGAGACTCGACGAAATGAGATTTGTCCGATGATAGTACTTTGTGGATCCTAATTAATTCTTACAAAATGTGGACATTACATTTTAAGTTGCTGGTTAGCAACAGTAGCAATCCAAAGGTCTTTTGTTGAAGGACAATTTTTTTTTTTTTTTTTTTTTTTTTTTTTTTTACGTTGGTTTTGTATGGAAAGACAGGGTGTTATGATACTATATAAGATGGTTTTGAAATTGGTGATGACTTTCGTTTGCAAATTTAATGCAGCCAAGAGTACAATATGAGTACATATATAGATGCATAGATACATAGAAAGAATTAAATCAATCCTACCAAAACGCGTTCAAGTACAAATATATAGATCTTCCCTTTTTTAAGAAAACGTACAAAAATATAGATGGGTATTTAAGATAATTTTAAAAAAAAAAACCTACATTTAAGATATTTTTGATCTTTAATCTAATGGGGTATTTTTTTTTTCTCCTTAATGACACTAATTTTCCTTTGGTATATATTCTCCTAAACGATGGGGTATCAATCCATTACATTTGCATATTCTCTCTTAGTTCAAGTAGTATGCACCTTGCACACATCACACGTCTCTTTCAATACTTGTGGCGGGGTTTCAAGTCCCATTATCCATAATATCGGTATTTGTGAAGAGTTTTCTTTCCGATATTTATGGGCGTAGATATATCCTATTTATGGAAAGAGATATTTGGGTCATTCATGGTCATGGATAACTTAATATCGACAGGTTCCATCAGGCTACTCACTGATTTGATGTCATTTTTTTCTATAAAATAAAAATTGTTGAATTACATAGAAATAATTTCATTAAATAAGCCTAAACACTATTTTAAATTCAATAAAATAGAAGGACAATAGTAGACATCCAACACTTTTATCCATCATTTACATTCAACTGTTGATGTGTCAATTGGTGAGTGGATACATGGATAAATCATTATTAATGTGTATCCACTCACCAATTGACACATCAAAAGTTGGATGTCTAAGAGTATATCCAATGCAAATATGCATTTTTGAGTTTCTAAATAGTGTCATATCAACATTTCTATTTATTATGGGTCCACTTTTGAAAAAAAAAATTAGAGAAATGTATATTCACACCTCCAATGCAATTATCTAAAATCAAATATGCATCAATTTTATATCCAATCATAATAAAACAATTATTACACTCTCTCTCCTCTTTCATTTTTACAATTAAATGAGGTTTAATCTTATTAGTGGAAAGAATTAGAAATCATAGTCAGCATTTCTAGGAGAGTTTATAGAATTAGAAACTCAACTCCATATTTTCTAACTTTTTTTGGTCCACGTCATCTCCATATTCAACTTAGATAATAACATTATAGAGTGTTTTTCTAACTTTTTAAATATCTATCATATGTAGCACTTCATTTTCTCCAAATGCATAATAGCATTGGAGATGCTCAAACATTATCCAAAATAGAAATAACAAATACAATTCTAAATCTTAATTAACATAGTACCAACTATAATGACTAGAAATGATTCAAATAAATAAAAAATACTTAGTTAATCATGTTTGATGAAACTAATTAACACTAAAAGCATCTTCAATGTAAATATACATTTTTGAGTTTTTAAATAGTGTCACATCATCATTTCTATTTATTATAGGCCCATTTTTGAAATTTTTTTTAGAGAAATGCATATTTATATCTCTAATGCAATTATCTAAAGTCAAATATGCACCCATTTAATGTCCAATCATAATAAAACAATTAGTATACTCTCTCTCCTCTTTTATTTTACAATTAAATGAAGTTTAATCTTATTGGTGGAAAGAGTTGAAAGCTTTAATCCTATTGGTGGAAAAAGTTAGAAATCCTAGTCAGTATTTCTAGGAGAGTTTCTAGAAGTAGAAATCCAACTCCATATTCTCTAAAAAAATTTTAGCCACATCATCTCCATATTCAACTTAGATAATAGTATTGGAGATGCTCTAAGATATGAGAGTTTTTTCAGATTAGATATCTGATCAAATCATGCAGTGAGAAATTCAATAGATAATAATGAGAATGTTTGTTAGGGTTTTTTTTTTTTTTTCACCATTTTATTTAATTAATTGGAAATAAAATAACTTTATTCTCCCCCAAAAAGTATGTATATAATAACCTTAATAAATCTCGAGAAGCATTGGTTTTAGATCCACTTTGGCATCAAACCCATATGTGGCCTCTCAAACAGGAGACAACATATTAACAGTTCCCATGAATATTAATTTACAAATTGTCAAAAATATTTAACTCTCAATTGAGTTTAAAAAAAAAAAAAAAAATTTAAAAATCCTCATCATAGAGGATGTTTGCCTCTCTTGGAAACCTAAGTTTTCAAATACTCTAAATTGAAACCGGCTAGGGATTTGTTCACTCCTAATTTTGATCAGAAAGATAAAAATAAAACCCTAATTAATAATAGTCAAAATCTCACTCAATTATCAATACTATCCCTTCTCACCTTCAATAAAGAAATGAATGTGAAGATATTGGAATTCAAATTTTAATAAAGAAATGTATTTCGATTTCGATGAATATATTGAAATTCAAAATTTTGTAAATGTATAAGGTGGAAATATCGCAAATAGTATCCTCAAATTAAATATCATAACCCCAAGGGGTGGTGCAACTGGTCATTAGGGCGAGTCGTAAACTCAAACGTTCTGGTTCAATCCTTTGCATCCACGTTTCTCTTGAGGCCTTTACCCGGTTGTTAACTTCAGGGTCTTGTGGGATTAGTCAAGGTGCGTGCAAACTGGCCCGGACACCCATGGATACCAAAAAAAAAATTTAATATCATGATAGTGAAGGATATATTTTTTTTTTTTTATGATTAATAGTCTAATACTATACAACCCAATAAATTAACCCAAAATTTAACTCAAATAAGTTGTATTTATCATACAAATCATGTGATGATACTGATTTAAACCGTAATTATTATACAAATCATGAGATGATATGGTGAATAACATGAGCACAAATCGCATGTTACATATATCATAGCCCCAAATATGGAAAGTATCATGATATTTTGATCAAAGTATGAATATTGACTTTCTTACTTGCAATTACTTGTGTAGTTTCTTATAAGTGGTAGTTTGGTACTTTGTCCCCCATCGCATGATCTGTTCATCAATCTTCTTCTTCCGCTAATTTCTCCTTAAAGGAATCCAAAGAGAAATCTAACCAGAAAAATTTAATGGTGGTAATTAAAAATGGGAAAGGTAGAAGCTTGAATTATATATATACTCCATGTGTTTGAGAATATATTCTGTCTTCTTTATAACAGTATAACACCTTGAGTACAAAAGAAGCTGAGTGCAAGCAAGCAAGCAAGCAATAAGCTCAAAGTTGGAATTCTATTCACTTCTCTTTTTCTTGGTCTGTACTTGATCTTTGATCTTTTGCCTACTTTTACTTTACAGCATCTTGATGTCTTCTTCTTAATTAGATCAAGATCGATGACCATGAAGAAGAAGAACAACCCACCTAAGAGATAATGTAACAGGACATATCGATGAGACAACAAAACAAAATTCGAAGATTATAAAGAGATACAGACAATTAAAATTCATGTAATAATTTCATCACAATGGATTTAATTTATAGAGCTATATATATAAATTTTACAAGATAGTAGTAGTAGTACTAATTTATTAACTAGAATAATCGGTTCATTGGTTTTCATTGTCATCTTCTTCTTCTTCTTTCACTGGTACAGTTCGAGCTTTCTTGATCTTGCGGTGCAAATCGTCAAGGATTGCTCTAGGAAACAGTGAATCGATATCTTGTGGCGATAGATCGGATCGTAGACATTTACGGCGTGCATTTGTCGATGGTGATGATGACAGTACTGATGAAGATTTTCGCTTTTTTGAAGGAGGAGGAGGCATTGGTTTTTTGGGTGCAGGTGGGCACTGTTTGATCTTTGGGATTTTGTGATCGGACGAGGTTGGTGTTCTGAATCCTTGATCTTCTTCCTCGTCGTCGTGATCCGACGTCGTTGCGTTGAATTCTCCCAACCCAAGCCTCTTAAAGTGAAATTTATCGTCTCCCTCAATTTCTTGTGATGATGATTCTCGAGCAGCAGCCGTAGTAGTTGTCGTAGTGATTACACGGCGATGATCACCTTGAAATTCCGGCATCTGGGTTCTCTTCAAAATGTCGAATTCTACACCAACCTCAGAATTTGACATGCTTGGAACCAAAATAATTTGCTCAAATAATAAGTCTGAGAACATCAAACTCAACAAACTTCAAACTAACACAACATGAATTCCACTAATTAAGAAGAAGGAAAACATGGAGAGAGAATTGAAGGATATAGGGAAAAAGAGAGAAAATATACAATATACAGTTAGTGTATAGAGAGAGAGAGAGATCCTACATGCATGGAAGATAATAATAATGGAGAATTTATATATATATACAACCATCAAATCAGCTCACCATCTTTCTCTGATATGGAGTTTTTTTTCTACAAACTTTTTGTTAGAGAGAGAAAGAATGAAACGGTTTTATCAGCTTATCGAGACATGTAGAGAGAGAAAGATCGAGAGAGTTGATGTGCATCGGATCCTTCGCCAGGAGAGACTTTGAAAGCATCCACACATTCACTAAACTGATTCTCTCTCTCTCTATCTATCTTCTCTGTCACTGAGAGTATATGAGAATTTACAACTAAATAATAAATATCCTATATTCAAAAAAAATATATATATATATATTTTAATAATAAAAAATATCCTCTGTCTCTTTTATAGTCGAATACGAGTAAATCTTGTATGGAACGGTCTCATCACCACAGTCTAACTGTTAGAGAATGAGATTGTACGATCAAATTTTTTTAATTTTATACAGTTTTAATGTTTTAAATTTCGTTTTTATACTTGAAAGTTTCAATAAAAATTAAATAACTTGAATGAACGGTATTAACACAGTGTAAAACCGTCCCACGTAAGTTTTTCTCCTTATTATTATTTTTGCTGTTGTTGTAGTGATCTCAATTCGACTATTCTCTACGAACTTTGATGCATCTATGCACGTGGTTTGCTACGTGGGGACCATATTGATATATTAGCCAGCTTCGTTTCGTTTTTTTTTTTTTTTGTCGTCTCGCGTGATATTTTTAACCTCTCTCTCTCCCTCTCTCGGATGCTTTGTCTATCTTACAAGTAAACTATGTTTGGTTTTGACTTTTTCTTATTTTCCTGCTCCTTTTCTTTATTGTGTAATTTCTTTCAGTATTTGACTTTAATCATGTATTAGTAAAGTATGCTTATGTTGAGATCATTCATGATGTGTTATTTCTTCGAGTACGTATTTCACTATAATCATGGAATGTGTTAGTAAATTATGCATATGTTTGAGATCATTAACTTGTAATTTCATTTACACCATATGTACTCTTTCTTTGGTGTACATGGAGAGTTTTTTCGTATGGACCAAACCTACTCACTCTTTTAAAAAAAATTATTTAAGACTGGCCAAATTGAATAAATAATTATATTTAAAAGAAAATGTATAATTTTTTTCTAAAAAAAATAATTAAAATTCCTATTGAGTGAAGGGGACCCCATGGACCATTCCATTTGCTGATATATATATATATTTATATATATATAACAATTATCACGTGCAATATTTAATACAAAAAAAAAAATGTAAAATTCCAATCCTAAAACGTTATCTAGTAAAAATGAAAAAGCTTTAGAAAAAAATATATTGTAGTTTTTTATTTATTTATGATATATGATTCGTAACAGTAACAACTACTTGAACTTGAGATATTAACAACCGAATGAATTTTGTTTTTTCATTGAGCTATATTAAACGGTGGTATTGAGTATTGTAGGTGGTAGAGTAGCTAGAAAGAAATCTTAAATAACAATTATCATTATTGCTCTAATGAATGGATGTGTTATTTAAATAAAATTCATTTGTTTCATGTTAATTACTTCTGATTTTGTTTTTGGTGATTAATAACTCAAATCTATAGTTTTAGAAACATAAAAAGATGCATTATTATTATTATTATTATTATTCATTTTTTTCATATAGTAAACTCGATCTTTAATCATCCTAACCCAAAAATCAACTCCTTTTCTATCATAATTAAACACACTAGACACGCACACTAACACTAGTACTCTAAATTAAACTTCACCCACTAAAATTCAAACTAGGAACAAACCCAAAATTGAATGACAACATACATCGAAATTATTGAAGTTTCCATCTAGCTACTTTCACTCACCATTATATTCATTTAATTCATCAAATATTGATTGCGATCCTATAGCTACCTAAAGTTGTTATCTTTCCTTTTGAAGAATCAATAAAAACAAATATTTCATCAAAATGTAAATATATATCCATCTACTACATTGAATGGACATGAAAGCAACAGCACCAACTTGGACGGTAAAGCTTAATTATCTTTTCAACATTTAGTAATTGGATAATTTCCATCAACTACTTATAAGAAAATAAAAATGGTAAAAGAAAAGGTTATTAAAATACAAGATTACAAACACAGCTGAATATTATATCACGATTCACGACGTCGTTTCTTGAATTAGTAAAGAGCAATGAATGGTATTTATGTGTAGTAGTTATTATTTATATACACTGTACACATAAATGGTATTTATGTGTAGTAGTTATCATTTATATACACTGTACACATATAAATGGATATTTTGTGATGGTGGAGTGACCGATACGCACCGTTTTGATATTAGCTAGTAAGCTTTGGATTCCACCTATTGAAAATTGCAGGAGTAATTGAGATTTGGTAAACTTCTAGATTTCTAGATTCAACTAACTCATAGGCATCACACCCCCAAATCGGTTTTAATTTTAATTAATTCCCATAGAAGAGTATTTTTTTTTTTTTTTTTTTTTTTTTGTTCTTTTGAAAATGAATTGATTTTATCGTGAGATGATAATATATTCGTTTGACGAGATAAAAGTAAATGATAATTATCACAGTTTTGAGTACAAAACGGGGAACCGAAGTTGAGAAAGAGTGCATGGTTTTCATCATCAGGAGAGTTTGTTAGCGTTAACTTTAGAAGGCAGCCACTCCCACGCCACTACGCGCGGTTATGAAGCGTGAAGATTACGAACCAATGATTGGTTTCCAGCGGTGCAATGCATGCGGATCACGACTGTAATAAGAATCTGGGGATTGAGTACGTACGTGTCAAGCAATTAAACTAAACGGTGTTCGGTTATTAAAAAAAAAAAAACAAGACACGGAGTCAGACGCGGTTGGGTCCGGTCCGGTGCGGTGAGGGCATGATAACGTGTCAAGTGCAGAGGCCACATGGCTCATGATTTTGCCATTTTGGTTCCAATGCTCACCATCATGTCCCGTGTCTCTACAATCATGATTTTCAAATATATATATATAGATATAAATTTTTAAGTTAGTACATCCTAATATAAATTTGTAAGGATATTGAATGTGAGCTACTAGTTTTACATGCTTTTACTCAAATGTGTATGTACTTATCAAAATTAGTAACTTACATTCAATATCCCGATGAAGTAATATATATACAGTCTCGTTTTCGTGCGAACATCCTGATATAACTTCATAAGGATATTGAATGTGAGCCACTAGCTTGACAAGTGCATACGCACTTAAGTCAAATCATATAAAACTAATGACTCACATTCAATATCTTCGTGAAGTTATATTAGGACATTCTCATTTGAAAATTTATATATATATATATATATATACACATAGGAAATGGTGGAAAATATCACCTTTTCCAACTCACTTGATGACAAAGTGACTGATTTAATAACGTAAGTTTAAAAGGTACTAAAGTAAGTGATTTCCCAAAATGCCCTTATTTTACACATTCTCTTTCTTACTTTAAAGTTTTCTGAGATTTTTTCTTTTATATTCCTTTGTAACAAACCTTCAATGGAGGATGGAGGTTGAACACCATAACATTATCAATTCATCTCCTTTGGATAATTAATTTTGTAGCGCTACGCAAACGCATTCGAGGGTCGAGTTTTTTTTTTTTCAATTCAAAACCCTAACTGTGTTTCTTTTCATTTGTTATCTGAGTCTTTTGTAAGTCTTTCTCTGGTTATATGAATTTTTAATCTAATTGAAAAGTCTCGGAGAAGAAATGAAAAGGCTCGGATAGTTTATTAAAAGGCTCGGAGAAGTAATGAAATTAACAAAAAAAAAAAAATTGTTGAAAAGTCTCGGAAAAGAAATGAAAAGGCTCGGAGAAGAAATAAAAAGGCTCGGACAGTTCATTAAAAGGCTCGGAGAAGAAATAAAAAGACTCGGATATTCAAAATTAAAAAAAAATGATTGGCTTAGAGAAGAAATGAAAAGGTTCGGAGAAGAAATGAAAAGGCTCGGAGAAGTAATGAAAAGGCTCGGAAAAGTCTTGGAGACTAATTGAAAAGTATCGGAGACTAAATGAAAAGGCTCGAGCCTTTTCATTACTTCTCCGAGCCTTTTTATTTCTTCTCCGAGACTTTTCAACAATTTTTTTTTTGTTAATTTCATTACTTCTCCGAACCTTTTAATGAACTGTCCGAGCATTTTCATTATTTCTTCGAGCCTTTTAATGAACTGTCCGAGCCTTTTCATTTCTTCTCCGAGCCTTTTCATTTCTTTTCCAAGACTTTTCAACAATTTTTTTTTTTTGTTAATTTCATTACTTTTCCGAGCCTTTTAATAAACTATCCGAGCCTTTTTATTTCTTCTTCGAGACTTTTTAACAAATTTTTTTTTTTTTTTAATTTCATTACTTCTTCGAGCCTTTTAATGAACTATCCAAGTCTTTTCATTACTTCTCCGAGCCTTTTCATTTCTTCTCCGAGACTTTTCAACAATTTTTTTTTTTGTTAATTTTGAATCTCCGAGCCTTTTCATTTCTTATCCGGGCATTTTCATTTCTTCTCCGAAACTTTTAATGAACTGTCAGAGCCTTTCTAAGCTTTTTCCGAGACTTTTTCGAGCCTTTTTCGAGCCTTTTTAACAATATTTTTTTTTCTTCGCACAATCTGTTTAAGGTTTACAAAAGAGTGTTTTAAATTGAAAAAAAAGAAAAAGAAAAAAGCAACTAACAAGACGGTTTGTATCTCAGATGTAACTAACAAAGGCTGGGACATAAAAAAGTCACTATTGTGTTTGGTCGTGGTCCACCGTCGTCCATTGATGGAGGATTTTGAAAGGAAAAAAAAAAATATGGTGAAGAAGGTTACTATGGGGGGCATTTTTGTCCGTTCACCATAATAGGTGCCTTTTAAACTTAAGTTATTAAACTGGTGACTTTCTTACAAAGTCAGGCCCAAATAATGACAAAAATTTTTTGAACCCTATATATATATATCATAAATGTTCTGGTCAGTGCGCACTAATATAACTTTATTAGTGCACATTGATATAACTTCATTAGTGTGTTGGATATGAACTATTAGATTTATATATTTTGACTCAAAGTGTATACAGTTGTCAAAGCTTGTCCATAATCAGTGGTCCGCATGCATTGCACATTGATGTGAACAGGACCGTATATATATATATATATATATATATATAAATTTTCAAATGAGAACGTCCTGATATAACTTCATAAGGATATTGAATATGAACTACTAATTTTACATTCATATCAGGACGTCTGTATGATAACGAAACTATATATATATATACACACATATCACAACCACTATCATAACTTTTCAATTACAATTCATGTGTCAATTGATAAGTATATACATAACTCATTTATCCATATATCCATCCATTAATTGATACCTCATCTGCTATGTTGGATATGATAAAAAAAAAATTATAATGTTTAACATTACTTTTATATATATATACACACGCTTTGCTTTTGCTTTTGAATTAGCCCCCACAAATCTCCACTTGGAATTTGGGTTACTCTCATAATGTCCTTTTTAATAAGGCTGCCAATTTTGTGTCCTTGCTCTTTCTTTTTACAAACATAGTACTATATATGTCTAAAACAATTTGAATATATATATATATATATATATATATATTTTGTTATATAAACAATTTCCGTAATTTTTAATTTGAAAATAAATCTAAAATAATGTTACTTTTCTAGTTTAATATTTGACGTGGCAAGAGATGCGATGGAATTGTTACCAAAAGGCTTCTAGGATCTGAAATGCTAGTATGCTACACTAAACAAATAGGAATGATGATGGTACGGAAGAAGAAGTATTACTTATTAATGTTCCCAAGAACAGAATGCATGCACGCTTCTATCATTAGAGGCACGTCGTTTACAGGAATAGTAATCTCACTGAAATCAATGTTAATTTAGTGGAGTACTCGAACTAGAATATTAGATGGATAGCCGATTGCATCTTATAATTCTTTGTATAAAAACACAGCTTACGAGTTGGGGATATATGTGAGTATATACCTTGATTGAGATCATTTTCTGTGTTCTTATATATGCTAATCTCAAAAAATTAAAATAATATGTTCAAGTAAAAAGAAAAATGAATAAATAAATCTTCATCGATATTAATTACAAATATCACTGGATTCATAAGACCGGATACAAAGATCAATATACTATATCTAAGCGATTATGAGTTTAAATAAAATCCTCCCTCTACTCTAAATAATATTATAATAATTAAAGAAATACAAAATTACGTACATAAACTTATATGATGCATCAAGTCAGATTCTACGTGAATTAATCTGATATTTGATTCACCGCAAAGATTAACATAACAAATTATTCATTGTCCATATACATATATGCAAGTTTCGTATGTACGGAAACATGTATCAACTATCAAGTCAAATTTTATGATTGATATGCAAATATGTAAGTGCAAGCTATAGTCCGCAACCGATAATCAATTCATTGTAATTAACCCTCTGCATTATTTAAATTTCACAGCAAAATATTTTCAATTTTGTTTCCATTTCACTCCATATGTTAAATTTTGATTTTTGAATAATAAGAGGCATCATATATATATATATATATATATATATATATATAATCGGTTCCGTTTTTATTAGGACATTCTTATATAACTTTATCATGATATTGAATGTGAGTCACTCATTTATAAAAGTGATCTGATAAGTGCAAACATACCAAGTCAAAGTATGTAAAACGAGTGGCTCACATTCAATGTCCTTATATAATTCTATCGAGACATCTTCATAGGAAAATTTCTATAATTGTATCATCAAATGCATCATAGTCTTTGTCCGGCGTATATATTTCTGCTCTTCGATCTGCGGCTCTGCCAGCGATTCCAAGCATCAAAATTTGGCTTGTATGTATAGAATGATCAGTACGTGATCACCTATATATTCACCTGTCCATTTATCCTTGGTCATCAACCAGGCAGCAGAAATTAAGCTGATGACGAGCTTTGCACTTCACAATCACATCAAGATCATATTCATATGTAGCAGCAGATTTTTTCATCATCACTTTGACTCTGCATTACAAGATATGCTTTCGTACATGCATACGTACACTAGTGTATATATATATATATATAGAGAGAGAGAGAGAGAGAACCAGTATAGAAGTATGAAACCCGCGTGCACGTGTACGTATCTGATTGGGATCTGGGTCCAGATGCTCTCTCTCTGTCTCTCTCTCTGTGTGCAGAGCATTGATTCTTCTACTTTTGAAGAAGATGCCATTGGAGGGCCAGAAGAACTTTTTCTTGGAGTAGAAATAACGATGTTGTCCACCACGATGCGTCTCTTAGCTTGTAAGTGACTATTGGTATGTCAGCAAAGATCATCAGAGAAACAAAAATAAAGAAAAACCCCACTAGTCTCACACAAGCTTACTATTACTAGTAGTACTGGTGTTATCATGTTCCATGTCTTGTACAATATTGTATGATCTCTAACAAGATTTTCCTTTCTAAAAGTCATAAACCACATTGTGTGCTCTACCTGTTCATCAACTTTTCAATATCACGTGGGTCAACCTTTAAAGTATACGGGTTGACCCAACTCCCAACCACATCACATCACCATGCATCTCTCTGCTGCTGACATGGCAACATCTTAACGGCAAATACATGTGTATCTTCTTGCTATACATATCTTGATTGAATGATATTTGACCTCAAGACCTTTACATATAAAAATTAAATCTCATTAACAAAGCCAGTTGTCGTGTCCTAACATTTATTAGATTCAAATCAGCTGTCAAATTTTAGTGTTCCAATTTGTGTCTAACCAACCAACCAAATTGGGACATGCGTACATATTTATAGATTTTTTTTTCCAACTACTTCCATAAATGTGTACATATGTCCAAATTTGGTTGGTTGGACACAAATTGAGACACCAAAATTTGACAGCTTATTTGAATCCTTATTTTAAATGTATCTTAATTGCGCCAATTAGTGCCCATTAGTGCAATGAAAGGTTGTTGGTTTGATTAGAATTAAAAGATTTTGTGTATATAATATAATATAATATAATATAATTATATATATATATTTATGTATTAATTGAAATTATTTTACTAAATATCATTATCTACTTCAAAATTGCATATATAATGTAATAATACACCTATAAATTATTGGATTTTAGACAACGGTAGCTTATCAATAAAACAATATTGTTACGTGTGACCATGATGTTATTTAGTGGGTACAAGCTAAATACAACCTAATTGGTAAAATATTTTATAGTTATAAAAATGGTTTTGACTTTTGAGACAAATTCTACTCTCTCTCTCTCTTTTTTTCCTCAAGATTTATAGATATTTTTGAATAGAAATGAATAATATTTTTCTAAAACAAAATTGACAAATTCCTGGTATGCATCGAAGCTAATAAGGTGTGGAATCCTTATAGATATTTTTGAATAGAAATGAATAATATTTTTCTAAAACAAAATTGACAAATTCCTGGTATGCATCGAAGCTAATAAGGTGTGGAATCCTAAACGATTTTTTTTTTTATATAGGATCTTGATTGGTACCAATATAAATTATTTATTTATTTAATTTTTCATTTTACACTGGTGTTAATTGAGATCATACATAAAAAAAAAAAAAATTAAAAAAAAAAAAAAAAAAACAACCCTACAAAATATCTCACACATAATAATTTTCGATACATGTATACACAAACATGTTCGAGAACATGCATAGTTATTGTGGCTCAAGAAAATTTGATTTGTTTGCATAGACAAATGATTACATGTTCATGAACGGCTTCTAACAGAATATTTGGTGACATTAATTTGTATCTTTATCGATGATCTACATTCTAATAAAAATAACGTGGAATTTCAACATTTTGCTTGCCTTCATGGATAATTAATAATTTAATCTTGTGTTGTCTCACGAGTTTTGTTTTTTAATTTTAATGACCACACAATTTTATTACATTAATATTAAATATTTCAATTAAAATATCAATATATGCGACGATATTTCTAAAATCCCCATAACGATTTCAATTAAAATTTTATATTGTGATATAATATTATAACTAGTGTCAATTGATAGTCCAATAATACTTTACAAATTGTTATACAATTGAGATTAAATTTTTTTTATATCAAACGAGTATTTTTCATCACCAAACCATAGATAGTAATTGAGGTTGGAGTTATAATATCTATTATCTAATAACTAATATCAATTTTTTTCTTCAAAAAGAATAAATAATATCATTTGTTTTATTAATAATATAGATCGGAAAACAAGGAACATACACAAGGGTGGGTGTATAATACATGTACCCAACTAAGATATTTGACTTTTGTTTTTCATTTCACTTTTTAAAACACTTGTGAGAAACACTTGCACTTCTTATTTCACATATCTAGAATAGATTCGAGTCATACTGTACCTATTAAATAGAAAAATGTGGGATGACCCATTTCTTGTATTGAGAGTAGTATTTCGATCCGTAATTGTGTCAATTTAGTATTGTCCAATCTCGACAGATGAAATTGAAGTAAGATTTTTGTATATAGCTAGATAAAAAAACTGCGTACGAAATTTGAACTAGGTATCTAAGGAAAAACTCATCATTGTTGTCTTGGAATTTGTTTGAGTCAGGGGAGGAGGACTTTATCGATTCAACTCACAATCTAATAGTGTAGCTGTGTAGATAGGAAAGACATATAATTATGGCCGGTTTGGTATTACTGTAACTTTTATAATAATCAATGTTAGATGTGTTGAAGGAATAATCAGTTGTGCGGTTAATCAGTAGATATTTGGTTAATTATACTTTTAAAACTACTGTATAACTCAAAAACAGTATATGTATGTTTAGTAATTTTATTTCAAAAATGCTGAAATTAGTTACAATGATTAAAATAGACATGATTTTAGAACTCTATTTTAATTTTTTTTCATTAATTATATATATTAAATCAATATTTAAGTATAATATTTAAATTAGAAAACAAAATCCATAAGAATAATAAAAATACTTTTAAAAGATTTTATAAATAAAATCATTATTTAATTATAATCTTTAATTTTAAGATGAAATAAGGTATATAAATGATTTTAATTTGATATCATAAGGATAATAATGATATTTTAAAAGATTTATTAAATGCTGAAATAGATTATTTCATAATCACTATTAAAAAGCTCCTCTCTCTCTCTCTCTCTCTCTCTCTCTCTCTCTCTCTCTCAAAATCACTTTTATAATAATCACTTTTGGAAGTTTAACCAAACATTATTTTAAGTCAAAATTATAAAATAAGTTAATTTTAATTTCTCAAAATCAATACCAAATTGGCCCTAAGTTAAACTTGTCTCATCAAATTACGATATTATTCATATATATATATATATATATACCCTTTATATATTACATTACTTGTATGAATTAAAATTAATTTATTTAATATGATTTCCATAGTAGTTGAATAAGGTTTTTTTTTTTTTTTTTTGGTATCGAGGATCCCGAACTTCGTCCAGGCATCCAGCCGTCTGTCCTTCCTAACTGCATGACACATCCATAGCCAAATTGTTGGTTCTGACAGTCTATTTGTTGGTTGTTATGAAGTGGACAGATGTAAAACCTCGGCACACACCGCCAGCCACACAAAGATGCAAGTGGATAAATCAGAACTCGCTTTTGCTTGGGTAAGATTCGAACCGCTGACCTGGGGGTTACCCGTACCCTAAACCCGTCCTTCCACCAACTGAGCTAGCACCCTGATGACTGGCCACAATGTAATGATTGGCCAATAGTAGAACCAAAGACTTGGGATTTTTCATCCCAAACCTTGGACCACCAAAACAACCACCTCGTGGTTAGTTGAAGAAGTTAATGAATCGATATCTATATAGTGGAATTGCTTGAAGTTAATTCTTATTGAAACTTGAAATAATTACTTTTACCAAGATTTAGTTACTCGTTTGGAATACCAATAGACATGCATGTACACAACAACCTAATGACATGCATCAATATCTAACGTGATATTATTAACGAGTAATGATATTTTGTCCAAATCTAGTATTATTATAATTAATTTATTTAAATTGTATTAGATTTGTATGATTTAAATGAATTTATTATCGTGATGCCATATCATTTGGGCACACCAGTAGCATTATTAAATATTGATTGATTTTTTTTTTTCCCTTTACACCTTCACATTATTGGATAGGGTTATATACGAATTCGCATGTTGCTCCCTAAATATTTTTTGTAGGCATTAAATCCCTCAAACTATCGTTTATTGGCAAAATCTGATGGACTGGTAACAGAACCCAGTTTCTGTCTACCTTTCTCGTTACATGCCTTGTATGTGTGTTTGTAAGTAAGGGCAAAATTGGAATAATACCTTGAATTATTTTTTTCTTTTTTAATTTTTAATAATAATAAAAACTTTATTAAAAAAAAATGGAGATCAGAATTGGATCTCCACCCATTGCAAAGAATAATAAAAACCAAAACTGTAAACAAAAAATATAGATCCTTTTTGTACATTTATTATAATCCAGAATATGAAAATGAAGAAAATCATCATCACCAAAACTGAAACCCATAAAAAAAAGGAAAAAAAAAAAACAAAAAAACTCAAACCTAGGATATGAAAAACAAAAAAAACACTACAATCGACTTGATCCAAAAACCACCACCATCATCATTATCACCTCCACACTAAACCACCCACCACACCACAATCACAACATATTCACAAATAAAACAAAAAAGAATGAAATCAAACAATAAACCAACATCCTCATAACCCCCCACCACTTAAACCACCACGATTTTTTAAACCCATCACCACTCAAACCCCATGGCCATCGTGAAGCCTTCCTATTTTTGCCATGGTCCAGTTGCTCCACGAGCTACTCCAGCCAGTGCGCCACCACCTCCATCTCCAACACACCACCACTGACCACCCATACAGGCACACACACACACATACACAAAAATCCAAAACCTAAAACATACGCGAGAGAGAGAGAGAGAGAGAGAGAGAGAGAGAGAGAGAGAGAGAGAGAGAGAGAGAGAGAGAGAGAGACGATGAGTTTGCTTTGAAAATGAAGAGATGAAGATGGAGAGATAGAGCTGAGAGATCTTTTTTTTTTTTTTTTAAATGTAGTGGTGAGAGATAAAGAGATTTTGTGGCGAGAGAAAGAAATTTTTTTTTAATTTTTAACTTAATTAATATAAAGTTACCATTTTTCCCTTAGTGAAATCGCATGTGTGGCGTGCGTGTTAGGCTCATCAGACGGAAACTGGGTTCCATTCTCAGTTTTTCGAGTTTTGCCTATAAACGATAGTTTGAGGGGTTTAATATCTAAGAAAAGTATATAAAGGGTAACATGCGAATTCATGTATATTTCAAGGGACATTTGTGCCAATAACCCAAATGAGAATGATTAACATATAGATACCTGAAATCTTGAAAGAATCCTTATCATATTTTGTGTTAGTAATTATTTACTCCCTTTAAATGTACTGTACATGATCTGGTGGCTCAGTGGTACGGGGCGCACCAAACCAAATAATTTCGACCACGTGTGAGAGGACCCATCAGTAAATAAACATAAAAATGAGGGACAAACTCGTCACCTAAAAGTAGCTGAAACCCCACAATAGAAGCGGAAAGCTGAAGGACAGCTGGATCAACGAGAGCCGCCAGATCATCGTGACGCGTCGCGTGGACCGTTGATCTAGTACTTAAACGACAACCAAATGTCCTGACCGGCATTTACTTTGCATTTAAGTCGCATTTCATTTCTCATTTCATTTTATTTTGATTTTTTTTTTTCTTTTCTCCTCTCTTGCCCACTTTGAACCAACGTAAGGCTGTGAGAGCTGGGCGGGTAGTTGAGACAACCTCAAACAACGCGAAATCTAGGGCTTCGATAAGGTAATTTCTCGCATTGTCTCGTCCGATTTTTCGCTGTTACATGCTTTTTTTTTTTTCCTTTTCTTTTTTCTCGTTATGATCGTGAAAATGTTGCACTGATTACTGTCATATATGTATATATATTTTAATCACTATTTGTATTGTTCTTTATTTTGATTTTGAGATTGATTGGATTGAAAATCGTATAGCTTAAACGTGTAAGTGGAAAAGAAGGATTTTTCTTGCATCTGGTATTTTGCGTCGCTTAAAATTGTGTTTAGTGGATGTTGTATGCTAAATAGACTGAATTGCTAGTTTTTTTTTTTACACTATTATCATATTGTTGTGAAATTTGGGATTCGATTGGAATTGATTTGAGTTTAATTATCTGTCTATTTGATTGGATTCGATATGGATGGTGAGCGGGCCTATCTCAATCAGGGTACTTATTTCTTTGTCAATCACTCAATTGGATTCGCAACTGATCTTGGTCGCGATGTGGTCATTTTATTGCTTAATGTTGAATCTTAATTTGTAAGACAATTTTATAAGGGCAGAATATGAGGGATTATACTTTTGTGTGTTGTTCAAAATTCTGCTCTGGATGATTTGTTACTAAGTTTATATTCATGATTTGGTGTATAATAAAATGTAGTTGTCTATGGATTTTTGACTGAAATGATTGGTTGGGGGCACTATGATGTCTGCACAATCAAAAGAAATCGATTACAATGTTGGTGTTCTGTACTTCTGTTAATTATTTGAATTGGAATGCTTTGACCATTATTAGGATTTTGAATGATCTGTTCATACGTAATTCATGGATAAAACTTAATCCATAGTTCAGCAGGCTTTATACTGCTATATTTCAAATGTTCTAATGAAATGTTGTTAATTTTTTAGTACAGAGTAGAGGATGGCAGATTCTGAGGATATTCAACCTCTTGTTTGTGATAATGGAACTGGAATGGTTAAGGTATGAAACTATATTCTTCCCGAATACTAATCTTCCAGCTTAGCTAATATAACTCCAATCTAATGAATGTGTGGGAAAACTGTCTAGATTTGATTATCAATTGCAACTAATACAATTATAAAACTGGTGTTAGGCTGGGTTTGCTGGAGATGATGCACCAAGAGCTGTGTTCCCTAGCATTGTTGGCCGTCCTCGTCATACTGGAGTGATGGTTGGCATGGGGCAGAAGGATGCATATGTTGGGGATGAGGCTCAGTCTAAGCGTGGTATTTTGACTCTGAAGTATCCTATTGAACACGGAATTGTTAGCAATTGGGATGATATGGAGAAAATTTGGCATCACACCTTCTACAATGAACTTCGTGTTGCTCCAGAAGAGCATCCTGTTCTCCTTACTGAAGCACCACTCAATCCCAAAGCTAATCGTGAGAAGATGACCCAGATCATGTTTGAAACTTTTAATGCGCCAGCTATGTATGTTGCCATCCAGGCAGTTCTTTCACTTTACGCCAGTGGTCGTACAACTGGTAAGCTGTTTAATTACTGTTAACCGATATTTTACTTGGCTCGATTAGGTATTCTGAAACTGGGTTTTCTAGCATATCCTGATTAAACATGAAGTGATATTTGTTTTATCCGTGAGGGAGCTAGGTGGTAGATTATCAAACTCTACTTTTTTTATTTGGGTGTCAGTCTTCATAGTTCATATTACAGTCTTAATAGGTGTTCTGAACTGTGGTCCATTTTTCTTTTTGTTTTTCCCAACCTCTGTCAATAGTATGAAATTAATGGAAGGCCAGAGTAATAGATTTTGCAGTTTTTTGGAAGTATTTGTTTATTTTGCAATTGTTTCAGAGACACTTTAGTACGAAACTTCAAGATAATTTCGTTTGTTAAAATAATTGTGCACTAAAGAAATAGAAACAGCACTTTTCCTTTTGGATTTTCCAATATAATATGCAAATATTGCAAAGGACATATGGGAACTTTTTGATTGGTAACAGTAATATAAGAATGCTTTGCAATGTTTATGATATCCAAAAATACTTCTAATTAATTAATCAACCCTAAATAGGTTTTACGTCAATGATGAGGATGTCTGTACAATGCTTTATACTGCAGGTATTGTGCTTGACTCTGGAGATGGTGTCAGTCACACAGTCCCCATCTATGAGGGGTATGCTCTTCCACATGCCATCTTGCGTCTTGACCTTGCAGGTCGTGATCTCACTGATGCCCTGATGAAAATTTTGACCGAGCGTGGTTACTCATTCACCACCACAGCTGAACGTGAAATTGTGAGGGACGTGAAGGAGAAGCTGGCATACATTGCCCTTGACTATGAACAGGAATTAGAAACTGCTAGGACCAGCTCTAATGTTGAGAAGAGCTACGAGTTACCTGATGGTCAAGTGATCACAATTGGAGCTGAGCGTTTCCGGTGCCCAGAAGTCCTCTTCCAACCATCCATGATTGGAATGGAGGCTGCTGGTATACATGAGACCACTTACAACTCTATAATGAAATGTGATGTTGATATTAGGAAGGATTTGTATGGGAACATTGTACTCAGTGGTGGTTCCACCATGTTCCCTGGTATTGCTGATAGAATGAGCAAAGAAATCAGTGCATTGGCTCCTAGCAGCATGAAGATTAAAGTGGTTGCTCCTCCAGAAAGGAAATATAGTGTCTGGATCGGAGGATCCATTTTGGCATCACTCAGCACCTTCCAGCAGGTAATTTCTTGCTCTTGTCTTTGTTTAGTGCATATATTAAATTGGTGATTTTAATGAAGTTGTTGTCTAAGAAGTTCCTAATCGGAGAATTCGTCATTATGTTTCGATTACAGATGTGGATCGCCAAAGCTGAGTATGATGAGTCCGGTCCTTCAATAGTGCACAGGAAATGCTTCTGATCACAAGCAAGGATAGGTGGAATCAAGTACTGTGCCGTTTCGAAAAAAAGAAAAACCTGCTTGCATTGTCATTCATTTTACACTCTGTTCTTTTTTATTCTTCATTTTGATATCTGGACAATGTCCTGAAAAGAATGCAGTGATTGCTGTATTAATTACTATCTATTCTTTATCGTTTTCTCTCAGTAGTCGGTAGAGACGAAACTGTTGCCCATCAAAAACTTATGGTAGAATGTTAAATCATGTATTATTTATTTTCTTATTGCTATGTACTTTGTTGCAATCGATTTGGAGTCATGAATAAGCAGGGCTGCTCTTTAACATAAAAATGTCTTAAATAAAAAGACTTGAGAGTTGAGCCACATGATGTTCACATTTGGTTGCATATGCTTTCAGGAAAAAAATGATAATAATTATAAACTAAAGAGACTACAATACTACATTTCTGGTTCAGTTCTATTGAGTTTCTGGCTTTGATTAAATGTAAAGAAGTTGTATATCAGATAGAAATTGATGGAGTGATTTCTTTTTCTCTCTATACACAAGCACCAATTAAATTGATCTCGATGGTTCGGAGGATTCATTGAATTAAAAAGCAGAAAAAAATGAAAAAAAAAGCATTCAACAAACACTTGGGCTATCGATACCTAAATAGTGAAAATCTGAATTGCCCCTACAGTTTCGGCTGTAGATTGCTCTTTCTATTCTATCTATCTATCTATTCTGGAACCTATATAAAACGCAGCGTTTTCAAATGTCTTAACCAGAGTCTCGAGTCTTGACTCTTCTTAAATAACCCAACACCCAAAAACGAATCAGTAATCCGTTGATAGAAAATCGAGATCAGTAGATCAGCAGCAGTAGAGATAGCGGAGACAAAAAATGAAACCCAGATAAGTATAGTAGTTGTTTAAAACTCAAATAGAGAAAGGAAAGGTTTTGTGTTGTATCGAGATATGGGTAGAATTGCAGTGGCAGCGATTGTGAGCATGTGGGTCATTCCCGTATCAATCCTCGTCAATCGCGTTGTTCCTGACCCCTACATGGTGAGATTCAAAACCCCATTTCAATTTTTTGTAATGATCAATCTGAATTTGCACCACTCACCACCAATTTATTTGCAGGATGAGATATTTCACATACCTCAAGCTCAGCAGTACTGCAAAGGCAATTTCAAGAGTTGGGATCCCATGATCACCACCCCACCTGGCTTGTATGTTTTACATCTCCTCCGTTTTTATTTTATTTTATTTTATTTTTTCATAAAATGAAAAGTTAGTTTTTTTAAAAAAAAATGTATGTGCTTGGGGTTGTGCTTGGGGTTGTAATGTGAGTTAAGATGAATCATGTGATTTGGTGTGTAAAATAAACTATCAATTTTTTTTTTTCAATTCCTTGGAAGGGCTGATTTAATGTTTGTAAGGTTTATCCTGCAACTTAAGACCTAACTAGAACGATATGTTAGTAAGAGAAGTTGATACATATAGTGTAAAACTTTTTGCAGGTACTATCTTTCACTTGCCAATGTTGCTTCTTTGTTTCCAGGCATGTTCTTTGTGCAAGCTGTGTCGTCATATCTTGAAGTTTGCTCCACTGCAGTTCTTCGCTCTACAAATGGTGTGTTGGCTGTGTTATGCAGCTTTGTTATATATGAGATAATCACCCATTTGAGACCAGCTCTTGATGATAGAAAAGCAACACTTCAAGCTGTGGTCCTAGCCTTGTATCCCCTCCACTGGTTCTTCGCTTTTCTTTACTATACAGATGTTGCTTCACTTACTGCAGTACTTGCTATGTACCATGCATGTTTGAAGAAGAAATACCAGCTTAGTGCATTGGTAAAAGATTCAATTCAACTACTAGATTTGAACAAATTGTTAAGGATCAGATCATCATATTTTGTTTTTGGATTATAAATGGACAGTAGATTGTGTTACTTTCAAGTTTCTAAAATAGCAAAGTAATCAACCGGGCAGATTATAACAAAATTATATGGAAATTTATCATGTTTTTTAATGCAACTAATGAATTCTTTTCCTTGTGTTCTAATCAGCTTGGTGCATTGGCAGTAACCATTCGACAAACAAATATTATATGGATTCTTTTTGTTGCATGTACTGGGGTCATAGATATTACTCTGGCCGATAAAAGAGATGATGAGAAAGTTGGGGACTCTTATGTGTCAATTAGGACTGACAATCGATTAACTTCCACCAGTAGAGTCACTATGGGATCAAGCTTGAGAAAAAGAAAGTCTGACGGCGCTGTTGATAAGAGTGATATGTCTGTGCCCAGGACAAGTACCTTTTCGACTACTCAAAAGTCAGGTTCTGTTTCACATATTTGATTATGGTTTTATTAATTTGTAACTATTGCAATGTTGGTTACTTGCAAAGTTTGTGCGCTTACTTTACCAGCGGTCCATTTTCTCCGGATGTTGGGAAATGAGCAATTTAACTAGGGAGCTTCCCAAAAATGGTTGTTTAGAACCAATTCTTTGCTGTGCTAACAGTTAATGTTTGTGGCATTATACTTCAGGGTTGCTTGATGAGATGAGGGCTATCATTTTGACTTCGTGGCATATGAAGTGGGAGATTTTGGTCTCATTTAGCCCATTCTTTTTGGCATTGGTGTGCTTTGTCACTTTTGTCTTGTGGAACGGAAGTGTAGTTCTTGGTACCACTCTTCATATCATGCTCCTTTTAAGTTAGTAATGGCTCTCTTTATTTTATTTCTTTTAAATTTTCCTTGTCATCCCTCCTAAAACTGCAGGTGCAAAAGAAGCTCATGCAGTTTCTCCACATTTTGCACAGATAATGTATTTTAGTCTGGTTTCCGCTCTCTTTACGGCCCCTGTGCACTTCAGTTTGGGTCAAGTTGCAACTTTGTTTCGATCATTCTGGAAGAACAGGTCCCTTGGTTTCTTTCAAGTGCTCATGGCCCTTACTGCCTGCTTCCTCTCTGTGCATTTTTTCAGGTGAGCTCAACTGTCATACAATAATATTTGCATCTGAGTAATAAAGTGTAGTTTTTACAATGTTTTGTGCAAAGACATGTTCGAATTATTTCAATAACTGCGTCCAAATGGCTGGTTAATTTTGATGCTTAAGTTTTGATGTAATGATGCATTGCAAATGCATGTATATCTGTAACTTTTGTCAATGTTTAATCAGATTGTGAATGGCCTGATGCAGCTTAGCTCATCCCTATCTTCTTGCTGATAATCGGCACTATCCCTTCTATATCTGGAGGAAAGTCATAAAAGCTCATTGGTTAATGAAGTACCTTCTGGTTCCGCTTTATGTTTATTCATGGTTCTCGATTTCCAGTATACTGGGTTAGTACATAGCTCCTTCCTCCATATCATGTCTGTTTGTTTTAACTGCACCCAGGCCTTATTCTAAATATCTTTGATTGGCAGGGAAAACTCGAAGAAAGATCTGGGTTTTGGCATATTTCTTGGCTACTGCTACAGTTCTTGTCCCTGCACCACTAATCGAGTTCAGATACTACACAATTCCATTCTATTTTATGATCCTTCACGCCAATATCAACGAGAATCGAAATTGGCTACTAATGGGGGTTCTGTATATAGCTCTCAACGTCTTCACGATGTTGATGTTCTTGTTCCGGCCTTTCCATTGGGACCACGAGCCTGGGATCCAGAGGTTTATATGGTAGACTAGAGATAGAGAAACACAAGAAGCTTCAAAAGAAAAAGCCCTCTTCTGGATGTTTACAAAGTAGTTTTATAATTTATTTGCCCGGCTCGCAAAACACACTGATCCAAATTGACAAAACAAATACTTTTGGAACCAAAAGTACTGACATCTTGAATTTTGATACCAGATGTTGTAAACCATTCATGTTAAGTTCGGTTATGTTTCTGGAAAAAAAGAAAAAAGAAATATTGATTATGTTCCTGTCTCAATTTCTTCAATTTGCTGAATTGTTTGTAATCTTAACTATAAGAATTGTATGAATCCATAACTTGTTGGGGATAGATATGTGTAGAAATGTAGAATAGTAATTGCAATGTTGGTTTCATGTCAATAGTTTTTTACGAGTTCCAAAAATTCACGTTGCCTTTTCTAAGAGGCATTTCATCAAACATCTTATGTAGAAACCGTTAATTTAATTTATTTATATTAATTTGGACGACATGATTGGGCCAACTGTGAATAACATTAAAAAAGAGAAATTGTAAAACGGTGCCGTTTAACAGTAACTTGAAGAAGCTCTCTGGAGAAGACAAAACATTGAAGCTTGAATGGCGAATCATAGTCTTCGCGCTCTGTTCTGGTGGAAAAAGTTGACAAAGAGAGATTGGGCAATCGCGTTCGTCGGATTCACGATATTTGTCTTCATCTACACTCTGTTTTTCGACTACAGGACCGACCAAGCCTCTTCTCTTGATCTCTCCGATAACGACGTCGTTGACTTGACCTTGCTCCACAACGCCGAAGAGAGAGGAGCCTGTAAGTGAACGTGTTTGTGATTGCAATACAGTTCACGAGTTTTTGAATGTCGTTTATAGTGAAGTCTGTGTATTTTGTTGCAGTTTGTTTAGATGGGAGCTCACCTGGGTACCATTTTCAAAAGGGTTTTGGATCTGGGTCTAGCAATTGGCTTCTTCACATTGAGGTTTCATTTTTCAAATTTCAATTGTGTTTGTGGAGATTTTGCAGTATTTAGTTGTTGTTTTTTTTTTATTTTTTTATGTGGTACTGCAGGGTGGAGGTTGGTGCAATACAATTGAATCATGTTCATTTCGTAAAACGACAGCATTGGGTTCCTCAAACTTCATGCAACGACAGGTTCACTTTGCCGGAATTTTAAGCTCTGACCCATCTCAAAATGCTGGTAAATTGTTTAGTGACTTTGATCATTTTTGTCACTGCATTGTTGAATTATTGCAGCATAATTATAGAAATATTTAGTTTTGGACCTTTTAATTGACCAGTTGGTTGCTCATAATTATTGGATGATGTTTGTTGAATGGATGTTTTGTGCATTCTTCAGATTTTTTTAACTGGAACAAAGTCAAGATACGTTATTGTGATGGTGCATCTTTAGCTGGTCACCCAGAAAGTGAGTTAAAGGTAAGTTTAGTTATATGGTTTTTAATTAGAAAATTATTGTCAGGGAAAAGAAATGAAATCTTTTGCTCAATTGGAAATTTAAATTTTCAATATTCATGTGCCGTAGAATGGAACGCGGCTTTTCTTCAGAGGCCAGCTCATCTGGGAAGCACTGATGGATGAACTCTTATCATTGGGCATGTCTAATGCGAAACAGGTAGCTTTCTTGACACTTTAATGTATGTTTCATACACTAACGACTTTAAGACATGTTGATAATTTTTTGCATGTTCTTTCTGATTGAAACTCACCTCATCAGATTTTGGCATTATTTATATAATGACATGGATAAATCCGGGTATATGGAAAGTTAAAACTTAGGTGTTTATAAATCTTCCATGGAATCTTCAATCTTTAGTTTTAAAGTGTGATTGTGCAAAATGATCTTTCTCTGTATGCAATTTTGATCTAGATGAAATTGTCAGTCTTCTTTCTCATCCATCAGTTATGGTGATCTAACCAGGGTTATTTATACATTTCAGTAATTGTTTTCTGCAGGCGCTTCTATCAGGATGCTCTGCTGGAGGGTTGGCCACTCTTATACATTGTGATGACTTTCGAAATCTTATGCCAAAGCAAGCAACTATCAAGTGTCTTGCTGATGCAAGTTTTTTCCTTGATGAGTATGTTTTTGTACACATTAATATCTTCCACACCAATTATTTGAGCTAATATGCCCTATGATATCATACCTTTAGATAAAATATTTCTGTTGACATAGCGATTATATTGCAGAAGCTAAATATATATTTTCACTCAGAGAACTTGTGATGACATAACAAATACGTATTGCGATGATGTGAAAACTCATGAGAAACTAATTTCTGGCAATTACTTTTACTTCTGTAATGCTTGCTAGTTGATTCTCTACACTGTAAGCATGATATTGAGTCACTTTGTGATTCCTTTGTTTCAGGCAAGATGTTCTTGGAAAACGCACCATGGAATCTTTCTATCACGATGTCTTCCACCTTCAGGTGCCGCTCAATTTATTTTCTCTCTATATGGATTTGATACTTGTTCTTATCGATTTATGTGTTACAACTCTTTCAGGGTGTAGCAAAAAGTTTGCACAAGGATTGTCTTTCAAGAGTGGAACCATCCAAGGCAAGTTGTTTTTTTTCCTCTGCTTTCTGTTTGGCACTCTGAGAAAAATTTAGATGGTGTTCCTCCGTTGCAGCTCGATGATAGTTTATAACATATAGCCACTTAATTTATATTGAATCGTTCACCAGTGTCTCTTTCCCCAAGAATTTGTTAAAAGCATAAGAACCCCGCTGTTCATTGTCAACCCAGCTTATGATTTTTGGCAGGTAACTTTTCCTCAAAGCCATGTCATATTTGATTATCTCAGTATTGTTATTTGTTCTGTGCATGTTATATCTTCTGACACCAATATAATCTTTAGATACGTAATATCTTGGTCCCAGATGCATCAGATCCCCATAACAACTGGCGACAATGCAAGCTAAACATCCACAGCTGTAATCCTGACCAGATTGAGATACTACAAGGTAATTGTTGGATATTTATTTTGGTTTCCAATATTTTTTCCTCAGTCCATGTAAAATCCTATAATCTGAGTATCCTTGTTTCCCATTTTGCACTCCAACCTAATATTATCTACATATCATGAACAGGTTTCCGCAATTCTCTGCTGAAGGCTCTGAGTGAATTCCAGCAAATAGAGGATCGGGGAATGTTTATAAACTCCTGCTTTGTTCATTGCCAGACTTGGACGGCTGAGACTTGGCATTCACCCAGTTCTCCTAGAATCAATGACAAGGTATCAAAGTTTTACCATCTAGTATATACTTTAAATATCGTATGCTGGTTCCGAGATATTAGTATATTAGAAGCTTAATTTACGTCAGAAGTTTTTCAGTTTTTTGGATTTTCTTTAAATATCGTTTCTGCCTGATGCCTGTGACAACTGAAGCTTGATGTTGATTTTGGATTTTCTTCGAACAGACCATTGCACAATCTGTTGGTGATTGGTACTTCAACCGAAATGCAGTGAAGCTAATTGATTGCCCATATCCATGTAATCCCAGTTGTTATAACATGAATTTTACACGAGGTTGATGGTGCTCATAACTGGTAACGGGCCATTATGAACACAGAAGCTTTGATTTATCGAGTTACTCTGGTGGAAGCTGTTGTTTACGTCCAAAGCAGGATCTTAAATATGGAAATTCAGTGTGTAAAATTACTGTTTGTAGTTCATGTCATATTTCAGGGGAGAGAGGAGGCAAAAACCAGGCTTTAATCCACTGCTCAAATGCCATTGAGTTTATATTTAACCAGATCCTTCCACCGGAAGACTCGTAAACTCGGAAACCAGTGAATCGCAATTTGTATGCTTATTGTATACTCAAATTTATTCTCCATTTTTCTCTTGCACCCAATTAATGTTAAAGAACTCTGCAGATACTGAAATCAATCTTGTTTTTTTTTTTTTTTTTCTTTTTCTTTTGTGTTTCATATTCTTCTTATTTTGTTATGCTGTCTGTACCTTGAACTTCTTACGTGTTGAAATGCAGTGGCAGAGACACAGACCACTACTAAACACAATAATAAATTGAAAATGATTGACTTTATGTTAATTTCTTGATTGGAAGATAAAAGTTGACTTTGAAAGCCAGTAAAATATTCATTTCGTCATCTAAATGTGATCGGTCTCTCTCGTCTAGTTGTCTCCCACCTGAACAATCAAGGTTTTGTCAAACCATTTGAAGTAACAAGTTGAAATTTTGAAATCTGTATTTTACCGATCAAAATCAATCCAGAATTTCAAACCATCCAAAGTTCAGGGAAGCTAAAAAAGCAAACTGACCAAAATCTAGAATCTACTGTAAAAGTCCTGAAAAGCTGAAACCATCCAATCTATAAAGACGGTCTTTATTAGGTTTGCAAACTGTTAACGATAATGACAAGCTTAAAAACAGAAAAAAAAAAAAAAAAAAAAAAAAAAAAGGATGTCCTTTTTTAATATTAATTGACATTTCACGAGATGTTAGAGAGACCTAAACCATTAACCACTATCAATGTAACCAATCTCTTTGTGTTCATGTATCTTGTCGGTATGCATCCACATTTCCATTTAATATAAACCTACCCATCTTAGTTTGCATTTACAATGCTTTTTTGAATCGATAGATACTTCTTAAATCTTAATAAAAACGTTCTTTTTTACTAAATTTTTTTTTTTTTTCATCGCTTATCATTAGACCCAGAAGCATAAGAGTTTAAATAAATTAACATAGATATGCATGCGGGGTTTTCGAACCCTGAATATATACGGAAATAAATGCATGCAGGGTATTCGAACAGAAAAGTTAAACAATGATACAAAACACCCTAACAATATCTCGGTCAATTGTTTGTATATTGTATCTTGTCTTTCATGAAACTCATGGCTGATTAATTATTGAGGTTTGAGAACAGAAGATTTTGGATTTTGTTGAAAAACAAATCAAGAGTGAGAGTGACTAATTGCTATGTCTGACCATTTCTAAAATGTCACAAAGTCAGAGAGAGCTCTTAGCTTTCAAATAGAAGAAAAAACTGTTTCGGATATAGACTAAACCAAAGTTTTATATAATCAAATACGCGTTTAGAGATAATTAACAGGCTAATGATAGTTGTGATTGACTATCACCATCATCTCCAACTGCACTATATTTTTCAATCAAACTTGGAAAAATATCAAACTCAAAAACTCTTTGTTTCTAGAAGTTATATATATATATATATATATATATATATATTTTATAAACATTGCAGTTCATACCTAATCATGTAACGACATGTTTATAGTGCGTCAGGCTTGTTTAGTGGAGAACCCACTTGATGAAATCAAAACAACCCAGAAAAACTATTCGAATTTCACTTGACTTTTTTTTATAAAAACAAATTATGAACCGTCGAGTTTGGATTAAAATTTTGTATATTACATCACCCATTTTCAAGTTCTCAACCCTCAACTCTCCGTGGTTTGATATTTGATTTTGACAAAATTTGTCAAACATTAATCCAGTGAGGTTTTCTGACGAATTCTATAACCAATCGGATTTGTCGGTATTTAACCGTTAAGTTTGGATTAAAATTTTGTATATTACATCACCCAATTTCAAGTTTTCAACCCTCAACTATCCGCGGTTTGATATTTGATTTTGACAAAATTTGTCAAACATCAATCCAGTGAGGTTTCGGACGAATTCTGTCAAATAGGAAAACTTTTACAGGAAGTTACTTTTACAAACTTTACAATCCCCAGAAACTGATTTGTTAAACAGTCTTTCTGTATCTGTTCAATGAGACTAATTGGTATATTTATAGACATAAATCAAAAAATGTGAAGAATACACATAATTATAAAAGTAAAATCAAGGTAAAACCCAAAAAAAGAAAAAAAAAAAAAAAAAAAAAAAAAAAGCCTCCAAGCTTGTTCACAGAATTTTGTATATTTCTCTATTCATAGTTGTTTCTATTTACACAGATGATCTCCAAATTCGTCCTTGGAATGAAATAATGATGACAGAGACATCATCGTGGTACCTTCGACGATCCCCTTGTGGGATGTCAAGCAATTCATGGAAATCCATACCAGCTTTTTTAGCTGCACGAAAAAGTACTTCTTCGATGAGATGCTGCGCAGGGTCTCCTTCGGGGAATGCAGCGATGAAGGACTCAACTTCGGAGACAGCTTCTTGGTTTGTGAAGTACTGATAGAGTCCATCCGAAGAGAGTATCAGGAATTTGTCTCTTGGGCCGAGCCTGTGATGATAGATTGAAGGAAAACAGGTGATGTATGGAGAGTTGCCAATGTAGTTGATCCTGAACATCTCTAGAAGTGCATCATTCCACTTTGGCTGCCAATGAAAATGAACATTATTTAGTGATCATAATTGAACACAAAGAGTTGAACTTTGAAATACAATTTCGATTCGAAGAATTAGGCTTTGGATTGTAAGGATACCTGTTTCAGAAATCCTGCACCAAACGCGCGAGTGACCTTCAAATAACCCTTAACTCTGTCATTCATCACAGCAGAATCATCGTCCGGGTGTTCTTTCTTGATTCTCCCAACTTCCTGGAATTCAAAAACTCATTGTTAGTTCATATCAAACATCATTAAAAGTAAATTAACAACTAGACACCAAAGAAGAAGATCATGATCATCACCTCTTCCTCGTATGTGCTGTGATCCACAGTGAGTTGAACAGAACTCAAGTTGTTCAATCTATCGAATTCATCATCATCACAATCAAATGCATCAAGATCATGCATAGTTTCTTCCCTGATTCGTTCCAAATCCTTTCGAGCCTTCCCTGACCCAATACTAGGCTCAAGTTTCCTTGCTAAAACTGCCCGGCTATCCCCAACATTCATCAAGTACACATCTTCTCCTTTCATCAACATCACCAAAACACAAGAACCCATCAAAGCCAGCTCAGGATTCTCCATCACCATCATGTCCGCAATCTTCAAATACGAATCCTCTGTCTTCTTTAAGGCCTGAGATAGAGCTGTCAACACATCCGAATGGTTAACCCCATTCGATCCCTCGCTGTTGAGCTTTTCCTTCGATTTCCCATCAAGTTCTAGTCCTTCTCTGTCCCATCCACATCTCCACCTCTTCTGATTACAATCGCTTTTCTTCTTCTTCTTCTTCTTCTTTGTCGTCTTATTCTTCTTCGAATTAGCATCCGAATCAATCACTCCATTATCTGATTGATAATTCTCTTTATCAGTACTTAAAGCATCAGAATTTCCCATTTGGGATTGATTTATTTCATCAAATGAACATTGAGCATCATCCGACTTCTTCGAATTTGGTGAGGATTCAAACTTATCATTCCAAAGCAACCCTTTGAGTTCCTTGTGCACAGCAGTGTATAGATTGGTGATCAAATAATCAGGAGCATCAGGACCGTTGAATCCATCGTAAATCCCAGCAAAAACCCACCCGTGTTCCTCGGATACGACAATATGGACACGATCCTCGCCGGCTTTGCCTTGTGCCCATTGTAGATTTTGACTCTTCATTGAAAAATCAACATCATCATCAACTTCATTGTTCAAGCTCATTCGACTACTACTACTACTCACTGTCACACTCTCGTTATTATTTTTCTCAAATTCAGCTTCTTTGGACCCTTTAAAAGATTTATTGCTACGAGAAATTGTTTTTGATATCACCCTCTTGAAAATTCTTAGTAAACTTTGTTTCTTCGAATTGTCTTCATCGATGAAACCATTTTGCGATAAGCTTCTCTGCAACTTGTTTTCAGGATTTTTTTCTCTCTCAACGATCGGACCCGAATACAACCCGCGTTCAATGGGTCCTGAGGTGAAACCTCTCTCGATGGGACCCGAAAGGAAGCCTCTCTCGATCGGACCCGAACCTGTGCTGGAAGTAGCCGACCCGGATTGGAACGAGCTTCGTGGTACTGGTTGGAGAGGCAGAGAAGCGAAGGAATTGGAGCTCTCGAAAGTGGAGGAGCGATCGGCGGCAGAGTTGTACGGAGAGGAGGAGTCGATCAGAGCAACCGCTAGAGTCTGGGTAGACGCGTTGGCACTGACGGAGGCACCGGATATTGATCGGAAAAAAGTGGTCGTGTGAAAATTGACGGTGGCGTCTGCGTCGGCGGCGGTTGAGTACTCGGAATGGACTTTGGAGGTGGCGGCGGAGGAAGAAAGACGAGCCTGGTCGGGTCGGACGTAGCAGAAGGAGTGGCCTAGACCTTCGTGAAACGGGTCACCAAGAATGACGGCGATGTCGTGGCGGCTCGACACTTCGCCTGCGAAACAGTGGCCAATCTTCCCGATTCCGTTACCCATTTAACAAAAACCAAACCAAACCAAAAACCACTCTAACGTTGTATTGAAAAACCAAACTAAATAGAGATTGGCTTATTCATATGATGTCTCGTACTTCGTGTTTTTTTTTTTCCTTGTCTTCAGAGGTAAAACGAAAGAATCATCAAGTGAGAGAAATGATAAATCGAGAGAGAGAGAGAGAGCAGTTGACTTTTGAGTTGCTGTTTGTTCGTTTGTTGTTACTTTATTTTGAAAAATAATATTTTTTAATATTTATTGAGGGAGTTGACATTTTTAGGTTAATCGAAAGCGCGTGCGCGTGAGTGAGTGAGTGGGTTTTTGGAGGGAAATATAGGTATTAAATTGTTTGGATTACAAAAGTCAAAACATTTGATATGCTAATTATTTAATTATTTATTGTTTAATTAATTAAATATTTTACATTATAGTGGCATAAACCTTTATGCCAAATGCTGCATTTTCTATTATCTAATTTTATTTTATTTTATAAGAAAAAAAAATTACATTTTTAATTAATGGAATAACTCATTGGATCTTGAAAGGTTGCTGCTCATTGGATCTCACTCTCAGGTGTTATAATTAGTGGTACGCAATAGATTTGCTTTGGAGTTGATAATGAATTGGGTGCGTTTCCAATACTTTTTCTTAAAATAATACAATTTTTTTTTTTTTTTTTTTTTAAATGTGTTAATATATTTTTTTTTTTTTTTTTTTTTTTTTTAGAAACATTTTACGACATTTTGTTTTAGAGTATTTTTGGTATAGCTTTTGAAATGAACAAAAATGTTTTTTTAATACTATAAGCTATTTTGAAGTTTTTTTTTAATTGTTTGGCAAAACTCAAAACAATATTTTCAATATATGAATTGTCTCAATTACCCTTTTAAAAAAATCATTTTATGTCTATTTGCATGGATGGCAATGGGGCTGGTTCAGGGAGGGGGTACAGCGGGGAGTGCTTTCCCTATCCCCACCCATTTAAATTAAATATTGAGTTTTCACTTTCTAGTGTATCTGTAGACATATTTGTACCTATTTGAAGTATTGATAAACAAATTAAATTTAATTTAAGAGTTGAGAATTATTAAAGTAATAAACTTGAAAAAAAAAAAAACATATTATTATTAAACTTTTAATTTTAAAAGTTATTTGAAAAAGAAATTTACTGTATGTCCTCTTGTGTTTGAGGTTTAAGCTTGAACGATGAACTTCGAGTTGTTTGAGGATTAAAGACTTAGAGTTGAAGTTAGCGGCTAGGGTTTTTTTAATAGTATTTTGTTTTGTCACTTTATGTTAAATAACGGTGAAAAGATGTAAAGTTATAGTTAATATATATATATATATATATATATTTTTATTTATTTTCTTTGAAACTACATAGTTTAACTAAGTATTATTTTAAGTGGGTCGGGACAGGGCGCGGCGGGGTGGGGAGCATAAAACTCATCCCCGCCCCATATCCATTGCGGGTTAGACTATCTATCCCTATTCCCGTCTCATCCCCACCAAATTGAAACTCATCCCCTCCCCAAAAGTGCAGGTCTCCATAGGGAATTTTGTCATCCCTATCTATTTGGAGAAGCTTTTTAATATATGAATTCTCCAATAAACTTTTTTAAAGTTTTTTAAAACATATGAATTGTCTCAACTACCCTTTACAAAATTTAGATAGATTGAAAAAAAAAAAAAAGTGTTATATAGTTTTTAGGTATAGAAACATTTTATGACATTTGTTAGAGAATTTGTTATATAGGTTTTTTTTTTTTTTTTTTTTTTTGGCAAATGCACTCCAGGTTTTACTGTACTTCGATTATTTTTCTTTTTCTTTTTTATAAATATTTTATTCTACACAAGTATTTTTTTTCCTTTATTTATTTATTTATTTTATTATTATTATTATTATTATTTCCATTTAAGGTGAGATCGCATGACATTTCTATAATTCTATTATCGGGCATATAATATATAATATATTGTATTTTTGGACCGAACTTTGAAAAAAGGCTTACAACAAAAGTAGTTACCAAATGTATATTTCTCTAGAGAAACTATCGTATCCGAAATTCTGTAAATCTTCTATAACGTTATAAAGTCGAAATCGGATATATTAATATTCGCACCTAATAAACGTTATATGTCTCTTTTGGTATAGATTAGAGTTGACCACAAGATTTGTTTTTAGCTATTTGCCTTTTTTAAGGGGTTCTTATTCTTCTCTTGTGTGACCACTGACCAGAGCCACCATTTTGAGGTGTGTTCCTGGGCCCATTTGGAATATTTAAACAGGCCCAATCATCTTCTAAGAGCCCACCTTCACTTTTTGACAATGACAAGAGCTATTTATATTTATATTGCTATTCAATTTTTAGAAATATTTAAAGGTTCTCCCATATCTTCTCTACTATGGGAGTGTTGCCCTTTGCGATAGAGACACATTTTTAGAATTTTCTAAATACAAAAGGATAAAAAAAAAATAAAAAAAATAAAAAAAATTTGTTACATTTCATTGTGTATCTCAGCTTGTGAATTGTGACTCATGAGATGTTATTTCAATAAATTGATACGTGACATATCTCAATTTGTGAGATAATTTCCATAAATTAATTAACATGTAACAAGTGGGATGGTGTTGTAATAATCTAATTAATAACGAGATAACCCCTCATTAGGTTATATACAAGTTGAAATATAGATTCTAATATTACTCTTACAAAAATATAGTAAGGACTCTAATCCTGGGATTTATATAATTCTATTAGTTTTTTTAAAAGATTATATACATATAATTTTGGAGTAAAGTTATTTTGTCTAAATTTGGTGTCCAAATTCGGTGTTCAAATGATGTATCATCACTCTAATATGTTTTTATAAAAAGTAATACTACATTATCTAAATTTAGTGCTCAAATTTGGTGTCCAAATGATGTGACAACACTCTAATCCATTTATTTAAATCTTGTAGATTTAATACAATTTAAATGAATGGATTAAAATTTTAGCACCAGATTTGAACACCAAATTTGGATAAAGCAGCATTACTTTTTTATAAATTAAGCAAATCTAATACAATCTAAATGAATGGATCATACTGATATATCATTTAGATACCAAATTTGAAAAAATACAGCATTACTCGTAATTTTGTTTACACTTAATAGTTTTTCATTCACACTAAATAGTAAATACTAATCAACTTAGAATCCATTGCAATAAACAATATTATATATACTATACATGTAATTTTGTTTACACCAAAATATCCTTTGCATAATCCATTGCAATGAAGTCTCTTTCTCTCAAGAGTTGGAATTGACATTTGCAAGTATCTACCCCGTTTTCAAATCAGATTCTAAGTTTTTTTTTCACATTATATTTTTGTGGTGAATTTCGTGATCGGTTGTACCATTGAGTGATGTATGATAAAGGAAAACGTGACATGTGGCAATATTCATTTTCGTGTACACCACTCGACACTGAATATCTTCTCATGTATCCTATCCACTCAAGTTTTTGCAGGCAGTTGAGTTAGTTATACATTAACGATCGATATCAAATCCAAACCCTAAAAAAGTGGACACTGTTTTTTTCTACTTTTTTTATTTTATTTTAGGTTTTCTCTGATTTGTCGGAGTTTATGTCTTCATTCAAGTAACTTGTCATTCACGTTTCCCATTTGTGGCTACGGACTTCCATCTAGCACACGATTCTCTTCTTAAAGGCAAGTCATTTTGATTCTTCTTTTAATTTGTTGCTTTTATGGGATTATCGTGATTTTATTCAAGAAGGAATTTTTTTTTTTTTGGGGGTATGTTTTTGAACAAATGAGGAGCTTTTCTTTTGATAAACTATGTGTTTTCTTCATTTAAATTGAAAAAATATATATATATATTTTTCAACTTTAATAGTATATATATATATAGAAAATGGAATACTTTGCTCACCAGGTGCTTGATGTTTGTAATTTGTACCAGGTTTGACAAGCTTTTGTAGGTAGCTGTTGTAGTCATTTGTGATCACTCACTCGAGCAGGTTCATCAAAATTAGGTGATTATTTATGGGGAAGCATAAACATGATAAACACGAGCCGAAACAGGCTCGTGATCATAACCATGATCTGGGATGTGTATGGAGTATATTTCTTCAAGCACTCAAGTACCATCAATGGCATAATGTCAAGAAAAGGCTTCCACACGGCCGCCACGCCGGCAATAAACATGTCAAAGGTGAGCAAAACTAGTTGTCTGTTCTTGTATATATTTAGGCAATGGAATGCAGTTGTTGGACAGGATTCTTTTTATTATTTACAAAATATTGTAGATGGAACCAACAAATGATTTTATTCATTGCAGGGTATTAATTTTCAAATGCATACACACATTAATTTACATCCGATTTCTTGCTTGCAGGGGATGAAAATCCAGAAAATAAGAAATCCGCAATTGTTGGTAATCAACAAGAAACAAGCTTTCGGGAAGTGAACAGCTGTAAGGTATGTTGTTGGAAAATGAATATTGTCATTTACCTTATACACAAATGCAGTCTTTGTTTATTTTTCTTCTATTCGTTATGGGATTTTGATATGTAGATTATATGTAAAAATCACCATGTTAAGATGTAAATTTCTTGTTTGTTTGTTAAAATAAGATGGTAAATAAATGAAATGTGGATTTGGAATCTGAACTTGACAGGTTAAGCTGAAGGGAAGACAGGCCAATCCGGGGAAAAAGAATTCTGTCAAAACACGGATAAAAGCTCTGATCAATGATGAGAAGTATAGGAGGAAGGGCCGACATCATCGTAGATCAAGCTACCCTGAACAGTCGCGATCGGTGCAAACTGATTCTGATCATTGTGTGGAACCCTCAGATGAAGACCTCCTCACTGAAATTATATTAGGAGACAGAAATCCTACAGAAAACAATGAAAACTCTGATGCTAGCAGCTCTTTGGAGAAATTTACGGATGAAGAGATATGTGAGGATTGTCAAGCCATGCTGAGCTGCAACAATTCAGGGCATAACGAGGTTGAGAATGAGAAACAGCTCATTGAAAATCTCATGCTTCTTCGGGAAAATTTAGAGGGCAAAGAGCAAGTTTTGTTGGAGCAGAAGTTGACAAAAACAGAGGAAGTTACTTCAGAATCAGATGATTCATTTTACCAATCAAAGGAATTTCTGGAGGCTCTAAAGTTAATCAACATGAACAAAGAGTTTTTCTTAAAGGTTTTGCAGGATCCAAGCTCTGTTGTGGCTCATCATCTACACAATCATCAGCCATTCTGTGTTAAAACGGGATTTTCAAGGTCTGAAACATTCCCTTTACCCGGATCATCACGTGGAAGAGATCCTGAGACAAGCAAACTCAAGAACAAGCAGGATGTGATTGAGTTTCATGAACAAGAAGAAGGGAAGTTTTCAGATAGTGATCAAGCAGAAAATTCAATAGGACATGAATCCATAGAAGACGACTCTACCCCATCACTGCCATCAATAATTCATGAGTACGGGGAAGATGGAATTCAAAAACCAAACCAAGCAATAGCTGAAATTACTGATAGTGCTTCTTCAAGTTCAGTTCACCATCCGAAGAACCATGTTAGAAATGAAGCAGTGATTAAGCGTTTCAAGGATCTCAAAAAGAAGATTACACATGCATTGACAGAAAACAAAAATGAGAAGCATAGGATAACAATGGATGCAGTCCTTCACAAAATTCCTTGCCGGAAAGTGTTTTCCCCAGACTTGAAAAAGAAAATTCTTGATCAGTTTAAAGACCCCTTTATCAAGAGTGATGGTGGAAAGAAACCTGGAAGTAGTAATGAGAATGATCACGCTACTCTTATTGGCAAGACTAGACAAAATCGCTTGACAAGAGAATCATCTCTCAGTGATTCACTTGATAGATACTGTCAATTGTATGAGTCTAGTTTCAGTGGAGAAGCCAAACAGCAGACCTCTGAGAGACTAAGATTGAAAAAAGAAGACACTGCTTTGCCTTCTAGGACTGCTACGAAATCCCTGGGAAGAATTTTTTCCTTACCTGAGATCAAATCTTATTATTATCAAAGTGAGGACCTTTATGGCTTTTCTCAGGGGATGCCTGTTAGGACTCCTGTGGAGAAAAGTGTTCGAGAATACTCTTCGAGACTAGATACTCCTGTAGAAAGTCATCAGGAAAAACTTCTAGAGGTTAGTGAAACAGAATCAGTGAGTGAAGACCAAGTGAGATCAGAATCGGTTGTATATAGCGATGAAGATGCTCAAGTTGGTAAATTTATTGATGAAAGTGCACCTGACAATGATCAGTATATTGAGCCTGTAACTACTAAACCGGTAGAACCAAGTCCTGATTTTGAAGGTATTACAGAAAGCACAGCAGATTTTTCTGCATCAGAAGGTAAATTTCTTTTCCAGGTTTAATAACTAACCAATTTTAACTTCCAAAGAATCTCCTAAATCTTCCATGAACAAGTGAATATGATCTTGTTGAAGCTTGCTTCCAATGTCCACTGATTTTTGTGTTTCCATGTCAGAAAAATTGCTTCATGGGGATTCAGAAGTAGAGCTAGAATTCATCCATCCCGGCGAACAGGATTCTTTGACCAGCCATCAACATGAATCCAGCATGGACACCCCTATAGAGGAGGCTCATGGCGGTGCCAGTGACTTTGACAAAGTAGAAATTCCAACCAAAGGAAACATTAATGACATACTCAATGCTAAAGTTGAAACAAAAGACAAAGCTAAATTTGATTACGTGAGAAACATATTGGAGTTGTCCGGATTCAGCAGGACTGAGTCACTTGGAGCATGGCATTCTGATGACCAGCCGGTGGATCCTTCAGTTTACGAGGAAGTGGAAGGCTACATTCCCCTCGACACTGACATTACTACAGGGAACGAATGCGGCGATTGTGATCTTATGATGCTTTTGTTTGATTTAATCAATGAGGCATTGATAGATATCTACGAGAGATCATACTGCTACTATCCAACGCCGCTATCTTCCCTCTCACACATCCATCCAATGCCAGCAGGATACCATGTTCTCAAGGAGGTTTGGGAGAATATAAGCTGGTACTTGCACTTGACACAGCAAATTGATCAATCATTGGACTATGTCGTGGGTAGAGATCTAGCGAAAGGCGATGAATGGATGAACCTGCAATTCGATACTGAGTGTGTGGCACTTGAGGTTGAAGAATTCATTTTTGATGATCTTTTAGAGGAACTAATCTTCACATGATTCCAAAGCTGCTTTCTTCACCTTAATTATACTGTAGTTAAATTTTGCCTTCCTATTGATTGTAGTTAAATATTGTTGTTTCATTCTGCAACATAGATCATAGAAACATAGAAAAGATAAGAAAAAAGAGTGAAATCTTTTTGTGTATAGTACTATAGTTATAGCTAAAGAGATCTATATACTTATACAGTTATACTATATATTCAATTATTTTTTTTAGAAGAAAAAAATACTTGACTCATAATTATGTCAGAAATGGGATAGTAAAACCAAACACAAAAAAATATTTCTCCAGTTGTTTTTCTCCTTCTCTTCCTGGCTTGCCTCTGCCTCTGCCTCTGCCTCCTGCCTCCCTGTATATTCTCCATTGTTACCAATCGTTTTAATATATGTATTAAACAGTTTACCTCTTGTCACAATCAGCCCGTCTAGCTCAGTTGGTAGAGCGCAAGGCTCTTAACCTTGTGGTCGTGGGTTCGAGCCCCACGGTGGGCGTTCTTTTTCAACTTTGTACTTTTTTTGTGATCCAAAACTTGAGCCGTTTGATCAAGAGGAAATTGTTAAAAATAACCGGCTAATTGGCACCGATGGTCCTTAAACTCTTTAAAAATTTACATTTTACCTCCAAAACTTTTTTTTTGGGCACTAAACCCGGTAAATTCTTATAAATTAACAATAGTTAACGGAAATATAACGGAACCCAGATTCCGTTTAGGAAAAATTGCACTAAGTTACCTTTACTATATGCATAATTGCATCAAACCGAAAATAATATAATAATATAACCCAAATACCCTTCTAACCGATTGATTTGGTTTGTAATCCGATACAAATTTGACATGTGTCATAAAAAAAAAATTAATAAAAAATAATGGTCAATAACAATACAATTTTGATTTTTTTTATAGCCTAATTGGTTATGTATTATTTAAATAGGCTAATTGGTGATGTAATAATAATCCAATACGAGATTGATGAGGTATTATTTAAATAGATTGATTGATCTCAATTAAAATAATAATAATAATAATAATAATACAAATTAAACGAAATTTTAAAAAAATGAATATCATCAATCTTTACAATCCCAGATCCATCGATAGACATTAAAAAAAGAAAGAAAAATCAAATAAAAAAAAATAGTTACAAAAATCAGTTTATCAATTCATCAAATTCAACCAGCCTCATCAACGACTTCAAATTAAACCAACCCAGATTCTTTATCAACAATCACGCTATCATCTCCAGATTCTTCATTCAACACATCATCATCATCTCCAGAATTTCCGTTCATCAACACTTACACACCCAACACCACCACCAGATTCTTCATTCACCAAACACCCATAACCACCATCAAATTCTTCTTTCACCACAACCGCCACCGCCCTAATCCGTCACTGAAACCCACCCCTTAACCTGCCACTCAAACAGATCGCCGACCAACCTAGCTCCACCGCCGCCCAACCTAGCTTCATCAAACCCAAAAACCTCCCTAGCCAAAAGGAACCCAGATCAACTGAAATGAACCTAGATCTCTCACGCCCCAACAAAAATCAAACAACAAAAACAGGAATCATATAGCAGCGAGGGTTTGTGGGATTCGATTTGGGTTTAAACACCAAAAACAACGATTTGGGATTCGATTTGTTGGTGGCTGGCTTTGGTTCATAAGGGATTCGAAAGGGAGAGAAGGATTCGAGAGCTAGGGTTTGGTTTAGGAGGGATGTGTGTGTGTGTGTGTGTGAGAGAGAGAGAGAGAGAGAGAGAGAGAGAGAGAGAGAATTTGCAGAGATAGATTAATGGGAAAGTAGAAGCAAATGGGAAAATGTCCAAAAAAGGTAGGATTGTATTTTAGAAATCAGATAATTGGAGATGATATTGTAAGTGAAGTCTTAAAACTTAAAAGAGAGAAAGCATTAATGGAAAAACGCAAAAATGGACTATATTCATCGACTAGTTAAAGCAAGAAATAAAAAAAATTAACTGAAATTTTTTGAAAATGTTTTAGATGTTCCAAATGGGCTGAGAAAGAAAGAAAGAAAGAAAGATAAAAATGGAAAACACAAGAATGTTGCAATTTATAGTTCGAATATGTTAGTGATGAACTAATTTCAACCAAAACAATTATTTTGATTTCGAGCAATATAAACAATTTCTTTACTTTTCATCAATTTTTTAATTTTTTTTTTTTTTAAATTAATTTGATCTCCAATGTCCATCATGGTGATGGACGGTGGAGATCAATCTTTTTAAAAAAAAATCTATTTATTGAAAAAAATTAGAAATTTTAATTGTATTCTTTTTAAAAAATATTTAATTTTCTTTTTTGTTTTTTAAAAGTATTAGGGCAAACCTCAGAGGAGGTTGGAATAATTAGTTATTGTTACTGATTTGTACTATGGGACGCACGTTACATGAAAACAGATAAAATGTGACTTCCGTTGTCAATATGTTAGTTTTTGCTAATTTACGAGAATTCAGGTGGTTTAGTGCCGGAAAAAAAAGTTTAGGGGGTAAGGTGTAAATTTTTAAAGAGTTCAGGGAACATATGTGTCAATTAGCCAAAATAACCACACCTAATATGATAAATTCTTTTCAAACCCATACGAAAGTTTAATCGTTAATAATAATATATTTTTAAAAAGAGAATTTCTTTTAACGATTCATTTTTTTCTTTTTACACTTATTTTCTAAAGACACTCTATTCTCAAAATTTAAATTTTAAAAAAATTCTAAAGATAGTTTACTTTGTTCAAAGATTATTCTTTTTATCTTTTGACATTTTTATTTTAAAGACATTTCATTTTAAAAAATAAATTTCTATAGACACCCCATTTAATTTTAATAAAAATTATGACGAACCATTGTAGTATTTGGATTCATTCGATGAATAATCTTTTTTGAATTAAATCATTAGATTAAATATTACATACTAAACACTCTCTCCTAAATTTTTAATTACCATATTAAACTCTTTTTCTTACAATGTATATCTCTAATTTCTATCTCCAAACCTTCTCGAGCAAGACTAAAACATTTATATAAAATAAATAAATAAATAACTTCCGAATAAACTTGATTTTTAGGAACCGTATATATGTATATATTAAAAAAAATAAACTAAAAAACAAGTACCTTGTTTTTAATTCTTCCATTAATCTTAGAAATCTTGAGTTTAATCGAATCTAGTTGAAAAAAATCAAGTTTTCATATATCTATTTTACAAAAAAAGAAAAAAAAATTTTAAAAAAAAATTACTATTTAATATATAGTTATATATTACTATTTGTAAAAAACCAAAAATATTCATAAGTTTTGTTTCTTTAATTATTAATTGAGAAAGTATGGAGATTTAATTTATTTTTTTGAAAAATGGAGAGAGAGAGAGAGAGAGAGAGAGAGAGTAATTAGGAGATAGTGTTTAATATAGGAGTAATGCTAGACGTTCAAAAAAAATTTCCCAAATTATGTCCTAAATGATGTGGCACGTGAGGTGTCAGCATCTTATTAATCGTGAGATTATGTGGTGACTGATGTGATGCTGACACCTCACGTGCCAATCATTTGAGATAGAATTTAGGAAAAAAATTGGGACGTCTAGCATTACTCTTAATATAGTAATAATAGATTTATGAGAGACAGTTTAATACGTAATATTTAATCTAATGATTTATGGGAGATAATTTCTTTTTTAATAATTTATTTAGTTTGGAGTGTCTTTAGAATTTTTTATCTTGATTATTAATTTCAATTCAGGGTAAACTTGTCATTAATAAAAAATAATTAAATTGTATTGTAAATAGATAATTTTTAGATTGTTAAATCATCTTCAACAGTCTCCTTTGGGGACTCACTTATTTAAAGGTGTATGTTATTGCAATGAACCATTAAGGGAGTATGTGATCCAACAGTACTCCCTTAAATGGTCACTTTAATAATTTTTTATTATTATTTAAATGTTATATATTATGTTTAAATATTAAATATTGTTTGTCAATTATGTGTTTTAAATATACGGAGTTTTTCAAGAAAATAAAATAATCTTAAATAGATAGAGCCTACTTTTTTACGAAGGTCTGAAATTAAATTAGAGTGTAAATATATAATTTACAGATTGTAAGAGCATTTCCAACGGTCTCCCTTGAAGACTTCCTTATTTAAAGGTGTACACTATTGCAGGTGACTATTAAGGGAGTATAGGCTCCAACAATACTCCCTTAAATGACCCCTTTAATAATTTATTATTATTATTTAAATGTTAGATATTATGTTTAAATATAAAATATTGTTTATCAATTATGCGGTCCCATTCCTATCAGGACATCCTTATATAACTTTATCAGAATATTGAATATGAGCCACTCATTTACAAAAGTGATTTGATAAGTACATACATACCAAGTCAAAGTATGTAAAACGAGTGGCTTACATTTAATGTCTTTATATAATTATATCAGGGCATCCTCATATGAAAATTTCCGATCAATTATAAGTTTTAAATATATGGAGTTTTTCAAAAAAAAAAAAAAAAAGGTGGGCCCACTTTAATGGGGTCAGAAAATACCCCTTAATTAAGTTAGTGAATTCCACTAGAACACAATTAAGAAAGCCATTTAGGAACGGATCAGGATCTCCTCATTGTCTTGTTTTTCCTTGACTTTTCATAATCTAATGAAAAGCAAAATAAAAAATACATGGTTGAGATTTGATCACTTTTTCTCTCTCTTGCAACTTAATGCTTTAATTATACTTGAAAAAAACCAAGGAAAAACGAGGCCTAAGGAGAGGATCCTGATCCGAAATGGATCAGAATCCTCTCCTATAATTAAGAACCTAGTGAAGCTGCAAAAATACACCTACTCCCATAATTAAGTTAAGGGATGTCTTCAAGGAAGTCTGTTGGAGATGCTCTAAGGAGAAACTCTCTTTTAAAAAATCCAATGTATATCTGTAAATTACAAAATTACCCACAACATCAATTTTTCTATTTTCTTTTGTTTTTTTCTACCCTCTCTTCCTTCTTCTCCCTTCCCTCCTCCTCATTAAATTAGATTAGGTTTTAAGTTTTTTTTTTCAAAAGATTTCAAGTTGTTTTAAAAAAACTTAAAACCTAATCTAATTTGATGAGGAGGAGGTAACGAAAACTTGAAATGTTGACAGAAAACATGAAATCTTTAGGAAAAACATGAAATCTTTTATATGGATATTCAAGAAGTCATTACTAACGGTCAATTAATGGTAGAGGTTTTTTTTATTGATCGTTCAACCCAAAAAGTTTGATTTAACATCTGATCAAAAGTCAGGGGTTACTTACGATTCTCCCTTATTAGCAATTAAACTTTGGATGCTACTTATGAAGTTATGATCTCCACTCGCTATGATCAATGCATAATCATTATCGTAAAGAATAGTGAAGAGTTCAAGAGATAGCACTAGAAGCGTCGGACTCGGATACAGGTAGTGGGATATTACTATATTAGAAATAAATGGATAAACATGATCTGTTATCACAGTTATAAAAATAAAAATAATAATAAAAAAAAATCCATTATCACCTTTAATTTTAAACGTACGTGGACGGATGGTACCTTATTTTCGCCTCTATATATTCCACCTCCTGCTTACTCGTTCAACATCAACAACAAACAGAGTCCCAGTTTAAAGTTTCCCTGTCAAGGTTTTTTATTTTATTTCATCTGAAAATGTCTTCCACCGATGCTCAAACTGTCGATATGGCTCCCAAATGCACCACCGCCACTGGAGAGTAAGTTGTATTGTTCTCCATTTGTTTTAGCTTTTCTTGAGTAGATTTTTTCTTTTAACTTTTTTCTGGGTAAATGATGATGCAGTGCCAAGACTGATCAGAACACTGTTCCTGGCGTTGTTGCACCACAGAAGCAGCCGTACGTTTCCTTTACAAACCAAAATATTATATATATACAGTCAGTTACTCACACAACTAATATTGCTTTGTAATAATTTGCAGACACGTTGAGGGAGCTCAACTGGGCGGCGTTAGAGCTGAGAGCAGTGCCTGCAAATGTGCACCCAACTGCAACTGCAACCCTTGCAATTGTAAATGAGAGAGATCCTCCTCTATATATGGAACCAGCACTTTTTTATTAGCTATCTTAAATAAAACTAGTAATAGCTTATAGCAATGGAAGTGGTTTTCTCAGTTTCGGTTTTGAGGTCTGCTGTGATTTCTTCCAAATCATGATCTCTGGTGTTTGGTTTCTTCTGTATAAATACAGTACTTTATTTATAAATGAATGAAACTAGTTTCTTCTTGTTTTTTTTCCACATTGAATACATTAAAATTCAATCAGACCTGAAATTTTACATCAACCCACTCCAGTTCACAACTTCACACACATCAAGAACTATGTTAGAACATATAACAAGAATTACAATACAAGATCGATTATCTAAGTTTCTAGACAACTAGGAGTTGCACTTTCTGGTTGATAAAAAATTCCTTGTGCAGCTTTACTAAACAAGTTATGAACCTGTACGAAAAAGGTGATAGATAAGTGAGTAGTTAGTTCATCATCATTTGTCTCTTTTCATGAAATAAAATTACTTGAATATATAAAACAAAGATCAAATCTTACCTGCTTGGATGAAAGCCCTATCTTCTCTAGATCACTCAGCTGTAGATTGCACAGTTTAGATAACACAGTCAGCATAAATTGCACAAGTTAAGACAAAACTTGATTATTATTATCTCAGAAACTTCACTTACTGTTTTTATAGGACTTGTTTCTCTGAGTTCACAAATGTAATCTGCCAATTTCTGTCCAATTCCCTGAATGACACTTGAAAATGTTAAGAAAAAAAGAAGAACAATTCAAGAAGAATTTATCAGCGTCGATACAATTGATCAGCTGTGTGTTGTGTGTATGTATACCTTTAACTCCAGTAGCTCTTCTCTGCAAATAGAAAAAGCCAATTGCAAAATTTAATTTCCATTCATACAAAGAGTTTTAAAGGTTTACAAAGAACGAGAAATGGAAACTGAAGAAATAAAGATATAGATAGACAAACAAGAGTTACCTGCTTGCTGAATTCAACAAATCAAGATATTCTTGTTCAAAGAAGTTCTGCATATCAAATTTTAAGCAATTAGAACATTGCCTAAAAAGAGAAAAATGATGGTTTTAAATGATTCCGTTTACCTTAAGATTAGAACCGTGTGCACTAAATTTGTCAAACGGTTTAGAAGATTTGTTCGTTGGACATGTCCCTATAAAAGGTGTTTTAGGAGTTTTTGGGTCAAGTAACGACCCAAATTGGACTTGAAATGATAATTCCTCCTTACGAGTTTGATTTATACCGGTGTTGATGGGGGAGAGTGCTTTTCTTAAAGGACTTCGTGCTGCACTTATCTTCTCACAAATTGGTGATGATGCCACAGAGTTTGTGTATCTAGTCTTCTCTTCTAATGGATCACCTAGAAAACTTGATAAATTTAGTAAACGACAAAATGATTCGGTTAACCAATATAATTCCTTCAGAATGAAAACAAGTTTCCTATAGACATACCAGGTAAGCATCTGGTTAATTCTGGTACAGTTCCATAAGTACCAACACTCATTTCTTTTGTATTGTCTGCAGCAGCAAGGTTCATACTCTACAACAATAAACAAGAATCAATTGGTACATCGTTAAGAAACAAGGTTCGTATTGGTAGTAAAAGCCATAAACAAGGTTCAATTTGCTAATGAAAATTACCTCCAACCAAGAATCAACTGGACCATCGTTAATAAACAAATTACGGAAAGGCTCACGTAGAGACCTGCATATGCATAAAGCAAATAAGTAATGGGAGCTAATTCATCAAGTAGTATGATAACAAGTTTTAGTCTTTTTTTTTTGTTTTTTTTACTTTCTCCATACCTTTTTTTAGTTTTAGAAACGCTATGGTTGGTAGAATTCTTCAAATTTGTGGAGTTGCGATAATTTGTTTTCTTTAGTGAACTTACTGAAGTAGGAGTTTTTCCCACAATTGGAGAACTAAATGGTGCTGCCATTCGTCTTGCACTCTTTGTCTTCCCTTTTGATTCAAGCCAAGCTTGCAATTTTGCTTCCATATCAATTTTAACCATTGGAGTGTCTGGTTTTTGGGCTGAAGGAACAAAATTTGAAATATGGCGTGACCGTGCGGCCAAGCTAACAGTGTGAACGGATTCCTGATACTCTCCTGGATTCTATTTACAAAAAGAAGTAGATTCTAATGAAATCTAGGTACATTTATAATTTGATAGACTGAGATTAATGTATAAGTGAATCAACTAATCATAAGCTACCAATTTCAGAACTCCTTACCAGACAAGCAATCATCAAAGCATGACTTGTTCCTCCAAGAGAGTCTTGCAATATTCGGGTCAACTTGCTTTCTCTATAGGGTATTCGGGGTTTGTTGTTATTCAGTGCATAAATCACATTTGATAATGCAAACAATGACTGATTGATCTTGGCACTCTCTTGGAGACGTATTCCTTCATTGAAAGTTCTCCTATTATCTTCATTGCCTATTTACGTGACAAACCCCAGATCAAATATACAAAAAATCCAGCCAGAAATCCAATGCATGCAAAACAACGCCTATTATGAAAGTTGTTAGTTAAGTTACATAAAGGGTGCAGAACTAACCTGCTAAATCTATGAGATTCAGCTTCCCAATTACAGCTGCCTCAGAGTTGCCGCTACCCCAAGGACTGAGAATAGCAATCACAAGCACACCATGGCTCCTACTCGAAACATCATTGAGTCCTGTGTGTGCCACTTTCCGCCTTTGAATACCACAGGAAAACACCTCTTGGAATTCTGTCATTGAGTTAACAGGGACCCGAGAGAGTCCCTTGAGATGAATTTGGCCATCCTTATCATCCAAAATTGCAATTTCCTCGGTTTTAACCTCTAAGAGATCATAACACCTGTCCATATAGACTTCATAGTATGAAATCTCGGCTGTGCATCCTGTGCTCTGGCACATAGGTAGAATTGTGGACATAGCCAATGGCATTAGTCCTGGCCTTTCTTCTGTACCCTGTAGCACCAATCCACATCCTCATTATCTTCACTAGTATAAATTTATTTTACTTGATAAAATAACAGATTATTTCATAAGCAAACAAATGCTTGCTTATTTTTTAAACGGGTTATTTCATAAGCAAAGTTATAAGTGATTGTTTTTTTAACGATTATAAACAAAGCTATAAGTGATCATTTTTTAAGTTACATAAATCCCAAACATAGCCTAAGACCTCAAGCCCTAAAATTTCCTTTGTTAGAGACAAATTTTCCACTCTACCGATGCTGATTCCAATTACTTGACTCTTTGAAAGCATGAAGCAAAAATTTCAAAATTCACTAAACAATAGATTAAACAAACCTTACACTTCAGATTTTTACTTACTAGGAACATAATTTAAGCTGCAATAATAATAATAAATTATTAACTTTGACTCACTTATAGCTAGCTACACAATTCCAGCAAAGTAAAAGAACAAATAAACCAATTTCTTTAATTTTTCACTCAATTTTCTGTCTAGCCAAATAGAGAGGTCCTAGAAACACAAATTGGGTACAGTTTATAGTTAGTGTACCTGCATGGTGTAAGTTTTCCCACTTCCAGTGGCTCCATAAGCGAACACTGTTGAGTTGCAGCCATGGAAAATCCCTGGAATTAGAGGCTTCACTTCACTGTAGAATATCTTCCCCACGTTATCGTCTTCCTGCCCGAAGAACGAATCTAACTGATAGCGCTCGTTTCGTCTGTTCAAAAAAAAAAAAAAAAAAAAAAAAAAAAAAAAACACAACCAGTTTATAATTTAAAAACCAAACCAAACCAAACCAAACCCCAGAAACCTATACCGCGAAAAACCACAGTACTAACTCACATTGTGTCAGGATCTTTGAGATGGACGGCAACTTCTTCACAGGATTCCAAATCTTTGTCGAGAACCGAAATGCAAGGCTTCGGGTTGCCGTTTTTCGCGGCGATTTCTTGAGGGAGAAAAGGACGAACCCTAACGACCACCCTCACTCTTGAAGAAGTCGAATTTGCGACCATAGCTTTTGCAGGTGTGTTCGAAGTTTCCATTATAACTGAATTCTTGAATTGTAGAGAATTTTGTGACTTAGAGAGTTTGAGATCTTTTTCAGAGAGAAGTGAATTGAAGAGAGAACAGGTGGATGAAGAAACGTTATTTTGATTTTCGTGATTTAAAAGGATTTGACCGTTGGGAGTATTTTTTTTTTTTTTTTGTCGTTTTCTCTATTATTATTATTATTTTTTTTTAGAAATAATGTGGGAATTTGGAATTGGGCTTTTCTTTTTAGGTGGTTTGAATTTTATGTGACCGTTGGACGTTGGGCCTTGTGGGGCCCACATGGAGTTCAATTTCACATAGTGCTTGCTGCTGCCTTTGCATCATTGATGATGGCGTGGCTCTTCCTTATTATGTTATGACAGATTATACTATTTTTTTTTATATAAAAAAAAAAAAATACAATTATTTGTAAATAAATGATATTTTGTTTCGAGTATAATTTAATTTCAACATTAACCAATTTATTAATTTTCAATCATGCAAAATTATCTAGGTGTAACTGTGATTTATAAACTAGTTAATCAAATCAATATTTCAATCAAACATGCACAATTTATATCATTATTCGTATAGAAAAATAGAATTATCGATCATATCTTAATATATAAACAATACTTTATATATATATATATATATATATAATGTGCCAATTTAAATCTGAATATATTTTACCACCAAATCACATTGGGAACGGTGTATATATATATATATATAATTTATGTTACATCTCTATCCTTATCTTTATATTAATTTATCTCCGTATTTATCTCAATATTTGTTTCCACCCAACAAATATATGATAAATTCTTTATTAATATATATATTCTAGATTACTATAATATAACCAAAGTTCAACATTTTTCTTTTAGGTTAACATGGTACTTGTAACCGTGACAAAAAAAATCATGTTCCATATCCATATGGGTTTAACTAGTATATAATAACTTTAATAATATACGGTAGTTAAAGAGAGCCATTATATATTTTTTATTTTTAAATTTTTAATCCAATAGATATTAAATAAACCAGTATATTTACTGATCCTGTATTGTAGCAAATATCCCGAACACTATTTGAGCTATTGGATTAAAATCTAATAGATATTAAATAAATCAGTATAGTTACTAATCCTGTATTGTAGCATAACTCGTTTAATACATCCAGATCTCTTTATCTTCGATCAAATTAGCCAACCCCGCTGAAAAGTTGATAAGAGAACAAAAGGGCACGACATGTGATTAAAGATGTTAGTAGTTGATGCAGGTACATGGTGCATGTCAGTTCGCAACTTGTACCTTTAATGGCTTTGTTGTTGTAATGTCATAGTTCATTCGTTTGTGCCCAAATATTACATGAATACGTGTGATTAAAGCTTGAATCTTGATTAGATTCGGCTCATTTTGTTTTTTCTTTGAAAAATAAACAAACAAACAAAAAAAGTTGCATACTTTTAAATTAGTTGATAGCCAACTAATCTATTATTTTCATAACATATATACTAAAAAGTGACTCTAACAACTTGATTTGTTTTTGAAGGCAAAGAGTTTAGGGTAATAAAATTATTATTTAGCCGAAGTTTAGTGAAGCAATAGCAATTTTAAGGAAATGGCAACAGGGAACAGGTGAACAGCTAGCTAACAAACCATATATTAAAATATTATCTTAATATATACTCTGGCTTTTATATTAATATTTTATTATATTTCTTAATGCAGATCAAATTATCTAAGTACTTTCCCAACCTAAAAATGCACTAGATTATCAAATAAACTATATTTATAATCAAGATTATCGTCTCAAAGGAGTTTAGTTATACTTACCTTGATTGCCAAAAGTTTTTAAACCCATTTATTAATATTTCTAGTATAAAAGCTATTCTATGAATCTTATGTCCAGAGCAAACCAAGAACATTCAAAGATAATTAGCACATACTCTATTAAGTCGTTTGTTGAGCACCCTCCTCTTACGTTAGTGGTAGGGTTTGAGTTATGTAATATGCAATTCATAAACATACGATGAGAGTTTTCTCTCAGATGTTGTGGGAGTAGATTTTCGGATGTGTTTATAGTATTTGCTCTCAATAGATTCCAGTAGATCATCGATGCATTTGGTGTCAAATAAAAATAAATAAAAAATTATGCAAAGATATTCAACAATACACTTTAATCTACTTAAACTAATTAATTCACTTTAAATTGATTGAATTTTTATCCATTTTTTTAATTAATTTTCACATATAAAATTAGATTTCTTTGATTCTTTTTATGTTAAAATATCGAGTTAATTAAGTTGATTGATAAATTAAATAATTACTTTCCATTTGTAATAAGTTTTATGTCGTTGGAGGTCAAATGGTTTTTGTAATGGATCAGGATCCTTTCCTTAGTCATTGTTTTTCCTTGGCATTTTTCAAGTGTAATTAAAACACCAAGTTGTATGAGAGAGAAAAAAGTAATCAAATCTTGACCATACATTTTTTATTTTGCTTATGTGTCATTAGATTATGAAAAGTCAAGGAAAAACAAGACAAGGAGAGGATCTTGATACTTTTATAATTCTCCTTAATTATCATTTTATCGATGTTTACTTCTTTCTATGAAGATCTCATCGTGAACTATGAGGCATTTAATTGGTAAATTTAAATAAGTTCTATTTATTTCTTTTTATATTCAATTTTTTTTTCTAATATTACAATAATTCGATATTTTTTTATTTGAGCAATAGACTCGACCTCACAACCACATGATACATGTGTGAGGGGTAAATCATGGGCCAACATCATCTTTGACTCTTTTTTATAATCAATTTTTTTAAAAGTATTGTATAGATTCAGGATTTGAGAAGATTACAGGACTAGAACCCACAACTTCGTTATGTAGATGTGAGAAATATATCATTAAACCAACCTCATTTTTTTTATAATCAATTTTAAAAGAATAAATGGAGACAATTAAAATTTTACTATAACCGGAAACATAATAAATACACGATCATTGTATTAATTGTCTTGTTTCTATCTTTACATTTATTAAGCTTCCTCTTATGTTACTGCCCTTAATTTAATTATAACGATTTTCAACAAAACGTTTGAGAGAGAAACTAGCTAAAATGAAAAAAAAAAAAACGCTACAAGCTGTTTTATTCAATCAACCGGTCTATATTAAACCGAAGAAGAGAGATCATTAATGTTAAATAACAGTTGATGCTCCATCATCTTATTAATTATCAACCGTTGGATCTAAAGTCGTAAACTCCCGCAATCGTTAAAACGTATCTATCCAATTAAACACCGACAATTTATTCCCATCCAACGGTCGAAAATTACCCGCGAACCCATCCGACTCCTTTAAACCTGTTCGATGTATAACGCAATGGGCATTCTAAAAATTCTAACTACTAGAGTGCCGTTTGAGGTTCAAACTTTTGTCCCCTAACGTTAACCGTAGGGTTTCGAAAGTTAAAATCCCCCGCAGTCCAGCACACACACGACCTATCTCAATAACGGCAACTAACGGAGCCGTCGGTGCTAAGGTATTCGTTATATATTTAATTTTATTAAATTAATTCCTTTTTGTTTAATACTTCTCTCTCTCTCTCTCCTGGTTTCAACGGGCGAGGATTTTTCGAAACAAAAGCACTCGGTGTTTTTGTTGTCCAAGAAAGAGAGACGTTTTATTTATTTTTTGTTTTCTCTGTTTGGTTCATCAAAAAAGGGTTTTTTTTTTTTTGATGAGTTCCAGTTCGATTCCCGCCACTTCCTTGGAAGAAGAGGTAAGTTTTTGTTTTTCTACTTTGAGAAATCGAAATTCTTGTTTTGCTATTGCTTTTATACTGTTTTAGATTATGTTACCGTTATATCTTAAACCACAAGTAGCTCTAACTGGTTCAACGATTGATTATGTTTTGTTTTGTTTTTCTCTTATTGAAAAACCCTAGAATTATGAATTTATTGATTGATTTTTGATCTGATTTGTGAGTTTTAAGATCTGAGTTTTTGTTTATATGTGTTTGGCGGTGATGGGATTTGGAGAATTCTGTTCAAGAACAGAACTTTTAGGGTTTATATGATTCGTTCTTTGAAGATCCTTTCGAGGGGTTCTTGTTATTTATTTTTATACATATATAGTTTTCATTGATTAGGATTTTGGGTTTTTTGGAGATGATGTGTAGAGGGAGATGGCGGAGCTGAAAATAGAGGAGTGTTGTCTCGAGAATAAACAATTAACGGCTGCTTCAAGCTCTTCGGTTTCTGAAGGTAGTGGCAGTGCTATTCTCAAATCTCCTGGGGTATCTAGTCCGGCAACAACATCACCGACTCATAGGTATTTTCTATTAAAGTTCTTTAACTTATTTAATTATTGGTTATATCTATCTCAAATTATTCCATAAGTCGATAAAAGTATTGCTTCACAATTCTGGTGCCGTATGCCAAGTACAGTGTGATACTAGGATTAATGCCTCTTTCGGAATATATTGTGCTAATTTGTATTGAAAAGTATTAGTTAACTTGCATTGATTTCGATTGTTGCAATGGATATTCTGACCGGTGATCTTAATTGTGTGAATTGGACTTTGCAGGAGGACCACTGGCCCAATTAGGCGAGCGAAAGGTGGTTGGACACCAGAGGAGGTTAGTATTTGATTTCGTAATATACTTTGTATGTTTTAGAGACTAGCTGGAAGCTGTTTGGTATACATGTTTGATTTTTCATGTGGTTTATCCGAGAGAGTGAGATTGGTTTGGGTCAGTTGTTAAGCATCTGATTTGGAAAAGCTTGGAACTATATTAGGTTTATTTGTTTTAATTATTGATACACTTTAGTTGTGAAATATTATGATCTCAAGTGATTGTGTCTCAGATCTGCTAATGCTCAGCATTCCTCATTTCATGATGTTGCTATCCTCTCTGCTGCTTTTGTTTTCATTACTCTTTTTGGTTTTAATTATCTCAGTGACCAACCTCCTTTGTAATCTATGACAGGATGAGACATTAAGAAATGCTGTGGCAACTTTTAAGGGAAAGAGTTGGAAGAAAATTGGTTGGTGTCTTTTCCTTATGTTCCTGTAATATTAATTGTTAATGTGCTGCTTTAATGCCAATTTTTTTTGTTTTGTTTTAGAATGCATTTCCAGATCATACTTAGCATCAGTATAAATTTTTACCAGCTAGCTTTTGTACTGATTATAAATTTGAATACAATGTGTATGCAGCTGAGTTTTTTCCTGATAGATCAGAGGTGCAATGCTTGCATCGATGGCAGAAAGTTCTGAATCCGGATCTAGTTAAAGGACCTTGGACTCAAGAGGTGGGGACTTGACTGCTATTTTCATTATTTTTCTCTGCTCTTAGAGCAAATTGCGTTCAAGCACTAAACTATCTGTTGCTTGTTTGGTTTCATAGGAGGATGATACGATTGCTGAACTGGTAGCAAGATATGGACCCACAAAATGGTCTGTAATTGCGAAGTCTTTGCCTGGTCGTATTGGGAAACAATGCCGAGAGAGGTAAATCCTACAATCATGATGAATTTAGATTTTTCCTACTACTCATAAAGAGCTACTTATTAAAACTAATGTCTTTGCAGGTGGCACAATCATTTGAATCCAGAGATAAAGAAGGATGCATGGACTTTAGAGGAGGAATTAGCACTAATGAATGCTCACCGAATACATGGGAACAAATGGGCCGAAATTGCCAAGGTTTTACCGGGAAGGTAACTTTTTGATAGGCAATTGAGGTGCTACATGGTATAATAACATTTATAAAAGAGGATGTAGAGAAATGTTAGGTCTCTGAATAATGATAGTTCACAACTTCTGACTCTAGAATTTATCTTCATTACCAGTATGACTTTATGTTGTATGTGACTGAACCTAACTGATAGATGTATCAGAATTCAGAATATTGTCGTGATAATTAATTGATGCGAAATATGTGACATAATTTTGTTTATGCAGGACTGATAACTCCATAAAGAATCACTGGAATAGTTCCTTGAAGAAAAAATTGGATTTCTATTTGGCTACTGGGGAACTTCCACCTGTTTCAAAGAATGGTCTCCAAAATGGCAACAAAGATACAAACCAACCAATTACTTCTAAAAGAAGATATGTTTATTCAAATAAAGACTCGGATTCAACTGCCCAAACATCATCAGGGACTACAGATCTAGGTAAGCTAGATGAGGACGGCAAGGATCAGCTGGAGTCCCCATTTCTAGTTCCAGACATGGCTGGTTCATCAAATCTTCTGCCAAACGAGTCTGTAGATTCTGAAGGCGTAGAGTGTAAGCAACAGTCACCTGATATAGATCTTAGTTGCTCAGAGTCTATGCCGAAGCTTGAGAATAGTGAAGTCAACCGTGAATTTGTTGAAGAGAGAATGAATGGGAGACAACTGCAAGTTGGGACTCCAAGCTATGCCTCTTTGTATTATGTGCCACCTCAGTTCAGAAGTTCTAGTCCGCTAGATTCTGATCCTTTGGACACATGTTCTATGCAGCATCAATGCACTTCTAGTCCCAATATGTCACCGATTAGTTTCTTCACTCCACCTTGTGTGAAGAGCAGTGGCTCTCGTGCACAAACTCCTGAATCTATATTGAGACATGCTGCTAAGACCTTCCCCAATACTCCTTCCATATTTCGAAAGAGAAAGCCAGTAGCTCAGGCTCAATTGGATACTAATAAAACTGGGAATGTAGATGTGGATACAGTAAATGACAGGTTTCACATGTCTTGTGAACAGAAAAGCACTGAGAATAATTTAGAAAATTCCCGGTTTCAAGATCGAAGTTCATGTGAGAGTCCTGCAAGTGAAGCTTGTAGCTTCATTGAGCCAACTGGAAAGGCTTTTAATGCTTCTCCTCCATACCGGTTAAGATCCAAACGCACTGCCGTTTTTAAGTCTGTGGAGAGACAACTTGAGTTCACTTTCGACGGAGAGAAGTATGACCACAATACAAAATCTAAGGAATTATCTGTGAATGGAAGTTCTTCTGTATCTGAAGATTGTTTACACGCAACAAAAATGGAGGTGACCTAGGCCATAAACTGTAAGTTATAGATCTGCTATCTGTTTTATGCTCTAGATTCTCGAATGCTTGATATTTTAAGTCTTAAAATAATGAACGGAATTTGCCTAGTCATTTTCTTATTAGTTCCTTCGTGATTTCTTAAACCCAAGAAGATGCAAAGCAAAACCCTTCATAGAGTTAATTTATGATGACATAAGAAATTATTAGTTATCTGATAAGATGTTAGCAAATTCTTCGTTGATACTAATAGCTCTGAAGTACCTTGTTGTGAAAGAGTTTGTCATTGACATTTTTGTTCTCGAAGCGGCAAGGGAGAGATGCTTTATGAAATTAGGATATGGAATTGTTTATCTGTAAAGAATCATGTATTTCTTCATTCTGTCGTCATGGATACAAAATTGAGGACAGCTTTACTTGTTTCTTTCTTGCAGGCCTCATATTCATGGATGGGTTTCACAGGATTGCGAAGGACCAAGTAACAATTTTCCTGTCATATGATCGGAATTTTGCACCTTCAATGCCATTGCCGAAAGGATTTTTTGTAACGACATACAATTGTACAGTTCAGTCGGTGGAATAAAGGTGGTTGGTTGTCTCTTATCTATGAAGAAATACCGACGATGACAATTTTGTACAGAATCAGTCGTGAGAGAAACCTAAAGTTTTGGAATCCCACAGTCGTCTCAACAAAAATAATTGACAGCCATAGATGGAGATGCAGTATTATTAGCGCCCTTGTGATAATATTGTTTATTTTAAAAGATAGACTAGATTTCTTCTGTTATTTATTCTTCAACTGTATAATCTCATTTCAACAATTGAATATAGAAATCCTTTTAGCATTTAAAGTTTTGTTTTTTTCTTTTGAAATATTACAATAATTTGAGGCCATAAGCAAGTCAAATTAGGGCAGGATGAGTACTTGTCAACACAAATTTTGCTTGATTGAAACCATGTATCAAACACAAATACCGAATCATGAGAAAAAAATAACAATTGCTTTAACTAAGAAATCAGAGTATAATCACATCAGGTTTTCTTGACAAGCTCTGGACTTTTATATATACATGTCTGTAGAGAGGAAACTCTGTTCAAATACCCACCAACTCTTGTATCCTCAAGTGAACCGGCGGTGTCAAATCCACCTACACGTAAGATGCAACAGCACCACAGGCATTACACCAATGAACGTTCACCTTGGAAGGAACTATGCATGCTGATGGTTCGATTGATTTGGAGGGGAACATAAGAGCAGCAGAAGTTCTTCGAGCTTTATTCAAAACTGTACAAAAACAAATTTCGAGAGAAGTGGAGCAAACTTGCCAGCAGAAATCAGCCATGTAAATGAAATTTCGCGGAGATGAAAACCTGAAGTGCCTGCCTGCCAAGTTCACATAATTGAACGAGATATTTTAAAATCCATGTAAGACGAGATTACAAAATCATTCATCATAATCATTCATACAGCCAAAGATGATCAGCAAAACGAACATGTATATTTATAATCCTCCCTCTGATACTCTTACACAGAAACATCATTTTTAAAAGCAACTATCATCGATGATGTCGATGCTTGTATATTTATTCTGACAAATGAGAGCAATTATCTGCACTGCAGCTTGCTAATCATATCACTCATTTCAAGTTTTACACACACACACACACACACACACATACACAAGCATATCTTAGAAGGGTGCTTCTTTCCTGCAGATATCCACGTAAATATTATTTCTGAACAGTGAATTTGTACCTGTACAAATCTAGTACAAAATTGGCTGTCCAAAAAAGCATTCGTAATCCACAGGAGAAAATTTTAAAAACTAATATAACATAATCAAAATAAGTTTTATGAATCAATTAGAGTAATATGCACAACCTAAGGTTTTATTTGTATTTTATCCAGTCAAAATCCATCTAACACAGTTGCCTATCCTGAAATCAATGAGTTTGCATCATCTGCCAAATTTCTTAAATCTAACAAATACAAGACATCAAGTTTGCATAATCCATTGTTTGTTCTTGAATCCTATGCAATCAGCTGATTGAGAGCAAATTTGTCCCTAGGACCCTAGGGCAATTCAGATCCCAGCTGAACACTCCTGAATTCCTACACCAAACCAACAAATTTGCAGAGAGCGATAGGAAGGTATCTTTGGCCAATTTGATGTCATATGATAAGGGTGAATTATAGATCTTATAATTAGCAACACATCATCTTCTTGCCTTTAGTTTCTTGTGGGTGCCTTGTTCCAACCCTTTCAAAAGGAAAACATAATCTTGGTTTATTTTTCCTAACCTAAACATGAACTAACTGAAAAAATACTGTAACAGAAACGTGAATTCGATTCTCACATCTAACAAACTGCCTATAATTAGCAATGGTTTAAATATCCACTTTTGCCAATAAACTCTATGCCTCATTACCATTACAAGAATTTGTGCATCCTTTCCAGTTTCACTGCACTTCAGCAGGGTTAATTTTCAAAGAACTTTCCTCTTTAATTCCTCCAATCACGCTTTACTCCTTTTCACCACTTTCTAAGATCATGATTATCATCTATCAAGCAGCGTTCAGTCACAAATTTGTAAGATAAGCGAGGGAGGACATTTCTAATGTGTCATATATTACCCTTAACTAGTAAATTGTTTGCAGGTTGCTTCGACGGTGGACGTCTTTATATACTTCATATCAGATGCAGTGAACCATTTTCATAGAGAAACAGAACAAAAACATAGAAGACAAAAAAGGATATAGCTATAAAACTAACTTACAATTAAGGATTATTTACGGATCACATGAGAAGGATGCTAATCTGTCTAAAATTTTAAGGTCGGCATCCCAGGTATATTTGTTATATATATTTGTATGTGTGCATATAGGAAGAACACCAAAAAGGGGTATGTTTTCAATGGCATAATAGTAAAAGAAAATATCAAAAATGTGCAGCAAAATTAAGACTTTAATAAACAGACCTAACCAGCTGTACATTTAACCATATGCTACACCTAAACCCAAGTTCGTCCTTATTCTCCACAATAACAAATTATGACTTTGGCAACCTTGGCATTTTGCATAACATTTCCACCCCTGAGAAAATTCAAATACAATATTCAGCTAAACTGATAAAATACAAAATCTTGGAACAGAAATAAAAACAAGAAAAAAGACAGCAATTAACTTCACAAGAACCTTACATATAAACTCCAAACTAAATCAATAAGAAACCACCGATTGTAGTTTGGCCAAGAACTCTGGAACTGCGATCAAGGCCATGAGAAGCAACCTACCACATAGAATACCAAAATTAAATATGACCAAAAAGAAAAAGGATAAAAATAAAAACAAAGAAACAATGAAAAACCAACTTGTTACGCAGGGAAAAAAAGTTCAACAAAAGCAATAATCCAACTACTTGGCATTTAATATATATGCCCATACAAATACATTAATATATTAGAAAAAGAAGCAACAGACTCATCACCATGTATGTTAGAGCCGCATAGCGTTCCTCATTCAAGTACAGTGGTTTTCCTCTACACTCAATATCCTGCAATAATAAAAAACTAAATTGTAATCGACCTTGCAGTAACCTTAAACATCTGATGTACACGTCAAGCGGGAAGTAACATGAAATTATTAACAAAGCTTTACGCTTCAGGCACAACAATGAACAGGTGATACTGACATAGAATTCAATATTTTAAATAAATTTTATAATTGTCATCGTTAGCAAAACATCGAATCAGGTCCAAACATCTGATGTGTAAAATTTTGTTTATAGATAATTTAGATCTAAATTTGACCTTCTCTTAATCAATTGTGAGTGTTTGAATTTAAATACCGTTGTATCCTAATCTATAAGTTTAAACTTTTGGAATTAATCGATCTGCAACATGATATCATCAAGTTTCTTTTGATTGGGAGGTCTTGTGTTTGAACTTTTAAAAAACCCTCTGTTCTGATAATCTCATAATCATAACGTGTTTTTGTTACTGTGTGACAAGTTAAACAATTAAATCCAACCTTACACATGAGGGAGCTAGTTAAAGTTTCAAAATTTTGTTTGCCTTTCCTGTAAGTTTAAGATTATGACATTTCATGCATTTCAAAGTGAGAAAGTCTGTACCTCTGATCCTTTCTAATTTCGGCCAGAGACCCATCTTTATTAAAAGAGACAAGGAAAAGAAGGGTCCATCAAACTCACAAGAAAAAAGAGTAACATGGCAAAGTTAATTTTTTTGTGGGAATATTAGATCTTTAGAGGGACTGTGTAATAAAGAACCAGATTATAGAAAACAATTCACTAAACAAACAGGAATTCACATATTTTTTTTTATTGTAAACTACTGCAAAAGTTAATAATAGAAAAAAAAAAAAAAAAAAAAAAAAAAAAAGAGTTACCTCTTCACCAAATGCATCCAAGTAGGGAGATGGCCAAGGTGCCTGACGAGCACACCTTTGTAGTAGAATTGTTGTTCTCTATTACAACGAAAAACTTATTAGTCATCTATGCACCTAAGAAGCACAATGGGACTTTCAAGAAAAAAAAAAAAAAAACACAATGGTAGAGAACCGGCAAATAAAACTCCAGAGATCACATTCATTACTCTCCCAATTAGAAAAGAGTATAGACAATACCTTGATTAAAAGGAATACACCAGTCCCAGCACCACAGGCCCTTGCATGGGTTTGGCATCCACTTTCCCTTCATATTTAAATAAGTAATAAATAAAATGTCAATGTTTTGAATATTAATGCTAATCTTAAACATGGTAGTACCACTACCAATACATAACTTTCAGGAAATCTAGGTTGTGTGTGTGTAAGCGTATAATCTTAACAACTTTGAGAATGAAATGAAGATGGATGGAACATGAACCTGCAGCATGGCCTCCAACTTGGAGAGCAAAATCTACCACACAACAGGCATAATGCAGGCTCTTCGAGAACAGACTCGCAGTCGGGACAACACTGTTTTATATACCTGATGGAGACATGTTTATTGTATAAGTAAAAACCTTCTCAAGAAACAAGGACCTACTGACCGCAAATCCAAAGTGGAATTTTTTACAACAAACCTCTGCAACAGATCCTGGTAAAGATGAGGCAGATGCATCAACTTAAATGGAACAGTCGGCGTGGAGTGTAAAACAGATTGAAATTTACAAACTTCAAACTCCTTGCAAAAGTGATGGAACCATTTTGAAGCCATAGAACGTAGCACTCCATCCTTAAGAACAACATCCAACGGGGGAATCTTAAACATCTTCTCTAGTTCCTGTACTTCATTGAGATCTGCCGGACTATAATCATCACTATCCATCATGTGATCAATGCCATAAGATGATAGATCCAACTCATGATCTCTGTCAGAGAATGGGGCTGAAACAGTAGAACTCAGTAATTTCCAAAGCAAAGCACACCTCCGTAAGTATGGGAAACTCAATCTACGAATCATGTCCTTAATATCACAAGAAGGGTCAATATAGTTTGAAACAAAATACTCCCGTGCACATCCATATTCTCCCAGAAGTTTGGAAATGTCAGTTATCAAGCAATCAGAAAAACATAGTTCATTAATCTTGGCTTGATGTTTACCGCAGTAGGCAATTACAGCCTACAATTCAATATATTGGAATTAGATCAGTAAGCATGTAATAGATTATTGGAACTACCAATACAATGAAAGGAGTGATCATAACACACCTGAACTAGAGTGACAGCATAGAAGGTATGCACAAGGGATAATATGGATTCCTCACATGAGATAAATGGGCATGGAAGACAATAGAGAACCCACATCAACGATGAAAAGGGATCACGAGCAAGGACAGGGTCAGATGCCCGACTCCAGAATTGTATATCAGGATATGACACCTCCATCAATATAGTTAATAAATTCCCTGTAAAACACAGCATTGGTATGACCAATATCAAATTGACATAATCTTCAAAAAGAATAGAATTCAAAATTTCTACTTCAACTCTTGAAAATCCAATCACATTTAGACACACGGTCATGTCCAATCATATATGGATGAGGTGCCCTATCAAGAACTTTGACAACTAATTTGGAAGGAACAAGCCCATATTTAGCAGTTGTGATCATTCTCTTGAACAGATTTCATAAACGAGATATAAAATGCCTGATGGTTGACGTACAGTATGGGATGTCAGACGAACCAAAATAAGTTAAATATATACAGTACATTGTGCCAACTTCAACAATCAAACTTGGTCTGGCTCATCATGCTGTTTGAGCAGTAGTAGACCTCAATTTTGGATCCTCACTAATAATGTTTTCCCCTGAGAATGATAGCTTCTGTCTTTCTAAAAATGAATTCAGCAATTTGCTAAAAAAAAATTATGAATCTATTATTGTCATTATATTATTTTAAGAAAAACTTCCGATTAGAAACAACAGAAATATAAAAGCAGCAATGATGGGGGGAGAAGTAACAACAATCATACCTCCTTGTCTACATGTGCTGCCAGGATAATCTACGGAAACCCCAGAACAAATCGACTCAGCAAAAAGCTGAATACCTCTAAATCTCTGAAGCACATGAACTGAATTCTTACTTCTCATGCTCTGGACTACTTTTAGCAACAAGGACAATACAAATCCATTAGAAGATTTGAGTTCCTTGTGCAGGGCATTGATGGCATAGATGGGAGTTGTAGAAGTCTTTTCACAACGAGCAGTGATTTCCATTGCCATGACGGAGTACTTAAGAACGTCCCACATGATCATGGAGAGGCTTACCCTTGCAGATCCAAAAAATTTATCCTGCTTATTCTTTTGTTTATTCTTATTCTTAAAATACATTTTATAAATCACGCGAGAAACAGGTTCAAGGTTTGATGGCGTTTTTCCATTTCTCTGCCAGGGAAAAGCTTCAACATCACCTTTTCCGATCACATTGGCAGAAGATTGGATGAGAGACAAGGCTTGCTGAAGCCAAAGGGAATTATTTTCTTCCCTTGATGTAAGCATTGGTTCAGTAATCATAGACTGCTTGCAAACCTTCTGGAACTCCCCAGGCAATGCAGGCAAGACAGAATTCGCTAATTGCCGACATACAGGGCAGAGGAACTCACCCTGACAAAAGGAAACATGTACAAGATAAAAACTAGATAAAGAATCACCATCAAATGCACAAAATAGTAACATAATAATAATGGTAGTAAAAATATTAAGAATTAAACAATATTGATAAAAAAAGGGTATCATTATCATAAGAATGAATATATGAACTTATACCTTATCTGGATCCACAATATGTCCCCCTTCAAAGATAATTCTTCGGTTATATCTGTATAGACAGTAAGAAAATTTCTTAAGCCTTTTTTCTTATATGTATGCATGCATACACACACAGATGCACATGAAATATTTTCCCATGATGCACTGTGCACATACGTTTAAGATCCAGTTGTATCTCAAAACTTGCTAAAATATTGACATGAGAAGCAAAACCGATCAAGATGACCCACTCAAGCATCCTAAAGACAACATTCCACTCATCTTAACTTTGCTAAAGCAAGGTTGATTAATTTTTGGCATTGACAGCAAATCCATACACAGCCCAGACACAGAGGCATGCCACCTTGAGCATTTTCTATGCCTCAACAAATAAACCATATACCTAAAGTGACCTTTTGGCCAATAATTACTGTGTAAGCTGCCAATAAATGTGTAATTCAAATATTAAATAATTTAAAAATTATATTAAAGTGTGCATGTCTTATTATTATTATTATTATATATCCAACAAGAACTCAGTGCATAATCATTACCTGCCCTCTAATATCTTCATGTATATAACCTTTCGATTTTTTTCAACCAAGGTGCCATCTTTATTTTATTAATGATTTTTTGGCTAAATCTACAGTACTTCACTTAACAATAATGCTATACATCTCACCTACAATCCCACCATTTCCATCCCAACACATGTGGCAGTTGAGGTGTCACTTGGTGAGTGGATATACATTAATTGATATTTATCTCTCTTACCTATGTATTCACTTACCAATTAATGTTTGTCCACTCAGCGAGTGACACCTCAATTGCCACATGTGTTGGGAGGAAATGGTGGGATTGTAGGTGGGATATATAGCATTACTGTTCACTTAATTAGGCTAAATCCACTATATTCATTTAATTATACAATTATGTTCCAAAAATGTTGCAAAAAATGTTTAATTTAGTTTTGAGTTTATATTTCAATTCTATTCTTACTTGCTAGTTTTCAATCTCTATGCCTTCTAAAAAATGCTAAAGGATAAAAGTCTTGCACCATATGACTTGCCCAAAGCATAACATGAGAAAATAAAGAAAACTTGGAATACCAGACCTCCTTTCTACAAGAGAAAATAAAGAAAACTTTGAATACCAGACCTCCCTTCTAAATTTGTGCCTCCAATGGAAACAGTCCAAGGTTTTGAAAGGAGAAAACGAGCCTCGAGGCGGTTGACCACCGCCTCACGAGGCGTATGCCTCAATTAATTAATATAAAAAAATTAAAAAAATTAAAAAAGCATTAAAAAATTATAAAAAGAAACTAGAAATTCATACCATAATATCAATGACTCAATAACATTACTATCAAATAAAAACACACCATGATTTAGTTCATAATAGAGAAAATTAATAACAAAGCAAAGTCACAAGACAAAAGACTAAAAGCCATAAATCCTCCCCTCCCAAACTAGAAATTTTGAACAAGTCTTAGAGTTAAAATCTATGACTCTATGACTTATTCTTTGAATTATTCCTCATATTAACAATATACGAACAGTGGACAATATTAACAATAAAAACATTGAAGATTGGATTAGTTTAGTTACGCTACGCAGACGCATTCGGGGGTCGAGCTCCACACTGAGCTCGTGGGGGCAGGGGTGGCAGCGCCCCCAAAGAAAAATTTAATATATTACATATGAAATCACTAGCAAAATGCAATAATTTTATCAGGAAAATAGCCGCTGTGCTCTCTTTGTCGAGAAGAAGAAAACATATACTCTTCCTTATTTCAGTTTTTTGTAAACCAGGGTTATTTTCAGCCTTTTTTGTGAGTATTATGTTGTTATTTCATAGTTTGTTTTACTAATAGGCCCAAAACCATGGGCCAAAACTAATTTGAACATCAAAAATTAAAGGTCCAGCCGAAAAAAACATCAAAACAGGCCCAAAACGTGGCTTATTTCAAGGCGTACGCCTCAAGGCGATACGCCTCTGAGGCGTACACCTCAAACTCCGATGCTTACGTTTCAGAACACCTACGCCTCAAGGCATTTTTTGGCCGCCTTTCCACCTCACCGCCTCGAGACGTACGCCTCAAACCGCCTTTTAAAACCATGAAACAGACTAAAAAGGCCCATAGAGTTATAAAAGTTCAAATCTTCTATTGTTGTCAAGAGAACTTGCCTTTCCTTCAATGATGACAAATAGCGATCAAGACATCCTTGATGCACAGCATGCCCACAGGATGAAGCATAAATTCCATCACAATCAACAGGGCCAAATACATCATAAACTGGAGGTTGCAGAGTAGATTCTGCTACTGATTTATCATCACGAGCTATATATTTTCCAAGCAAGACAGATTCAGCATCTCTGTTGCCTTTTAGACTACCTTCAGCAGCTGAGTGTCCTTCATCCTCCTCCATAAAACTTGCACAAGACATGTTAACATTCATTTCTTTGTGAATTGAAGAGTACATATCCTGTTCAAACATCTCTAAGGTAGATGCAGTATTCTCCCTTCCATTACTAGCTGCACATGGTACCTGGATATTCCTCAGTGAAGGAAACCGAGCCTTGACAATATCAAGCAGAGCATTTACTTCGCCAGGTTTCCCATTATAGGCAAACTGATTGACTGCATTCTCAACAATCTGTTCCAACTGAGGAGATGAAGTAAATCCCGAGGCACTTGAAGAAGCGCTTGTAAATCCTGAGGCACTTGAAGAAGTGCTTGTTTCACTTTGATCAGTCACTTTGTTTGTGGAGATAGAGGCTTGCTCCCATGATGGCGGACCTCGATCAACAAAGCTCCAAAGCCTTGATTTCTTTTTCAAGAAAGAATGTACCATCAGTTCATGAGGTGGTAACAGATTGTTCACTTGAACAAGAATTGTTAAAAAAGATGAATAAATTGACGACAAACACCAATGTCAGCAGATTCATATACCTGGAGAAGAATTAAGAAAGAAACAGGCGTTCGTGAATTCGTATCATGGCAAAGAGAGCAGACATCTTGTACAGACTCTTCTGAATCATGTTCATCATCAGAATTACTTGCATCTGGTGAAGATGTCAAACCATCATCTGCAGTGGAACTAATGCTTGATAAAAATTTGGACTGCTCAGCTTTCATTTTTTCCTGCATAACATACACATGTAAGCCTGAGAAAGGTAATTCATACCAGGGAAAAAACATACATTAACAGATCCAGCCAACACAAGATCAAATACATTTCAATTGGTTTTTTTTTTTTTCTTGAAAGAACATTTCAATTGTTTTTCATTCACCTGGATTCAACAATGGCCAAATGGTGAGAACATGTGGACCACCCAGAATTGACAAGAGTTTTAGAGTGACAGCCTACTTTTTATTTTAACAATTTTGTTTATGCTCCAACCTTATCCCTTCTAATTCTAATCTTCCAAATAAACAAATAATGGAAAGGAATTTTCCCTGCCAAACATAGCAACTACAGCTGAACTAATAAAAATAAACTTACCAATATGGCAGCTTGTCGTTCCCGAGCTTTTGCCTTGCGTTTCTCACTATCAGAAGCTAGTGGCGAAACACTAGTATCACTGCTTGGAAGAGATTGTGATAATTTACTGACAATTTCAGGTGCAAGTTGTTGCAGTTTGGTCATGCATTTAGAATCAAACTCAGCAAACTTCGTCAGTAAACATTCAATCAAAGAAGAAAGATTGCAATTGCCTGCTTCAAGAAAGTTGTCAACATTTTCCTTCTTGTGCATCCCCATCAATGCAACAAGAAGTGACAACAAGCTTTGCTGACCAGCACCATAATGTAGTCCCTCACCAATTTCTTCACTAGCGAAAGCTAATATGGGAATCGAATCTCCAAGGTCACATGACTCATCACCAGACTTCCTTTTCTGAGAACATATGTCTAATGCTAATGCAAGTAAGTGCAACGCAGTTAAGAGAACTCCATAGGGAGCACGAGATTCAGTTGATTTATCAGTGAAAACAGCATAAAATACTACTGCACGGATTATGTGAAGGATCGCTTTACATGTAGCTACATTAGCTACACCCTCAAGGGGTTGATATATATTTGTCCACCGCGGCAGCTGTTTGATCAACGCAGACACACTACAGAAGCGCAAGTATCTTTCCTCCGCAACTTGCAAATCTCGTGAGCTCCAACGAGGATGGTACAAATCCAGTTCTTTCCAATATGACCAGTGTAATGAATACATACCCTGAGATGCCAAGAAAAATTGGGACAACTTATAGACGGTAGTCAACTCAGAAACATTAATAGATATTTCACACCAGAAAACAAACCTGATTAAAACCGGATGGATTTGAGTACAGAGCCACTCCATCCAAAATTTCCTGAAGCTGTTCAAACTTTGAGAGGTCACGTGGCAAAGATTTCACCAATTGACTGCGAGTGGCATCTCCAATGGCCAACTTGTGAACCAACTCTCTTTTCAAACTTTCAGCTGTCGTTAACCCACAAAATCGCCTTTCTTGGAGTATCTGTATGAGAAGAGTGAGCATCTCCTGTACTAGAACTGGTTCATACCTGATAAAATAGAGATCTTTAACATTATATCGACAATGTTTGAAACTATCAAATCAGACTCCTAACCAGAAGCCAGCGTCCTAGTCCAAAATAAATAAATAAACAAGTAATAGAACCCAATGAAAAATAAAGCTTCCCCGACAAGACTCTGTGACATTGAAATAAGGTATAAAATATAAATGAAGAATCATGGTATCAGAGTCAATTTTACCAAGAGAGCTTTGAAACTGATATAGATTCATTTTTTGCTCTTAATATTATAGCCCATAGGACTTTATTTTATATAGAGCAGCTAAATTTGAAGAAGTCATGAGCACATCATTTTTGGAAAAATAAAAATAAAAGAATCAAAACAACATTAAAATTGTAAAAGCAAGTGAATCACGATTACAACCATGCTAAAAAAATTTCAATTATAAACGACTAAAAAAACGTAACTCGTTCAAAAAGTTTCACTCCATCAAGTAGGAAATAAGGGGGATGAGTACATACTCGCTTGATTGTTCAGGATAGAGAGAAAGGTAACTGGACAGCCCAAAGCGTTCTAGAATTCTGTTGACAAAAAGATCAGCCGGAGCCAATGCAGCACAGCATTGCAGCAAAAATAGATCAAGCTCTAAACCCTGATCGGACCTGCAGAAACAAAGAACTATCAGAAAGATCCCAAGCACTCCCTTATACAACAAGCTAAGCTATCTTTCTAAACTAAATGTATCATAAATAAAAATTTACATACCAACGAACAGAACGGTACCACTCACAAGATGACAGAGCAGCATCCCCATTCTTCCGCCACATTCCAGCATGAACCTGGGCACAGAACACCCTAATTCGCAAAGGATGCTCCATAACAAAGGCAGAAAAACCATAAGGGTGGAAACCCCGAAGGATATGTCTGAAGAAATCCAAATAGACTGCTGATAATGGATTTTCAGAACCAGCATTTGTCGTATTTGAGACAGCAGATTCACCATAACACTTTCGTAGAGCTTTTTGTAAAATCAAGGAAAGCAATCGATGTAACGGAATATGAACAGATACATCTTGTGAACTAACATCATAATTTAAGTCCGGCCAGTTAGACAGACTCATAACATACAAGGTATTCAATTCTTCGGCACAATCTCCTTCCACACCACTGTCCTCAGAACCTGCAGACTTGCAGGGAACAATATCACTGTCACCGGTTGTTCGACTGTCCTTCTCAGTACTCTTAGCTTTATCTGGCTCAATATTCTCATGGATGCCAATATATTCAACATCAACTTCACTTGAACCAGTAAGTCTACTAAAAATATTTTTACCTTTCCTTATCTTAGATAGTGTTTTCTTCAATGCTTGAAAGCTGCTACCAGAACTGCTACTGGTATTTGGAGATAATACATCATGAAAAGAAGCAGATTTACTATCATCAACTCCCAACCAACTCTCCATAGCCCTCAAGCACTCATGTGTTAACCATGTGACATAAGGAGGAACTAAAAGATGGCAAGCATCATCAGACATTACATCAGCAACATGTGATGCACAAGAGGATGAACTGCTCCTTCCCATTGCGCCACATACAGAGCTTTCCTGGGAAAGGCGCCCTACTTTTGCATGTCTCAGGCTATCTCCATCTACATTATCTTGTTTATACAAGTTAAAACCATTGTTTGTTTCTTCACTACCAGCACAAGCAAATGCTCCGTCCACCAGAAGAGGTTGAAGGTTTGCAATAGAATGATCTAAAACCAAAGGCATATGCATATACTCATTTTCTTCTTTTATATGGATGCCAGTTTCCCTTTTTACAGGGTTCATCCCTTGAACAAAAGCCAAGAGTCTCATCCAAGTTCTTGAAATGTCTGGCTGGTCATGGGTTGCATATTTGGACACCTCAACATGACTCATAACAAATCGAATATCTCCAATCACACGAATAGTGGTGTCATACAAATTTGCCCACTTCGTAACCTGCAAAGCAAATAGAGTAAACTTTACCACACGAAAAATAAAGGAAAAGAAAACAAGAGAAAATTCATAAGGAAAAATCAAATGAAAACCCGAAAATTAAGAACATATGTGCTGACATGTTTGTAATTATAAAAACATGAGCACACACAAACACAATGAGATGCAAAATCAGGAATCAGGACGCAAGCAGATTAATTAAGTGTTACTGATTTTTCATTTTTGCTACACTTATTTATTTAGAATAATTATATATAAGTCAAACTAAAAGGATCAAATCCTCCATGCATGTTTTATCACAAAACTTGGGAGATATTATCCTGTCTTATGCTAGCCTTCACATACACTACCACATAAACTCAAACATTTCTCCAATTAGAATTTGGCAAAACAATTAGGCGAGCTGAAAAAAGAAAATAAAAGAACCAAACCACTGACTTTAATTAGTCACAAACAGTTTAACAAATTTGTGTAGCAAAAAAACTTAGATGTTGAAATGCATGAGAATCCAATTACAGGTATAAAATGAATGAAGTTCAAGCCAATTAAGGCATGGCCATGGACCACCCAAGGAATCTTACTTGCATGTGCACCTGTAGCCGCACACACTAAAAATAAAATATTACACAAAATGCTAAAACATTACTTGTTAAAAAATGCTAAAGGCATGCAACCTCAGTAGAACATAAGTGTACAAAAGAAGCACCATACAAGCTAAAACATATAATTTTAAACATGTAAAAAATCTAAAAAAGAATAAGAATGACAGAAGAGACAACTGCATACTTGTGAAGTCCACCACAAACCAATCTTTGGGATTAGATTAATCAACAAAATCATATGCAACTTACCTGTAAACAGCCATCGTCTCCTACACAAGAAACAAAAATGTCTCCCAAGCACGCAAACAGCAGTACCAGTAGGTTCATCTCTTTAACAAGGCGTGGTGTTAGAGTTGGCACTGTGAAAATTTGCACAGAGAATGTACACAGCAGCGGATACTTCTTTATAGCAGAGTCACTGCACTCCCTTATGGCTTCATTCACAATAACTGGGTAATAACTTAGAAATACTTTAGCAAACTCATACTTGAACACAGGTTCTCCCAAAAGTTTTAATAGCAACTCTTGGAGTTTCGTCACAGCAACATCACCTAAGAACCTCTCCGCCTTGACTAGAATCTGCAATAAGCCAACCAAAGAGATCACCCTCTTGGAAACAAAGCTAAGCAAACTCTCACTGTTTTTGCAGAACTCCAAAAGCATTTCAACCACTGCAATTGTTAGCTCACTTGCAACCTTCTTACGCTCTACAACTCGATCAGCTGTTCTAATGTTTTCCTGACCAATGGTATCTGCAGATGTTAACTTGTTTTCCCAACAAATGAAAAGGGAATCAAGAATGGGCCCAACTGATTTTGCAAACTTCTCTGGAAGGGGTTGTATCTGCTCTGCCCCTTTATGCTTCGAGCAAAAGCCCTCACGCTTCCATGCTGTCACATCCCCACAATCACAACATCCACCACCTGTGTAGATGATTGAATAATCATGGTCCTTATGGTTCCCATTCTGAAAACAGGGAACACAAATTGCACAAGTCGGGTCATGCTCGCATGTGCGGCACCTATATGCTATATCATTATTTCCCCAAACAGCCCCACAAACACCACGCTGCCCAATTTTTGCTAGCTTCGCCAATACTTTATCTGGATCACCCCCAAACATTAACCACTGTAACCACGTCATGCTTTCACAGTACTGGCCTTTCATGTTTGGGCCTGGTGAGACCTTCTTATTCTTTGTCTTGACATCTCGTAGGACTTCTGCCACTTCCTCATCCGCATGTAAGATAGTAGATATTAGCTCTGGTATTCGAGACCCATTATTCCTCGCAAAAGTAACTATACCAGGATAATCAAGCAACTCCACCGGAACTCCAAAATGAGCCAACCTCTGGTTTAGAATTATAACACACAATGTAAGAATTTGTAAATTCTATTTATATTACAACAATCTCATATAATAACACATCTGGTTTCTGTTGCGATAAACATTATAAGATTTCTAATTTAAAGATAATCAAATACCTAGTAAACGAAGATAGAAGCTTAAAAAACCAACAACCATAGGAGCGGAATCATAGGAGTCCATATTTGTGTTTCAATTTAACAAGCATAAACAACTCGAAAAACAAAAACAATCAAAATTAAGAACATGAAAATGAAGAAGTTGCACAAGTGAAGCGTACCCGGACAACTCGATCATAAGGACTGAGCCGAGTAGAATCGGGCGGTGGAGAATCGATTTCCATAATGTTAATTCCAGTGCCAAACCGCCAACAACGCCCCAACCAATACGTACAAAACCCCAAACACTGCCTAAATCGAGAGCTTTCACACCCCAGTTTGCTCTCAATTTAAGATTCACTCAGCACGATAACCCTAAGAAAATTCTAACCTCCTCCACCAATTATCATGATTTGACAACAATAATATTAATTTATCGTTCAACTTCCTCTCTCTACGTCTCTGTTGAGGCGATTCACGTTGTCTCGAACAATCTAAACCCAGAGCTATAGTTATATCATATATGGCGTCATTGTGCAAGAATAAAATTTAAATATTTATTATGATATTTTTTTACTTTTTAAATTTTAAATTTCTTTTTTAAAAAACCAAAGGTCATACTTTTCGGCTGATTATTTCTCTATTTACATGTTTTTGTTTTTATAGTTGGTGGTTCAGGTGTGAAATGGGCCGGATTAGACGGGTCTCAATCCAGGTCCGGCCCAGTAATACGGAGGCCCAATTTCCAAACCGTATCCAATTCTTAGAGGTCCGAAACATTACCGGACTGGAACTCTATAAATTGATTGACGATATTCGCATCCCCCAAGATCTGTACAAGCTCGTTTGTAAATCAACCGCATAAATCACGAACAGAGAATTTCAAGTCAGCAAAATAAAATGGGATCGAATCAACTTTAAAAGATGAACGAGTCGACTCACCGTGGCATCGAGTGTGATTCATTATATTATTTTTTTCTAACACCTTACAAGTTATAAGTGACTTGCAACAATTATCAAAATATCAAAGCAAATTGTAAATTCAGTCGAAAGAAATATGTAGTTTCAAAGTTGTCCAAGCAACTCAATTCACAAAAGCAAATGTTTTCCTTCCAAAATAAAATAGAAAGAAAATTAAGTGTACACGTTATCTATTGGGTAAAAATATTCCAATTTGAATCGAAGGAAGAGTTACACATGATCCATAGAATAAAACAAAAGGTTCGTGAAGACATTGGCACATCAATAATAGTTTTTTTTTTTTTTTTTTTTTTTTTTTTTTATTTAATAGGAAAATTGCACTAAGTCACCCTGAGTTTAGGTGAAATGACAGGCAACATTTTACTTTGTCATAATTACACAAACTTACCCTAAAGACCGTAAACTAACTGTTGATCAGTATTTAATGGCAGAGGGCAATTTGGTCTTTTTATGTTTGAATATAAAAAATAAGGGTTAATTGCAATCAGATGCCTTGAGCCCTTGACATTTCACGATAATATAAATATATAATACACGGAATAATCAACTTTTCCTTATATGACAAAAAAGTATAATGTCATTAGATGACTTTCGTTAAGGATAACGGTTGACCAACCTTACAATGTAAAACATCCATTAGGGCAAAAAATGACATGTCTAAAGATTAGGTTATTTCTATAACTTTAATTTTGGATTTGGCACTATAAATAAAGGCATCATGGTGGTTAGGTTAACCAAAAGCATTTAGATAAGAACGTTTCTTTTGTGTTTCTTTGATTCTTTCTTCTCGTAGCCGCCACACTTATGCCGACCATTGTAGTATTTTGTTTTCTTCTCCTCATATATTGATTATTACTGTGACCACTCACTGATATCAATGTGGTGGAATTAACAATTGAGAGCATTCGATTTTAGGTATGATTCTAATACAACTATATGTGTTTGTGAATTATGAATTGTGATGTGATTGCATAGTTCTTTAGTTATACCAAAACCATTTTTTTGTTGTATATAAAATTGTTATTGCATTTCTTTAATTAATTAATCATTTTCGATTCCTTCAATATATTGTACATTCATTTTTCTTGTCTTTTTAGTCAAATTGCGGATTTTGATGGATAATTGTGGTATTTTGTTGGAAATTACTGTGTTTATTCGGTGTTTGTGTAGTGTTGGATGAAATTTTGTTGTGTTGTCATGGATGGAATCCGTTGAATGAAGTTTGGTAAGAATTTGGATGAAGATGAGGAAAAGATGGATGAACTTGGGATGAAAATTAGTTTTCTAGATTTCATTTGACAAAGATGAAAGTCAAGATGATTTTTTTTTTTTCAGATTCCCAGAAATATATATATATATATTTTTCCTTTTTTTTCTTTTTTTAATTATTTTTTAGTGGTGGAAGCTTTTTTTTTTTTTTTTTTTTTTTAAAGAAGAAATAATTTGTTTCTAACATTTTTTCAAATATTTATTAATTATCTAACGGTAGAAAGTTAAACCCGGGGATGTCCTTACAAAATTTATCAAACATCAGATAAGTTTGCTGTCTTTAATCCAGAAGTATCATATTCATGTAATTTCGTATAATATCAGGGATGCTTATATAATTTGCTTTTTTTTTTTTTTAATGGATAGTTGTTCACAAACTTTATATAAGTTCAATATTTTTATGGTGTAACATTTTTAAGTTGTTTGAAATGTGTAATTTATTTATGCAATTGTAACCAGGAAAAACCAATACCTGTGGCATCAAAAGAAAATCAGGAGTCTCCAGAGGGATCAAAATCCAGTCATTCTGAGGTAAGCTTGCAAATCTACTTATGTTGCTGATTTATTTTTGTTATTCTATAAAATAATTACGTGCGCAGAAGGCTTCTCAGAAGTCCGAGACCGATTCAAGTTAAGAAGCTGAGAAAATAAACAATGAACCATTGTCTAACCCACCAGAAACGGCGGAATGGTCTTCAGGAGCGGCGATTCTGAGCCTTTTATAAATGGAAAACCTGTTGCAGAAGACATCAAGCGCATATGGGAAGAAGAAACTTATAAGTACCTTGGTGGTAGTGGTACTACAAAAAATGATACATAACCAAATAAGGTATGAGAAAATTCTTCATATTCAGGAAAATATTAACAAGGTATTATATTGTGTTTCAGAAAAGAAAAAAAAAATCATTTTTCGTTGTGTTTCAGGCTCGGTTAAGTTGATATATATTAAGTATTTGAATGAATTGGAATAAGGGTTGATGGGAAATGGTGGTAAAAATTTGGGAAAGTGGAAGAATGGGGAGTCTGATTGTGGTGGGAATTTCGGCTTATGGTGGTTGGAGGTAGTAAAGGAGTTTAGAGGGTTATTAGAAAAATGGTCATATCAGAAGATCAAAAATGATAAGACTTGCTCCATTGGAATGCAATGAGAATGAAAGATGTGCTCTTATGGATCTTGAGAAGAGTTGATTGGATTTGCTGGACGCTAAAATAGGCGTGCAAGAAAGAATACCAGTACCACTAAGGTACTTATAAGTTTCTTCTTCCCATAAGCGCTTAATGTCTTCTGCAACAGGTTTTCCATCTATAAAAGGCTCAGCATTGCAGCCGCTGAAAACCAATTCCATCGTTTCTGGCGGGTTATACAACGGTTCGTTGTTTCTTTTCTCAGCTTATTTACTTGAATTGGTCTCAGACTTATGAGAAGCCTGCACACGTAATTATTTTATAGAATAACAAAAAGAAGCCAGCAACATATGTAGCTTTAAATTTGCAAGCATACCTCGGAATTACTGGATTTTGTTTCAGCAACATTGAGGAACTTAAAAGTTTTTTCCGATTTATCGTAGCCTGCATCGCTGCTGGGAACTAATCTCATCGGTTTTTGTAAGTGCGCGTTAATTTTTATTTTTGATAAAACGCTTTATGAGTTCCTTCGCTACATGGTATATTTTTTATTGATTGGTGTTCACGAACTTGATATAAGTTCAATATTGGCAGTGAAACTTACATTTTAAGTTGTTTGAAATGTAATTTTTTTTATGTGTCAGGAACCAGTAAAATCAATCAAAATACCTTTCAATATAAACGTGAAAAACCAATACCAATGCCATTAAAACAAAATCAACAGACAATGGAGGGAATAAAATCCAATCACTCCAAGGTCAGCTTGCAAATATACTTATTGTGTTATTATGGCTTCTTTTTTGTTACTACATAAAATAATTACACGTGCATGCTTCTCGGAAGCTGAAGAGTATCGATTCAAGTGAAAATCAAAATGCTAAAAAGGGAAACAATGGACAATCGTATTTAGAAGTATTATATTTCAACTTCAAAATCCTTCCAAAATCGGTGACATGCATGGGTTCTCATCGCCGATGCTGAGAACGATAAATGAGAACCATCTACAGAGAAAAACATGTTAGAAAATAAATAAAGAACTTTTGGGAAGAAACTTTTGTTTCCATCAATGGTGCAACCGATGCATAACCTAACGAGGTATTACAATATCCTCATTTTTTCAGCAAAATAATTATTGTTTTTATACTTTATTAAGTTGTGTATTTTGTTATGATAAGCTTATTAACTATTTATTATTCGTTTTATTCATGATCTAATTATGATTTTCTAATCTGCCAAACAAGAACTATGCTACATTTTGTGATATGGTATTCAAATTTTTTTCTCTGAATTTATCTAATATTTTATAAAATATTTGTGATTCTTGCAGTTGATGTCGAGTTGCATGGTGAAAGTGAGGGATGGATTGAAATTGAAGACCGTAAACCGTTAAAGAAATTAAGATGCATTGTTTGCTAATTTTGTCAAATTTTACAATTTTTGTGGTTTATGGTTGTTGTAGCCAAAAATAGCATAATTAAAAATAGGCTCTAGGCCCAGTACGAAAGCCCAGGCCTAAAGGTCCGATCCATGATCCAAAATCAAGTCACCAGTTGACTTGATTGCTAATTGATCAAGTCTTTTAGATACAAAGCAAATGTAATTGCCAATTCAAATTGGTTTTAAACGACATTTATGGAATCTCATAAATATCATCATGGAGACTAAATGCACGTAACCGACTAAAAAGCCCCACTTAAGGGTGGAGACTACAACACTATAAATAAAACCCTCCTCTCCAAGAGGAGGAGGGGGGCAATTCTTTCTATTATTCCAACCACCGGAACCTCATCCCAAAAAATATTTACGTTCAGTCCAAGCGAAACTAAGGCTATATGAACGACATCACTCAGGGATCGACGAGCCTTGTCTACGACTCCTACAAGAAACCCTTTTCTTTTAGCTTTGTTCTACCGGGAATCCAAAACATTCGATAAAGCACTATTAATAGATTACCAATGCCCCGAATACTACGATTTTGACCGAATTTTGACCGTAGGATTTTCTAGTTCTACAATCTTATTCCTTTATTTCTTATTTTCGAAATTCCACAAATTAGATAACATTATCCTCATATAATAATTGACATCAAATATTTTAAATAAACTAAATATCTATCAATCCTTTGATGTCATAAGTATACACAACCCTTAATACTCTTTAAATAATTTTTTGTGAAAACTCAATTGTTTTCATTCACAATTTCCACTTTCAAAGTTAAAATAATTCTCTAATCTTATTCAAAATTGTTTACCCAACTTGTAAACCACAATTTAAACATAAATTTACCTCAGACATGATAATTCATTCCTAGGGAGGGAAATTTCTATAAAACTGACAATAATAACAATTCCTGAAAATTAAGTAAACAGATAAGTACGTACCTTGAAAACTCATAGGACAATTTCGAATATTACTCCTCTCGTCTTCCTTTCTCCTCTAAATCTCTCTCTCGTTCACTCTCCCTCTCTTTTCTCTTTTCATTCTTCTCAGTTCGTTCTCCCTCTACTATATTTCTATTTATCTTTTCTTCTTTCTTATTTTTGTATTTATCTCTCTTTAGTTCACCGAATGAACTTTGGTAAAATCCCATTTTTTAATATTTTCCTTTGCTTTTCACTTTACACGTGGCTCTCATCTATTTTAAGTTATCAAATTTACATGGCAAATTATATTTCGATCCCCAATATTATTTCTTATTCCTTTTCAACTCATTAAATGCATAGAAAATTACAATCTTTTCCTATTGAATCACACTAAATTCAGTTTTAGTGTGATTCAATAGGAAAAGATTGTAATACATGTCTATTAAGTAATCTTGCAAACTCGAATAGTTATACTTGTCATTCGATATCCAACACAAATCTAAAGGATGTAACAATTGAAATCTTACTAAACCCTATCCATTTAGTACATATATAAAACTTTAAGATTTGTAATTATAATTTTACTTTTAAAGAAACAATAATAATTTTTTTTAAAAAAAGATGCTATAATTAAAAGCAAAACTCACTCTTCTTATATAGCTAATAGATGATGTTTGCAATTAAATTCATAAAATTAATTAATATTATAAATTTGTTTGTATTTGTCATTTGACTTCCAAAGAAAATCAAAGAATATAAAAAGGGTGCTATAATTTGATATCAACTCACTCTTTTTATATAACTAGTTTTTGAGCACATGCAAGGCATGTGTTTAAATCAATATTTGAGTTTCATATTTTCAAATATACATATCCTTGAGAAATCATAAATGTTAATATAACACATATAATTTTAGTTCATGTAAATGTTATTACATTAATCTAACACATTGAGAAAGTCTTAAACTCATGTGGATGATTTAATTATTTTTCTATTTGACCAAAAACCACCGCTTGGATTTTTTGCAAAACCTTTTTTTTTTACTGCATTTCACTTTACACACATCCATTGTATAATCCACAAAGTCATAAAGATTAACACAAATTACATTTTCACCTATGTATAATTCCCTTTTATTTTTCAACACATTAAATACATAGAAAATTATATTTTCATCCATAATCCCATTTTACAATTTAAAATAATAAAAAATCCTTACTATATAATCCATATTGTATTACTATTACTAAGACCTGTCTATTAAGTAATTATACAAACTTGAAGGGTTGTATTTGTTAATCGTCGTTCAATAATCTAAGGGATGCTATAATTGAAATCTTACTAAACTCTATCAATTAAGTAATTATATAAACTTTAAAGGTTGTAATTGTAATTTTTTTTTTAAAGTTAAATGACAAATACAAGTCTTCGAGTTTGTAGAATTACTTAATAAACATGTCTCAGTAATAGTAACACAATATGAATTGTATAGTAATTTCCATAATTTGTCTTAATTTAAAATATATATATTTATATATCTATATACTATATATAACGGTGTGGATGGCCACTTGGAAATATAGCATTCTTTAATTTCTTTAACTTTTTTTTTTTTATAAATTTCTTTAAAAGTAAAATTACAAATATAAGTCTTAAACTTTATATAATTATTTAATAGATAACGTTTAGTAAGATTTTGGTTATAGCATCCCTTATGTAATTATTATGATTTTAAATGGTTATTTGCTAAGGGACTAGAGGTAATGATATGAACTGGACCCAAATCAATATATATATCTATATTATATATAAAAGTGTGATATGTCGGTTCAATTATAGCATCCCTTTTTGTTCTTTTAATTTCTTTGCATGTAAAATTATAATTACAACCTTTAAAATTTATATAATTACTTAATGGACAAAGTTTAGTAAGATTTCAATTATAGCATCCCTTAGATGTTATAGAAAGGGAAGGCAGAGGTAGTACGAATGACGATTAACAAATACAACCCTTCAAATTTGTATAATTACTTAATAGACAAGTCTTAGTAATAGTAACACAACATGGATTATATAGTAAGGATTTTTATTATTTTAAATTGTAAAATGAGACTGAGGATGAAAATATAACTTTTTTTGTAATGTGTTGAAAAATAAAAGGGAATTATACATGGGTGGATATGTAATTTGTGTTAAATTTTATGATTTTGTGGATTATACGATGGATGTGTGTAAAGTGAAATACAGTAAAAAAAAAAAAAAAAAAAAAAGGTTTTGCAAAAAATCCAAACAGTGGTTTCTGGTTAAATAGAAAAATAATTAAATCATCTACATGAGTTTAAGACTTCTTCAATATGTTAAATCAATGTAATAACATTTACATGAACTAAAATTACATGTGTTATATTAACATTTATTATTTCTCAAGGATATGTATATTTGCAAGCATGAAACTCAAAAAGGGATGTTATAATTGAACCGACATATCACACTTTTATATATAGTATAGATATAGATATAGTTATTAATTTGGGTTCAATTCATATCATTACCTCTAACCTCTTAGCAAATAACCATTTAAAATTATAAAATTACATAAGAGATGCTATAACCAAAATCTTACTAAAAGCTATCAATTAAATAATTATATAAAGTTTAAGGGTTGTATTTATAATTTTACTTTTAAAGAAATTGTAAAAAAAATAATAAAATAATAAAATAATAATAAAATAATAAATAAAAAAAAGTCAAAGAAAATAAAATGATGATATAATTCCAAGTGGTCATCCACATTGTTATATATCATGTACTATTTATAAAAGAGGGAGTTTGCCACCTAATTATAGCATCATTTTTTCTTTTCTTTTATTATCTTTTGACCTTTTTATTATTATTATTATTATTATTATCATTATTTTATTTCTTTATCCTATAAAATTATAAATACAATTCTTAAACTTTATATAATTACTTAATAGATAACTTTTAGTAAAATTTTAGTTATAATATCCCTTTTTTTTTTTTTTAAAGTTAAATGACAAATACAAGTATTCGAGTTTGTAGATAAATTATGGAAATTACTATACAATCCATGTTGTGTTACTATTACTAAGACATGTCTATTAAGTAATTCTACAAACACTTGTATTTATCATTTAACTTTAAAAATAAATAAATAAATAAAGGATGCTATAACTAAAATCTTACTAAAAGTTATATATTAAGTAATTATATAAAGTTCAAAGGTTGTATTTATAATTTTATAGGATAAAAAAATAAAATAAAATAAAAAAGATCGGAAGACATTAAAAGAAAGGAAAAAAGGATGCTATAATTAGGCGACAAACTCTCTCTTTTATGTATATAGTACATGATACAGCTAATAGATTTTTGAATTAGATGGCAAGGGTAAAAAACAATAATAGAATTCAAAGCAATCTCTTCTTGTATTCTCCATACCCTACGAGCCCACCAACAAAAAAAAAATAATCACCAATGAATCAATCTTTCTTGTTTTTTTTTTTTTAATTAGCTGTGGAGATTTGTGAAGTACTTTGAAAAATTGCTTTTGTGGGGCGGTGCTGGTTGTATTGCTTCTGAGCTCTTATACGAGTTGTACACTCCTAGCTAGAGGTGAAAATTGCGTATACACACAGATTCTTGTATTTCATGAAACAGATTTGAAATTGGATCAAGGTTTGATTATATAACTTGTATACTTGTAGAATTAGAATGCAAGATATATAGTGCAGGTTCAAAAGCAACTAGCAAATATGATTTATAAATAGATATCTCTATAGGCTATAGCAGAATTTCATAAGCAAATCAAACAAAGAGAAGATGATTACTTTCAACAACAACAACAACAACAACAATACAGTTTAAACCAAAAGATCATAGCCAACCCAATTAGCAGATGTCACAGAGTTTTAACCTCACCGGCCGTTGGGTTCGGAGAGCCTGCTGGATCTGCAACCCATCTGATCCAGAAACTTAGTAAGTCGCAAGTGCTTTGCAGTCCATTGTTCAGCCAATTTTTGCTCCTTTGCTTCTGCATCCCTCCTCAATCCAGCTATCTGTTCTCTGTATTCTGCTTCGATCCGATCAAATGTAGCCTTCTGCTCTTCCCTAAGAGCTTTCACCTTAGCTTCTATCTCTTCCATTTTCTCCCTTCTCCGACTTGCCTTCTCCGACTCCAGCTGCAACTCTACCCTTCTCAACCTCCAAGCTGCTTCCTTTTTATGAGCTGCCCAAGCGCGGTGGCCTTCGTCCAACTCTCTACAGCAATCCATCAGCTCAGACATCAAAAGATTCTCTCCACAAGTAGGGACTGATCCATGTGGTGGCTGCAAATTTCCCAGAACAAGAGTTGCATTATCAGGCCCTCCTCTCTCAGGCTGCAGCCATGGAATTGGAGGAGTTGCTGCTGCCATTGTTGATGGAGATAGACTCAATGTTATCGAAGGAGACGGAGGCCTAATAGTTGATGCTCCATTGGAATTTGAAAGCCATGGAGGAAGCAGAGTTGGCGGCGTAGGCGAATCAGTGTGAAGAAACCCTCCATTGGAAGTGGCCATTACAAATGAACGATCTTTCACTAGCTTCTCTGCAAAAGTCTCTAGAATTTGATCGTATTTACGCTCCTCAATTGGATCAACAACTGTTCTGTTGTGGTGATTCTCTTTATGTTCCCTCTGTTGCTTCTCTTTGAACACTTCCCACCACTTGCCTAATCTCTTAGCAGTCCGACCAGGTACTTCAGCTGCAATCTTCTTCCACTTGTTGCCGTGTTTTTCTTGCAATCGAATGACTAGACGCTGCTCCTCTTCGGTGAGTGATCCCTTCTTGATTCCTGGTTTGAGGTAATTCTTCCACCTTTCTAAACAAGACTTTGCATCCCTGTTAAGGGCTGTGTTCATGCGCTGCGATACAAGGTTCCACTCTCTCGGACCATACTGTTTCACGTATGCACGTAACAAAGAATCCTCTTCAGCTCTCCAACGCTGTCTCTCCTTCATTTCCAGGTAAAATCACCACTTCCCATTCTGTTACACTCATCATAGCGTACCTGAAATTATCATCGAAGAGGTCAATGTATTTATTCTGCTACAAGTCTTCAATTCAATCACCATGGTAGACAAATTTGACTAAGCAGAAGAATGTAACAGAGTAAACTGAATGTGTATTTTGTAAAACCTAAAAGAACAAATGCAAAGCCATTCTTGATCTGTAATCTGTACAATAGAGTTCTTGATTGAAACAAGAATCAACTAAAGAAAATGCACTGTTTATTTAGTAATAGCTAAGAATTTGAGAAACAATATAGTCAATATCCAGTACAACATTAAAGACACATCAACTGTGTATGGAAATTGAGATTGCAAATCATGGTAGGGTCTGTACTATTACAATTTTGCATTGATTACACATACAACGACCAAGTCCATGATGAACATTAAGAAGATTGCCGACAAATTATGTAAACAAATGAAAAACAGAAAGATTGGAGGACAAAAACTACTTGAGCAACTCAAAAGTTTAGTAAATCTTAATAATAAAAAAAATACCCAAACCTGTAGCAGAAGAAATAAAGTTAACAAACACTCAAATAAGAATTCTTCCATTTCCTTGCTAGAACTTCAACTGTTAGCATACTGATGTGGGATTGGGATAGTGAAAATAATTTAAGTTTTGAAACTGCAGAGCATCTTATAGTTTTTCCAGTCATATTTTAAATTTATGATTTGACAAATAACCCAAATAAAAAAGAAAAAAAGTATGCTTTTGGTAAAAGAATCAACTTTGCTCTTGATCATATCCAGCTACAATAGTATAATACTTAATTCCTGTAATAATAATAAAATAATAAAAACAAAAAGAATATCAATCGAAATCCAATTACCCAAAAAGGAAAAATATTTCTTTTTTCTTAAAAAAAAAAATGTTGACCAGAATGAAACAAATGAAAGTGCAATTTGTGGATTATAGTTTAACAAAGCATAATTCCGTACTCACCATCAAAGAATCAACTCTGTAAATGGATTTCGTTGAAAGTTATTACAAAAGAATCTATTTTGAATCAATAGAATCTAGGACTCACCATCAAAGAATCAGCTTGTAAAAAAGATGGTGACTTTTTTTTTTCTCACTTAACAAGAATGACCAGTTTCCAAAACCTCACTATGGTTGAATACACGAAGATAAAAACTTTAGTTGCAATTCGATGTTGTACATTCACAGAAACTGACCAGAAAGCAATGTTATAGGCACAGCTAACTAAAAAGAAAATATCTCTCTATCAAAATCTTCTCACCAACCAAACAATCAAACAAAAACTACTTGAAGATAGCAGAAAGCACAGCTTACACTTGTTCACTTCAAGAATTAAGAACCCAACTTAGTCTCCTTGGCATCTCCAGCTTAGTTTCTAGTACTTCAGACTACAGAGAAGAAAACAGACAAGAAGACAATGGAGACAACAATTGATAACAAGAAAAGTAAAGAGATTGGGAGATTAGACTAGAGAAAAAGAAAAAGAAAAAGAAAATAGTAAACAACAGTAACAATGCAACAGACAACAGTGATTTTTATAGAGAGATCTGACAGTGGGGTGTTAAAAGGAAAGCACGCGAATGAGAAGAAGAGAGAAAATAAAATTAAAAGAAAAGGGGAAAAAAATGAAGAGAAAAAGAGAGAAATGATGACGTCAACTGGGGAATGTTATGTCGTCACTTCCTCCGCTGTTTCACTTTTACAACACCACCACCACCACAGTTTGTTCTCAGCTATAACTTATACACAGAAACAGTCACAGAGAAAGAGAATACGAGAGTTTATGCTAAGCTGGAGAGAGAGTAAACCTGTACGTTGCATTAATGGAGCTTAGAGAGAGAGAGAGAGAGAGAGAGAGAGAGAGGAGGCGTATGCTCGATTTCAGCGCTTAAAATACGCCATCTTCCGTCATTTTTTCGCGGCTTTCATTTTTATGTTTTTTTTTTTTTTTTTATAATTATTTTTAATTATTTTAGTTTATGGGTTAATTGCACTCACTCGCCCTTATTTATTAAATCTAACAAGATTCCATAAAAAATCTCTTCGATTAACACAAACAAAACAAGCCATCAATTAAATTATAAGAACGTTACACGTCCCACTATATGTGCCATGTAAGGTGTTAAATGATGAGTGGATACATAGGGTAGGTGAGATAAATCATCATTAATGTGTATTCACTCATAATTTAACACCTCACATGCCATGTGTAGTGGAATGAAAAATGTAGGATTTTAGATGGGATATTTAGTATTATTGATTAAATTAACACAAACAAAAAATGTCATCAAGTTAATCCGTTAACTTTAACTGTCGACTAATCTTGATAATTGAAAAGCCAAATATACCATTGTCATATCATCTCAAATATACTATGTTTTTTTAATTAAAATTGAAAAATCAAAAAATTAAAAATTAAAATTAAAAACAAGATAATTTATCTGCGGTTGGGCTCCATCGTCGAAGGAAACAAGAGATCTTTGATGGTCTTCTACTTACAGGAAGAGATCTTCACCAATCTCAGAGATCGACCTCCACAGTTTGCGGAGGATATAGGAGGATCCTCCGTAAATTGAGAATATTTTCGTAACCGGTAGATATATTATTATTTTTTCAATTTTCAATTAAAAAATATTTTATATTTGAGATTATGTGGCATGATATATTTGGTTTTCCATAGGTCAAAGTTAGTCAACCGTTAAAATTAACGGATTAACTTCATAGCTATGGGCATTTGTGTTAATTTATGACAACTTTTTGAAATCTTAGTAGATTAAATAAAGTAATGGTAAGTTAGTACAATTAACCCTTAATTTAATTTGTGTTATAAATATTATAAAATTATATATGAATGAATATCCATCGATCTATGGAAGAACTTCCATCATTTTGTATTCCCACTAGCTCTACCATAATGGTCAATTTTATTATTCATTATATTGTAATTTATGTATATTTAATGTAATGTGGGATTGTGAGACTATATAAAGGGTCTCTCACCATTGTATTGGATACACTTTTGATGAGAACAATTGAGGAATAAAGGATTTCTCTCTTTGATCAATTCTTTCTCTCTTCTTAAACTTTAAGTCTATGTTTTATATTATTGTTTATTTTTATTCATTTTCTAACACGTTATCAGCATGAGTCTCTAACCATGTTGTTTCGATTTCCAGATTTTAAAGCTTTATACTCAAAGACAAAAATCAACTAATCCAAGTTTGATATGTGATTATAGAGAGAACATTCTTATTGAGATCGAGCCCTCCAACAAATTGTAAATTACTATTTCTAGTTTAATATTTTTGTTCTAAATAGTGGTTTCTATTCTTCTCTCGCTTTATTTTTGTTTACAAGATTATTTGGGTTGCAAATAAATAAAAATAATAATTAATTAAATGTATTACAACCTGAAGATTGCAATAATAAAGTGAATGAATTGAAACCAAAGATCGCTAAATCAAAGAGCCTAAAGCTCAATTTGATATTTGAAAATTGCAAAATCAAAAAGCCTGAAGCTTAACATAATCTTATTGGAAATTATAAATTGCAATAAGATCAAAATATGAAATAATTAATTTCCATCGAATCAGAACTTGAAGTTTTAAATTCCAATTGAAGTGATGATTATATTTGGAATCTGAAGTTCTAAAATTCACTATTCTCAATTATAAACTTGAAGTTTATATATGCAAGTTAAGTTATAATGAAGTTTTACACTTCTATTAAAATGAATTCCTAATGTTCTCAAAATGGTAAATTGTGAATTTAGTGTTATGATATAATCATAACCAAATATCGAATTGTTAATGGATATTGTGCAATCATTTTTGTGATTTATTTAGAAGGACGTGGACTTAAAATAAAGTGCAAGATTTACAAAAGGGTAAATATATTTTATCTAATTTTGAAAAGTAAATATATATTATCTCATTTTGAGCACAATCTTAGTATTTCAATATGATTAACTTTGTTGTTTTTTTGACTAAATTTATTTATACAACTACTTTTATGAGTATGCTCTGTTGTTGCCAATATGTTGGATCTTCCACGTCAGAAAGTAAACTTTGTTTTTATATTTAGTGGTTCCTATTTCAATTATATGATTGGATTTAATCAACAAACATAGAACCAGAAGTTCTAAATTCGAATCCAATTGAGAACTTGAAGTTAATTATAAAGTGTCGAATTGAACCTGAAGTTCCATAGTTTTGAACATAGATTGTTGAATCAGAAGGTGTAATTCAATTTTACACTGTTAAATGGATATTTAACAATCAATATATTGAAAAAGGAAATACAAAAGCCTGAAGCTCTAAACAGTAATACAAATTCAAAACCTGAAGTTTTGTCTATCAATCTTTTTAGAACCTAATGTTTTCAATTCTAAGTTAATCAGACTTGAAGGTATGATGATATCAAATTTAATTAGAATTGAAAAGTCTGATATGATTCAAAGCCAGATATGATTCAAAGCAAAAATGAAAACACTATAGGTGAATTGAAAGGTCTGGTATGATGGTATGATTCATTTTTATTCATTGTATTGCAACCCGAAGATTGCAAAAAATGAAGTGAACGTTTTGCAACATAGAGATTGCATAAATTTAAATACCCAAAACTCAATCAAATGTGAGATTGCAAAATCAAAGAGCTAGAGCTCAATTTGATATTAATCCTAAATAGCCAGAAACTCGATCTAATTATGAATTATGATCAAATCAGAATATGAAATTCTGAATTTAAATCGAATTAGGACTTAAAATTTTGAATTTCAATCTATGTGATTATTATTTGGAACATGAAGTTCTAAACTTGATGTTCTAATGAAATTCAAACTTTTAATCAAATATGAATTTTGTTTAAAACTTGAACTTTTGAAATTATATATCATAATCATAAAGTTATGATGTAAGTAGGTTCAAAATTAATTTGTCTAGCCTCTTGAGTTTCTCAAAGTTATGATCTTCCTACCTCGTATTAATTGTTCATATTTCATAAAAAAAGACTCCAACAATATGATTGCTCCTTCTTACCAAGGTATGTAAAGTGTAAAAGTTTATATTTGCATATACAATAATATATGAATTTTTATATTTCACACATCCATTTGTCAAAAACTGTCTATATTATTCATTCATTGACCTTTGATTTCATTGTGCGATATTTTGTTTATGATCCTCAAATTTTATGATTTTTAAAATCGGTGGTTTTATTATGAAGTGAATTTGCATTCACATGGTTATAAAATTAAGTTTTTGTATTACTTTCAATAATTTTGAATAATGTTTTACTTTAATTGCTCACCTTTAATTAAAATATTTTATGATAAAAATTGTATTATTTATTCCATAACTCGTTTTCTTAGTGTTGTTTGACAGATATGAAAACTTTCATAGAAAATATGAATTTTCAAATTTTTTGTAATATCAATTTTATTGTCCTATGTAAATTTTGATATATTTACATTATACATATGAACAATTAATATATTTGTTGGTTAATATATTACATATTTATAACTGCTATGACATGATATATAGCATTCTTATTAAGATTAAATATATTTTGAATTTAGATTTTTATTGTTTAAATGGTTACTCCAAATCATGTTGATTAGAATATTGTTATAGAAGTAACAATATTAATACTCTATATTTGAACATATTATTAGTTTGTATCATATCATTTATGGCTGAAAAAAACAAACAGTTTTGATTAGCCATTAACATCACCCAATTAGATTAATATCATTCCCTGAGGTGAATGTTATATAAGGTCATAGTGGTGGTTGTGGATATAATTGTGATTACTATCATATGGAGACCATAGTGGTCAAATAAGAAATTCAAATTGATCAACCAGAAGTTGAATAACATCAAAATAAAGCATGAAAATTAAAGAGTGTTGAACACACAATCTAAGAATTAAAAAAGCTTGTGTTTGCCACATGTTAAATAGAAGGATAATGACTATATACCTTATGTATATTTATGATCTTTGGTTTATCTTTACCAAGATTAATTAATGTTCCAAAAGAACTAATATTTTATTATAAAGTGAAAAACAATTACATAAATATACTTGGTATTTCTTAGATTCAGAAGATCTATGACTAGAGAAATTATTTTGAGTCAATATATTAAAAATATTTTACATGATTTTTGTCTCATGCCAGAAACATGTGTGATTTTGTAGTTTATTCTGTCATAAGATTATATGCTTAATATGACAAATGTTATGAACTAGAAGTTCAATTCATTTCATTTTAAAGAAAATGATGAATTGTGATATTGAAATATTTTATATGGATATCCATTTCATAAATAAAAATTATTTTTGATATTGAATGGTCCTGAAGAACATAAAATGATATAAGTATGTACTTAAAAGATAATATGATAGAATAAATGAGGTTATGCAGAAAATTACGATGATGTAAAAGATTTTCTCGAAGAATAAAAATTTAATTTTCTCGTCGTTAGGGGGAGAATTATCATAAATTGATAAATGACGTGAAATTACATGGCGTAAAATCATCTTGTGATTTGCATAGTATGCAAATAATTTTTCAAATGATTCGAAAAAAATAATAAAATTATATTCTGTCAATATACAAACCCGAGTGATTGTTACTGTAGAACAATTTATGAAATGACAACAAAAATCACATGTTAATGAAAGACAGTTTAGTTCAAATGATAAGGTTCCCTAGAAGTGGAATTTGAAATATCATAATAATACTCGAGTGAAAAATAAATCATCATCATCAAAGACTTCCAAAGAATTAATCTCACAAATGAAAAACAAAATCCTGAAGATACATATAGAAATGTTAATCCCTCCTATGGCTATAAGACTATTGAAGTAGAAAATAGAAAAATCTCAATTATCCATGTAGAGACACATGTACTAGAAATAAAGAGATCATATTTGTTCGAAATAAATATTTGTATAAAGAGGTATGTGTACTGAACATTAAAGAAATTTCAATAACCCTTGAAGAGGCACATGGATTACGAAATGTAAATAAATTATATTGATAATATAGAAATTAAGATCATATATTGCTCTATATATTATGAAAAATATATGATGATCTTAAACTATAAATTGTATATATATCGACACAGTAGTGAAAAATAAAAGGCAGAGTTATAATTTTGAAATTTTTTTGGACGTGTAGTTCAAATGTTTGATGACATCAAACTTATTGAATATAATTATTTTTTTGTACGAATACAAATAAAAAATTTACTGCATAAACCTTGGTTGATAATGAATAAAAATCCTAGAAGGATTTAAATGCCTGAAACAAGAAAATCGATGCAACTTTTTGTATATATTGAATTTAATAAAACAAAATGCATGTAGTGCATATACCTTTGTGAATATTGTGTTGAAAGAATCAACAAATTTGATTCAAAATATGTATGTGTTAATCTTTTGTGACTTATTAATGCTCCCGATGAGTTTACGAATTATACTTTTAAAAGGAATAATTTCTAAGTTGAAAAATCTTGGAAAATAATATTTAGTCTCGGTTAATAGACGGATTAAGTGTTTTTCAATTAACATAATAATACATTAATCAACATATATAAGAAAAGGTTCTGAAGTATTTTTTCATAGATAAAACACATCGAATGGGTTCCTCTATGTTTATTCTATAACTTAAAGTGATGTATGATCTCCTCTTGTTATTGAAGAATTTTAGGTCATGAAGTACTAAATATAAGTTCAACTTGTGTTTTTATAATAAAACAACATGCATGATGTTGTATATAACAAGTTGGACCAATTGAAAAAGCGATTTTATTAAAGTCTTTTATATATGATCTTCAAAAAGGTGGTGATAAAAAATACTCTCAAGTTTCAATCCTGTAGATTTATTTATAAATACACTATCAATTTCAACAAGCAAAATCTTGGTACATGATATTGCAAAGTATTGAAGCATTTACGTTAGAATGAGGGGGAACGTATCTATCACTTTATCAGAGGGAGTTACTGATAATATTACATAATGTACTCTTTATCCTTCACTAGGTTTTTATCCCATAAGGTTTTCCTAGTAAGGTTTTTATAAGGCAGTTTTGCACCCTCATTACCATTAAAAGTGAATTTGAGATGTAGATGAATAATGTACTCTTTTTCCTCTGCTAGTTTTTTTCCCACTGGGTTTTTACTAGCAAAAGTTTTAACGAGGCATATTCAATGTATGATTGATGGATATTAATTCAAGGGGGAGTGTTATAAATATTATGCAATTATATATGAATGAATATTCATCAATCCATGAAAGAAACTTCTTTCATTTTGTATTCCCACTAGCTCTGTCATAATGATCAATTTTATTATTTATTATAATGTAATTTATGTATATTTAGTGTAATGTGGGATTGTGAGGATATATAAAGAGTCTCACACCATTGTATTTGATACAGTTTTGATGAGAACAATTGAAGAATAAAAAACTTATTTCTTTGATAAATTCTTTCTCTTTTCTTATACTTTAAGTCTATGTTTTATATTATTGTTTATTTTTATTCATTTTCTAACAATTTGGTCTTAGTTTAGTCATCGACGCACATTTTAAGAAAGTAACAACAAAAGTCATGGCTATTAATAATAAGTAAAAAAATATGCCTCAAATATGTTTATTTTTTGAAATATTATATAAATTTTTGGTTTTTTTAGAGGAAAACTTGAATTCACAACCATGTGAAGTAGATGTAAGAAGTACACCACTAAACTAACTTCATCACGTCTAAAAGGCCTTAACATTCGATCGAGTGATATACATTTTAGGTTTCTTTTTTTAAATGAATTTACGGAGGGGATTTGAAGTCTTGAACTCGATACTTCAACTTCATTGAAGACGTCATGACCGGCTATTGCCTTTAACCAATATATATAGGCCTTCTCTCTCCGATGTTACTATGGATGTTGAATCTAATCAAAGTCTTCTATCCGACGTGTGCGACGTAATTTGATGTTTAAATGCACTTCAATATTTCCCTGTATATTCTTCTAAGCAACACACTCAGGAGTTTATCATGATTTGCAAGCAATCCACCCAGTAGAAATGGTTTCCTCCTTGTGATTCTTACATTTTCTAATTCATTTAATATATGAAAATTTCTTTTATTATTGATGTTTGGGCGTATTTACGAATCTCAGAAATAACACTAAACTACTGAGTAAAAATACCACCGAAATACTACTTCGTATCTCATGTTGGAATCATATACTTTCCTCATAAGAAATTTAACACACCAAACTTATATAGATGGAATTACATGATGAGCGAAACTTGTCACCTCACTCACAATACATGTCAAACTCAACCAATAAGATAAAGGCAAGACACACTCGACGTCAGATATAGCACTATACAAACCTTATTCCACCACCATTTGAGGCAACTTTTATTTTTTATTTTATTTTTTACTTTTACTTACAAAATACTTAGTTCACGATTAGGAATTAAAATGGAAGACTTGACTTAAACATCGAAACGTGTCCCATAGAGAACCCCCAAACACTGAGCACCTTACATTGTCTTTGTTTCTATATCCACAGGAGATATTTAACCACAGAATAAAGCTTTTGAAGGCCTCATCCACCGTATATAATCAAAGGCTCATTTCCGACCCTAACAACTAACATGATATTACGATCTAGAGTGGCACACGACTGATTGCATCTATTGATATGATAATTCACTAACTATTATCTTTCTTTAATTCACAAATTATTTTTATTTTTGCTACACTTGGGAGAAAATTTTACCACAGATAAATATCTAGTGGTTGTGAGTTGTGACAATCAATATTCAGGACATATATGTACAATTTTGTGCGAATTTTTTTTTTCTAAAATAACAATAATAAGAAGGAAACAAAAATTAGTGGGTCAATGTTTGATCGGGAAAGCTAAACTTTACTCGAGCACACCTGGGTCAGGGTAACGGACGTACCCGGAATTCTTACATCATTGGGAATCGGGACATCTCCCTTGCACGTGTTATTTAGTGGGTGGCATACTGCATAGGCATTATTTCGCTGACCATATGCACCACCCACTCGTGGTCCGGCCCCCCTACAAAATCTTCTTGTTTTCTTCCTGAATTAATATTTAAAATATTATAGAAATCAAAATATTTCACATAATTCTAGGGGTGTGACAGTTTAATGATCCATGGTTAACTGAATGAAAAATACATGTTCGAATCGAGTCACCCTATTGAGATAAGATGATCTTATTTAAAATATAAAAAAAAAACCGAGTTTAAATGAGTCACTGATGGTTTTACCTTACTAAAAACTGAATCGATAAGACTAAACCGAATAAATATTAAATATATATATTATATAAATAAATATAAGGTTTATTTTATTAAATATTAGATTTATAATGATTTAAGTTAATGGATATTGTTTTACCGATATTATATATATATATATATATATATATATATAAATTTTCAAACGAGAACGATCTGATATAATTCATGAGGATATTAAATGTGAGCCACTAGTTTTACATGTTTGATTTAAGTGTTTATGTATTTGTCAAAACTAGTGACTCACATTTAATATCATCGTAACGTTATATCAGGAGTCCGTATAAGAGTATGACTATGTATATATATATATATATATATTAACTAAAATGTAAAGAGAATAATACATCAATCCCTACAATGACATCTCTCGCACTCACTCAGGCTATTTAAGTGTCGATTGGGACTATACTATTAACGTTTGGTCTTGATTGTTGTTATTATTATTATTATAGTTTGAATTATGATAATATATATTATGGATTATTTGCACTTCCACTTATATATATATATATATATAATACGGTCTCGTTAACATCAGTGCAAACTGGTGTTACTATATAAGTATCAATACATATTGACTACTGATTATAAAGAAGTTTTGGTAAATGTATACATTTTGAATCAAAATATGTAAATCTAATGATCTGCATTCAACGCACTGACTTCTTTATATCAATGCGTACTGACTTGAACATTTATATATATATATATATATATATATATATATTTGGAGTTGTTAAATTATGGTCTAATTGTCCAAAAGGCCCATATAGTTAGAAATTTGCATTAGACCCAAAAGGTCCATCGGATCTAAAATCATTCTGAATCGACTCGAATCGAAAAAAGCAAATTCGAATCAAGTTGAGTCATCCTATTGAGATAAATCAATCCAATTTAAATAAATGAAAACCGAATATAAATAAGTCATAGATGGTTTTAACCGAAAACAGAACCAAATCGACTCGCACCCATCCTTAGGTAATTCACTTAAAATTTACAGATATCAATTTAGTTAACAAAGTTATTAGAGAAAAGTTTAGTAATTAATTGATTGCATGAGATGAAACGGAATGGTCAACGAAAAGAGAAAGTAGAAATCACGGCGCAAAATAGCAAAAATCCCTGGAAAGTAGAAGTGGGCAAATGATTTTACACTGCTTTGCTTTTTGTTTTGATGCGACCAGAGAGGACGTGACTACACCACAGAGTGACAGAGGGACGAGTGATTAGAGACAAATACTAGTAAAAAACAGTGTGTAGAGAAGCAATGATGATGATGCTTTACCTTAATTTACTCATGCAAAGATCTGACCGTTCAATTTCAAAAAATAAGAAATTATGTTGACCTTGTGATCAACATATCAACATAGAAATTTTATCAAACCCTGTGATGTGTCCCGAGAAAATTCTGATTCCATTACGTCAGAGTCACAGATGAGACAGAGAGTCAGAGACAGTTCTTCAGTCTATGCAACTCTCGCCCCTACTACTACCCAGTAACTAGCCTTCATCATCTACCATACACACTCCGATACAATGCTTACTAGCTGGAACTAGGAACTACTTTGACAAATCCGAGGGTGATTGTAGTGGCTGATTTTGTTCTCTGGTCCTTTAATTCGAAGTTACATTCTCAACCGTGTTCGTGTAGATAAATCTCACCGAATCTCAATCTCAATTGCATTCTATACAGTATATATATATATATATTTTTTTTAAGATTATACTATATTTGTAATGATTAAAAATCTTGTCAAATTCCAATAAAAAAATAAAAATGGTTGTCTCTATATAATGAGTAGATGGTCATTTCATTTTTACAATTAATTTGATTTTAACTTTTTTTATTTGATTTTTTAGTGGTTAAATAATTTTAAAATATACATAGTAATAAAAATAAAAAATAAAATAAAACACTAACTTTTCATCTAATACAAAATTATTGAATTGCATTTAATATATTTCATTCCAAAAATATTCTACAATGATAACATATTTATAAGAATATCAAATAGGGATGACAATATAGGCTATAACCCGGTGGCATGACACTGTATTTGAGGGCATGAGTTAGATCTTATTAGGTTCAGACCATTAACGGGCTAACACGTTAAACCTATTAAGTAAACTGGTCGTGTTTGGGTTAAACTCCACCCAACCCGTTAACCTATTTAACATGATTAAATATTAAGAATAAATATGTAATTAATCCCTAAATATTACTTTATAAATCAAAACCTAAATACTTCAAATTCTTACTTTTCCCTCTTTTGCCGTCTACTTATCTTCAAAATCAATTGTTCAACATAAGGTATTCTCCGTTACTTTAATTTTATTTTTAATTATTACATATGGATATTATGCTTGGATTTATTTTTGGGTGAATTTTATATTTGGAACAATTGTATTAAATTTTATGGGATTTTACTTTGAATAACATTTTTGTTATTCTTGATTATTTTCATTTATTAAATTAGTGTTAGTGGATTGAATTATATAATTAAATTAAATGATTTAAATTACTTTAAAATTTCAAGTAGGAAATGAATTAATGGAATTGTAATTTATCGTACATAACCTATAAATTAATGGGTTATATGAGTTTTTTATTAGGTAACACATGATTTAATGGGTTGTGTTTGGGTTTTGATCTATGACACGATAAGTTTAACGGGCTATGTTGGGGTTGAGAAAAAAATTAATGGGGCGTGTTTGAGTTTATACAAACACGACACGATAGCACATACTGCCACCCCTAATATCAAATGAAAATACATAACAATTGTTGAGGGTGAAAATGAAACTGAACATTGTTGGTAGATCAAGCTTCCGGCTGGCTTGAGTATGGTTCTTGGATGCTTGGATCAGTATTCGTATCTATAGGGACGAAGCTAGAATTTCAAAATTTGCCAAGTATGGAGAGATCAAACTCTATAATTTTCATTTTGGAGAAGCATAAGAAAAATTTTCAATAAATTATAAGAACTAAAATTGATTTTTTTGAGAGGCTACAAGGGCCCATGCCCCCCTCAGGGCCTATCGTAGTTTCGTCCTTGATCCGATCCTAAAAAGATGAAGAAACACTGTTAAGGTTCCCAGTGGAGAGGTCACTTGGGGACACCCTCTGATGCTTAAGTAAGCTTTGATTGTTTTGAATATTGATAGTATCAAACTATCAACAAGTTTTACTAAGGTTATAGTGAGAAAAAACTTACCTTGATTTGGCTCCACATGGGCTTATAGTGTGTATGTCTTTATTGCTAGCAATGGATGTATGGTTGAGACTGACACGTGGTGTTTGATAAGCGACAGGTGTCGCTTTGTATGCATGCACCTCAGACCACCTCCCAGTGGTCCCTTCTTCAGTGTGTTCCTCGATGTCTCCATTAAGTATCAACAGTCTATCTTTCTTAAAGTCTCTTCGGTGGGTTTGATATGTCGGAAGATCACTTCAAATCGATGGTGTCACAAATATACCCAACAACAATTAATAGTAAATATTAGCGTAAATGTCAAATTAATTGTTTTTTAAACGATCTTGTTTATAAAATAAATAAATAACCTAACACTATATAGAGAAATGTGAAAAATAAAAACCTAAAAATATCATCCCTATTTCAAGTTTCAATTTTTATTTGTTTTTTTAGTAAAATTGAGGATTGGTCCGTCTTTAAACCAAAAAAACAAATGAACCCTAATAATTTGATCGAATTGAATTATCAACTTTATGATAAAGTAGTAATAGTTTTGCTTAATTAACATGTGAGAATAAATAACCGCATCGGACATAGGTAAATTTCACAAGTATTTTTACAATTTACAATTTATCTAAATAGTAAATAAAAAGAGGTATATTTAATACAAGACGGACAAGCAAAGCAAAGTCACATGATTGAAGAGGAGTGAATTGAATTGAATTCCAAATCTCAAAGAATACAAAGAAAGAGAATAAAGTGAGAGGAAGAGGTGGAAAAATGAATGATTAGAAATACGGAGATTAGAGGGGTGGAAAAATCGGGGTAGGAGGTAGTGCCACGTAAGCAGAGGACTGACAAGGTGGGACTGTAGTCCGCGTTTCGCGGCACAAGGAGACGAGTCTGATCGAGACACGACCGAACTGCTACGCTGAACAACCCCCCCTCCCCTTGCAGCTCTTGTCAGTGATACGTTACGTCGTTTTTTGCCTTTTTTAAATAATAATTTTATGTGGTGGGTCCCTTTTCTTTTTTCTCTCTTTTATTAATTGTTTCTTCACACTACTACACAGTTTGGATTCTCTCTCTCTCTCTAATTCCTCTTTTGCCCTTCAAATTTTGCTTTATTTTACAATATATATATTTTTTCAATTTGCCGCCCTAGCTACCATTTCTTCATCTATTCATTCATGGGTTTGTATGCAACTGTTTTGTCTACATTTACTGGATTAATTGCACTAACATACCTTGATTTTATCGAATCTAGTAAAATTTCAAACAAATGCATGAAACTAATACAAACACCCTTTATCATTAGTCAACACCGTTAGAATTAACCATTGACTTTCAAAAAGACAAAATTGATCTTACTATTGAGAAGTCGAAATTACAATTGCCTAGCAAACTTTGAAAAATTAATAAAAAAATATTGCCACGTAAGCTCAACTCAATTTTTTTTTTATCAATTTAAATAAAAAAGCAAAACAATTTGGTTTCTAAAAAAAACATATTAATTTTTTTTTTAAAAAAATCTCAAATAAAAAACTCTCAAATTTTTTTTTAAAATTGATATGTTTTTTTAGAATCAAATTGTTTTGTTTTCTATTTAAATTGATAAAAAAAAAATTAGAGCTTATGTGGCAATATTTTTTTATTAATTTTTCAAAGCTTGTTGGGCAGTTGTAATTTCGACTTCTCAATAATTATGTCAATTTTGTGTTTTTGAAAGTCAATGGTTAATTCTAACGGTGTTGACTAACGGTAAGGGGTTTTTGTGTTAGCTTTATGTATTTGTTTGAAATTTTGATAGATTCGATAAAATCAAAGTATGTTAGTATAATTAACACACATTTAGTCCATTTTATTTTTGGGTGGTGATATGATCACTTTTGCCGCCTGTAATTTATTTCTCTTAATTCAATTTAATAGTATTACAAATAAGATAGAAATTATTGTACTTAATCATTTTTATCTTATAAGTGTACGAAGGTATGATAAATTTTTAAAACCTATATTAAAATGATTTCATCTCTATAAAAATTTGTTTTTTATAATTTCATATAAACGATATTCAGAAAACAATTCAATTTTTATCTATTTCTAATAGGTAAAACTAAATATCCCAACAATTTGATCAAACCTGAAATGTAAAATCAAACCTAACCCAATTGTGAGACCAACTCACAACTTATTTGCTAAAAGTAACCTAATGTGAAGTGTCGTTTGGAAATTGGGGATCTTTAATATCTATAAGAATAAATTGAAAGAAAGCAATGTTGGGCTAAATCGGGAAGGAATCATAAGAGGGGTATATATAGAAAAAAGAAAAAGATGATTTGACAGATCAAAGCAAGTATAAAATTGAGGGAGATCCTCCCTAATCTTCCCACTCTGAAAGTCTGAAGTCTGAGAGCCCACCTCTGAAAAGACAAAGCAAAAGTCTTTTTAATGGTAGGGAATTGAACAAGACTATTCTCCTAGGAGGATGTTACCTCACATCACACTACCAAGCGACGTCGTTTTGATGTTGAATTCTTCGATGAAACAGTAACCAGTGCAGTAGCTAACAACAGTAGAGTACTCCGTCCATGTACAGCTAAAATAAATAAATAAACAAAATTATTAAACAGTACAAAAAAAGCCTGCAGGGTTTATTTATTTATTTATTTTTTGGGATCGGTGCTGGGTTTTTTTAGGTGGTTCGTGATGGTGATCTTGTGGGTTTTGAAAAAAAAAAAAAAATCAGAGCGTCTGGTTTGAAACTCAGGCTCAGTGCATGGTCAGTCTCAAACCAACCTGGTTCCTGCCTCCTGGTTCGCTAAAGGGACCCATTTTATTTTATCTAAATTGATTTTCCCAAATTTTATCAAAATATATATACATAAAAGAATAAATTTTAAATTTTAAGGATCAGAGAGATACGACTTCAACCCGTAATCTTAATACCAAGATATAAAGGGGTGATAACACGTAGGAATAAAGAGCTTACCAAGGCCTTTTGCCGAAGGTTAAGTTTTTTGTTGATTATTATTCACATAAATTGTCTTAATGAATGTCTTTAGTGTTTATAAAGTTTGGTAAGATGTCTTGTCACACCATGACGATGGAGTATAGTTTTTTGAAGTTTTGAACGATTTACTTGGAAATATCTCATGGATAAAAACATAATTTAATATAGAATCAATTAAAAATTGAAAATACTTTTATAAAAAAATTAAACAAGGAAAATGTTTACTTGTATATTTAGGATTTTTTTTTATTTTTTTTTTTATATAAAGATCGAATAAATAAATAAATAATTAAAATATAAATAAACCTCAAGACGTAGATATAAGGGACAAATCATTAAACTAATCTCATCTTGTTTTAAATATATACTTATTGAGGCCACGAAATTGTTGATTGACCTATTAAATGAATAAATATGAACGGTTTAAAATTTTTATCCTTAAATTGTGTATTATTTGACGAGACAATGTTGGCAGTGGTATGCTCCTCAAACTTATGTTTTTCTATAAGTAATACTACACATCTCATCTAAAATCTCAAAATTTTCATCGTAACACATGCGGTACTTGAAATGTCAAATAGTTAATGGATACATTTGGTAAGTGAGATAAAACATCATTAATATGTAATGTGTCGGGATGAAAAATATGAGATTTTATATGGAATGTTTAGTATTATTCTTATGTTTTTCTATACACGGATTGCCGGATTTAAAATCCATGATTCTATATCCGACCCGATAGAGAACTTATTTTATCCCAACAAATAGGCTTTTTGGGCCTTCAAAACAAATGATCACTGACCCAGCAAATTGTCATTGTACTAATAATATTTTAAGGCCCAACATAAGCAATCTCATTCTCATGGCAATTAAAGTAAAAAACATTTCGTTATTTTATTTTATTTTATTTTATTATATCTAATCTCATTTTACTTGCAAAACACGACCTTATAAGATCGGACAATGATAATTTGTACTTGACTTGAGGACCTAAAACTTGCATGATTATAATTTATAAATTATAATTGAGACATGGAGACGTGGTTATATGCCCAAGTCGTCTCTGTTGTCCAAATTTCTAGTCAACTCCATAAAAACAATTGATATTTGATTGGTGGTCCAGGTACATGCATGGAAACTACTGCTACCTATGATTATCTGATGATTAATTTCATATTAAGCTTAATTGTTTGTTTAATAAGTTAGCTAGGGACAGGACAGAATGATTATGGTTACTTGTATAGAATGTTTTAGTATATCATTGTTTGCTTCATCAATGGTCAATGTGTTTATTTTATTTTAAAATTAATTTCTTTGGATTATGCTACTATATTGGATCCGTGTGGTTACCTAAAATTTGTGTAGAAGATGATGAAAATATGGGTTTTTGAGTCTTTTAACATTGTGTTTAAGCCTTTTAACTTGTGGTCCGAACTTTTTTTATAGATATCAGGTTTATCAAATTTGAATTTCCGAGCCTTTGTATAGTTTCTGAGCTTTTTCATAAACTGTCTAAGCCTTTTGTATGGACGTTAAACTTTTTTTATGTCCGAACCTTTGTGAGTAATGTCCGAGACTTTGTGACTAATGTTTGAGCCTTTGTGAGTTATTTTTAAACATTTTTGACAATCAATTTTTGTTATTGTTAATTTTGTATCTCTTAGACTGTCTATAAAGTGTCCGAGCTTTTTAATGAACTCTATGAGATTTTGTATCTCTTAGACTTTCTATAAAGTGTCAAACATTTTAATGAACTCTCCGAAACTTTTGTTGAGACTTTAAGAACATGTTTTGAGACTTTCACTAGCATATTTACTGTTCATCGTCTTCCCCAATCTAGCTAACTCTAGAAACCAGAAACAAGGTCTAAAACTAAAAATCCTAGAAACAAGATCTAACAATGCAAATCGTTGAAGTTACAAAACACAATCAAATCGCATAACTTCCCTCTCTACTCTTTATGTTAAATGAAAAGTAAAAAACTAAAAATTAAAAATAAGTTTTCAAATAACTGACGTGAAAGTACTTTTGGAGGTATTTTTGTCCGTTCAACATAATATGTGCTTTTTAAACCTAAGTTTTTAAATTAGAGACCGTCTTCAAAAGCCAAATTCATTTGATAAATATATTTTTTTGATGTCTATCTTTAAAAGGATATATATATTTTTTTATTAATTAATAAAAAAATATCATAAAATACTTTTTATAGATCTTCTTAACATGGATCGTTTGATCTTACAATGAATGGAGAAAGATTTCAATCCAACGGTAAAAAGAGAGAGTGGACCTGGTATAGAAAATAGACTTCATTTTTTCTCATGTGACCAAAAAGGAGTAATAAGATTTGAATAATCATTGAGAATCCAACGAAAAGTCTATAAATCATTAAAATTGAAATCCGACGGCTGAGAAACACCGCAGCCAAAGAAAGAGATGATTTGATGATGGGAGGATATATGTCATTACTAATCATTAATCACGTAATTAAACATTAATAATCTACTCTTAAACGAGAATTAAAATATCGAAAACTTGTAGAGGAGTATTTTTTTGTGTTTTCGATTGTTGTTTGGTGAAGTAAAACAAAAGACAAAGAACTAAAAAGCGAGTCAACTGTTTTTGGTTGGCGGAAGGTCTAAAAAGGCACACCAAAAATAAAAAACAAAAAAACAACAATTTAAAAAGAAAGACCTCTTTTTTAATCTTATTCGTGGGATGTCTTTTGATCCAACACTCAAAACACTCCAAAAGTGAAAAGGAGCACAAAAAGGGATCACAACCCATTATTTGTGTTGGATTCTGGGTTCTGGTTATTTTTTAATTTGTTGAAGAAATAGAGAACAAAAAAAAAAAAAAAAAAAAAAAAACAAACAAAAATCATTTCTTTGAGAGAAGATCTGTGTATTCTCTTGTGTGGTGTCTGGATGGGAATTTGTTTTAGCAATCGGATCAAGGCAGAGAGTCCTTTTAATACAGGTATTATTTCTCTCGGGTTTTGTGTAAGTGTTGTTATGGTGATGATTGATTATTATTTGTTTCAAATATGTGTTTTATTTTTTTGTTGATTCAGATATCAGATTGATTTTGGGTTGCTGAAAAGTAGTGTATTTGACAAGTCTTTCGTTCTATATTGATTGATGGATATTTAGTTTTGTTGATTTTTATGTAAATGAAGTTGCATGAGTTGTTTTTCTGATTCTGTGAGTATATTTTTGGTGAATTTTATCAATATGTGTGACAATCTTTTTCATTTTTATTTGAAACCAAAGTTTGATGTTAGTTGAATTGCATTTTTTGAGACTTGGTTCTCAAATAATTGCTAGTATTGGTTGTTGCATCGCAGCAATCAAATTGTGATAACTTATTCAAGCTGATTGATTGGAATTTCTGTTTCCTACTAAAGTTTTTAATCTTTATAAAAACTTTGCATTTGCTTTTGCTTTTGTGTAGAAGTGAATTCAAAATATGTCAGTAGAGATGGAAGCAAATTCTCATCAGGTTCGGTGTCTCAAACTCCACGGAGTGAGTGTGAGATCTTGCAATCAACCAAGATAAAGAATTTCAGCTTCAGTGACTTAAAGGCAGCAACCAGAAACTTTCGGCCTGATAGTGTTCTAGGAGAAGGTGGCTTTGGTTCTGTTTTCAAAGGTTGGATTGACGAGCATTCGCTTACAGCTACCAGGCCGGGTACAGGCATTGTGATTGCTGTGAAGAGGCTTAACCAAGAAGGATTCCAGGGTCACAAGGAATGGTTGGTAAGTTGAAATTTTAGCTTCTCTATGTATATAATTCTTCGTGATCAGCTTCAACATCTAATTTTGGAGGTGTCATTAGTCTCGATACTTTAAAATTACACCATAGTTTGATCTTCTTAGCAATTAGAAGGATTCAGGGCATACAAGGATTGTTTATATAATTCAACTTGTACAATCAATCATTAGTGATTTGATAATTTTTCGTTGTTGGAAATGACGACTTTATAATTGTCATTACTTGCTATGCTGCTTGTGACATTCATATAGGTATTGATTCTCTGTCATATTTTTGTACATACAGGCAGAAATCAACTATCTTGGGCAATTGTCTCATCCTAATCTTGTGAAGTTGATTGGTTACTGTTTAGAGGACGAGCATCGGCTTCTGGTATATGAGTTCATGCCGAGGGGTAGCATGGAAAATCATCTATTCAGGAGTAGGTTCCTTGTATCCTATGTGTTTCATTCTCGATGTGTATTCATTTATTTCTTTGAAGAGAAGCATATATTAACAATATTGTGTCTGGTATCTATTTTCTAATTGAAGCGTTATATTGATATCATATCAGGGGGTTCACATTTTCAGCCTCTTTCTTGGGGCATCCGGATGAAAGTTGCGCTTGGTGCTGCAAAGGGGCTTGCCTTTCTTCACAAGGCTGAAACAACAGTTATATATCGTGATTTCAAGACTTCTAATATCCTGCTCGATTCAGTATGTAACTTGGCCAGCATTTTCTTATGATATATTCTGTAACCTGGTTGAATTTGATTAGATTTGCGGTTCATCAGATCATCTTTGCAATGCTGATGACCTTTTCCTTTTCTTTTTCTATTTTTGCAGAGCTATAATGCAAAACTTTCTGATTTTGGACTAGCTAGAGATGGACCAACCGGCGATAATAGTCATGTGTCAACTAGGGTCATGGGAACCTACGGATATGCTGCTCCGGAGTATCTAGCCACAGGTACTTTTTTATTTCTATATTTTTCCTTATATAAAATCTTTTTTTCTGGATAGGATCTTCTATAATATCCTTGATTCGAAACGTTTTACGGAGCTTCACTTCTTGACACACTCCAAGTGGTAATATTTACATTTTATTTTGAAATATCTTTACTTTCTCTGAATATCAATGATGCTTTTAGACCACATTTCCAAAAAAAAAAAAATGATACTTTTAGACCGGGTTGAGGGAGATCGATAGATAAATTATTAATACGAAAGAAGAAAGAAATACACAACCAGAACCTCAATTCATTTGAAGTGATTGAAGGTTAATATTACTTGGTGCATGCATCCCTTCTCGAGTTTATTGTTTAATGGTTAATTTTTGTCTACCACTGGTGTATTCTAATTGTATTTAGCATTATGTTATTGTTATAGGAGTATTTTGAACGGATATGATGTACCGGTGTCCTGATCATTAATTTCATTTTGTTTTGTGAAGGTCATTTGACTATCAAGAGTGACATATACAGCTTTGGAGTTGTTCTGCTAGAAATGTTATCAGGGCGGCGAGCTATAGACAAAAACCGGCCATCTGGAGAACACAACCTTGTGGAGTGGGCAAAACCTTACCTGATTAACAAACGTAGAATATTTCGTGTACTGGATCCTCGGCTTGAAGGCCAGTACTCGCTGCCTCTGGCACAAAAGGCAGCTACCCTTGCACATCAATGCCTATCCATAGAATCCAAGTTCAGGCCAGATATGGATGAGATAGTAAAAGTATTAGAAGAGCTTCAGGACATGTCAAAAGCTGCTAAAAAAGAGCAACACGGTAAAGGTCATCCGCATTCCAACAATCGTCCAACTTCCTATCCGAGACCTTCTGCCTCCCCGATTCACGCCTAAGGGAAGGTATTTGATGTACCCATTTTTCTTTTGATTTCCTTTTCTCAATTTAAACTTGTCTTGGCTGGGTTGGAAACAGAATTCGGGTGATCGTTCTATGTACTATAACCTTGTTCAGACAATGTACAGTTCTCATTTTGGTAATTTATTTAGGTTTTGTAATCTGGGTTCCCCAAATATTTACTGTACTTAAAAAAATCAGAGCAAAATATGTACAAGATACGTGTAATTATAATGAGAGATTGTTTGAATATCCGTTCTTTGTTGTGGAACTGCTGTAACCATGATTGTATTAATGGAAAATATCGGTTGTATGTATCTTCTTATCATATTTCATCAATATAGTATATAGATTGCATAGATTACATTGTCTAATGAGCTCGAAGCATGAGGGATTAGCTGAGTTTTGACAATGGAAACAAGATTTAAACAATAACTCCTGTAAGTATCCAACATTTTACATTATTCTACTAGTGCAGAAATACGAACCAAGATGACAGAGCAGAAGAGAGTGACAAATATAGCTTGCACCAAAAAATTCTACTAGTGCAGAAATATGAACCAAGATGACAGAACAAAAAACAATCTGATGAGATATATGTTTCCGGCAAGCAATTCATCGCCCCAACAAGACAACGCGATCCTTCTGTACTACCTGAGATAAGTTGATGTCGAAGAGCTCACACCGAATAGGCATCTCCATCTCGTAAAAGGGATTCTTCAACACATAATCTGTGTACAATTCATAGATAACTTTCAAGAGACTCTCCATTTGCTGTGTCCCAGGTTCACAGACCACAAAGAACTTGGTCCCTGCAGACATAAATGTATTAACTTCACCCTTGAAGAATCAGGCAGGTTAAATATCTTCTCAAGTACTAATCAAAATCAAGCAACAAATAATCCCATTACGATTCATGGAAATGATTTTATATTTACATAGTTATTAGCTAACATTTCTCGAATTTCGAATGGTAGAAGTGAAATGTAAGTTTACAATCAGTCAATTATGATGCAGAAACTTGTAAAAATTATAAAGCAGAGAAATTGAACTCCAATTCCATTCTCTTACCCTAATTTATACCCAATTGTATCATCATTCATCAATAGAATCCAAGTCTGAAAACCTAACATATCCCATTCGAAATCGAAAACTAGCAGCAATTCTTTTTGTTTAATAATTAGAGGGCAATAAAAAAAATTAGGTTAATTGATGAAGAAAAGTACCAGTAAGAGATTGGAAGCAATGGAGATCAAAAGTGTCGGCTTCGAGGAGTTCGATGCCGTAGCAACCAGTGGTAGGCGACAATTGTTGAGAGATCGCGTGCATTGAATGCCATAAACTAGCCACTCTCAAGCTGTCATTTGTGTCCATTCTTCCACCAGATCCATAATCCTGATTATTTTCCCCAAATCAAAAATCATTTCATCGAACACATACTCTTGATTTTCGATAAAACATAGATGAAAATTGAAAAGAGTTGTTTACCTTGTAGTAAATCAACCCTCCTGACTTGTTGATGATATAAAGACTGCAAATTGCCGCCATTCTCGAGGGCTTTTTCGGAATCTAATAACAACACCTACCTAGAAGAAGAAGAAGAAGAAGAAGAAAAGATGGTTAGGCTCTCATTCTCTGAGGAAATAAAATACAAAATTTAATTAACGAATCTGACGGTCTATATAATGCCACGTAGCTGATGATTATTTAAAAAGGTGATCAGACGTGGCGTTTTTAGCTCTACTGGTTTTTTCCTTTCCCGTACAAATAAATAGTAGGTGAGCCGTAAGCGCTCAAATTGGAACTTGAAAGCTGAAGATGGCGGTGATTGAGAATTCGAAACCGACGGTAGAGATCGACGGACTCAAATTTACGTATCCAGGAATCGACGGTCATCCGCCGCCAGGCTCCACACCGTTGATCGACGGTTTCTCCCACACTCTCCACGCCGGAGATCGCTGCCTTCTCGTCGGATCCAATGGCGCAGGTATGTCCGATTTCTCTGCCTTTTTGAATCACTTTTTCGACTATTGGAAACAAATTTCAGTAGTTGATTGTTGTGTTTTGTGGATCCATAGGCAAAACGACGATTTTGAAGATATTAGGAGGGAAACATATGGTGGAGCCTCACATGGTGAGGGTACTTGGAAGGTCTGCTTTCCACGACACCGGTTTAACGTCCTCCGGTGATCTCTGTTATCTTGGAGGAGAGGTTAGTCATTTTTATTTGATTGTTTCAATTTTCGTTTGTTTAAAGTGATTAATTTTTAGTTAAATCGAAATTATTAGTCAAGCAGAATTCATTTGGTCCTTCATTGATCTTGTATATTTTCATGAATGTTCGATTCGTTTTCAAACTAGTTTGACTATGTTAGGCATGAAATGGCAGTCATGTTATTACTGAATTTAATTGAATTATGGAACTTTGCTTCTGCAGTGGAGGCGAGAAGTTGCTTTTGCAGGGTTTGACGTTCCGATTCAAATGGATATCTCTGCAGAGAAAATGATATTTGGTGTAGCAGGTATTGATCCTCATAGAAGAGCTGAACTGATCAAGGTATATGATGCAATCATAATATCAGATATTAGTTAATTTCAACAGCTATAGTTTCCCTTTTGTTTTTATTTTGAAATCGTGCAGTGTCTATTATTTAAACGCGTCTTGTTTTCTTGGTAATTTAGGTTTTAGATGTTGATCTTTCATGGAGGATGCACAAGGTGTCTGACGGTCAGAGAAGACGTGTTCAAATTTGTATGGGTCTCCTTTGGCCATTCAAGGTATTTCCATCTTTTGGATGCTAATTTGTATTCATCGACTTGTTTAATGGAAATCATGAAACCTTATGTTTTGTTTATCTAAAGTCTGCTGGCTGTTTATTTATAGGTTCTTCTTCTGGATGAGATAACAGTTGACCTTGATGTGTTGGCGAGGGCTGACCTCCTCAAGTTTCTGAAGAAGGAATGTGATGAACGTGGTGCCACGATTATCTATGCAACCCATATATTTGATGGTCTGGAGGACTGGCCTTCACATATTGTATGTCTTTCTGACTCTAAATATTAGATGGGATCTTACACATCTATCGTTCCTTCTCAACATTAAAAGTATAATTTTGATCTCAGGTGTATGTGGCTCGTGGGACGTTGCAACTAGCAATGCCAATGGATAAAGTCAGGGAGATTAGCAAGTTGTCACTGATGGTTAGCTTTCAGGATCCTAATTTGAAATCTTTGGTTTAAGTTTGCAACTAGTATAGGTTGCTGATTATGACTCATTTTACGATATATCAAAACTATAGGTTTCTCAGGGAATTATTTTACTCTTGATTCTGTTTTGTATTGCTTTCTATTAGTTAAAATTGCATATAACTGTTACAAAAACATTCCTGCAGAGAACAGTGGAGAGTTGGCTGAGGAAGGAAAGAGACGAGGAGAGGAAGATGAGGAAAGAGAGAAAGGCAAATGGTCTTTCAGAATTTGGGAAACAAGTTGACGGAAGTCGTGTTATTGGGGATCCAGCCCGTGCTGCTGTCCGTGCAATGAACAATGGTTGGGCTGCAGGAAGGCTACACTCCACAATTGCTGGTGAAGAGAACTTTTCCTTAAGCTCAAACAGAGTTCTGAGGTAGTCAACAAATTTATCTCAAAATAAGTTCTCTGATTATTGGTTCTGGAGATCAAAACAGGCTCTGCACTGCCTGTATAGCCCATCCTTGACCGGAAAAAATAACACGATGCCTGTTGCTAGAGGAACGACATCGCCTAGATGCATATTATCATGAATGGTTTATAGATATTGATTGTTGTACTCATTTATAGTATTCTTTGAATCAAGTTCAACATATTCAGCTGGTATCATAATTTATTTATTTTTAGTGAGATTAGATGGATCATGAATTCATCTTAGTGTGTGTAACCAGCAAGTTATGAAATCAATAAAATTACAAGATTTTTACTGAACTTTCACCGTAATAGATGTTCAGTGAGTCAGTGACACAGTGTTTACACAAGCAATTAATTTACATTGATGTAAATCGTAATTAGACTCGGTTTGAATTCTAAATTATTATATAGTAAACTTAATAAAGTAAAAACAGATCAGCCGTCTTAGCTCAGCTGGTAGAGCGCATGGCTTTTAACCATGTGGTCGTGGGTTCGATTCCCACAGACGGCGTCAGTCATTTAGAGAAGTTAAATTTTTTTACCCAGATCGGACTGTGTGATCAATACCGGGCCCCACGCCCATATCCAAAATTGGGCTGATATTTGTGAAGCCCAGTGACCAAAAAAAGAGTGATTTGAATTTTCAGGATTCCTAATCTCAACCAACAAAATGATTATATTCCAACTTCCCACTATCAACTGTCCATATAATCCTAAAAACCAGTAATTTGTTTTGTCAAATTAACCCACACCATCATCAAACAGATTGAATTTTGAAGCAAAAAGAAAACAAAAAAAATGTGAAGTGGGTTTTTTTGGTACCGAAAGTTTTTTGTGATGAAAGTACTCACTACTGATAAGGTATAAATACTAGAATACAATTCTTTCTTTATAATAATAAGAAGAAGACGATGTTTTTCCTGTTCTGGTACACACATTTATCTTAACAGAACCTATCACAACCACCGCCCTTTTTCTTTACTTCTTCCTTTTTCACTTTTTTTCGATTTAAATCAACGGCTACAATAGTTTTGGAATTAAAGCTTATTTGTAAGTGAAGGAATTGGCTCATTGTGTTTCGGTCAGTTTCGTTCATAGAAAGGCAAATCAATTAGCCTATTTGTTAGTCAAAAACGGCCTCTCTTGTGTGGAGGATCTGTTTTGACCGGAGGATTATCCCTTGTGTGTTAGTTCGGTTGTTTCAGCCAAGTGTCGAGTTCGGTTGTAATTCTATGGTTCCCTCAAAAAAAAAAAAAAAAAAAAAAAAAAAAAAGTGATGGTCACAACTTACAACTGTAAACAAGACCAATACATGCCAACAAATCATTTATGTTCTTTAATTTCTAAGTTTTAGAGTTTATATTTGTAGCTTTTGGGATTAGGGAAGCAATTAATTGTCAAAATTTCCTGTACTTATGAAAAAAAAAAAAGGCTTGATTGGAAGTGGAACATGAACCTGATCTAGTACTAGTAGTATGATCGGTGTTTCGATGTTTCCAGATCTGAGATTTCCCACCATGATTTCATAATGAAAAAGGCCCACAAAATTTATTACAAACAGCTATGCAACAAGGCAGTCTTCAACTCCTGTGTAATTTATTGCCCTATATCTGAAAACTCAAAAGACATTAACATTCCAAGAACAATGAACATGACAACCCACATGGTGTATCAAACATCCACCAGACAACTTCTGTGTAGACAGACCTACCAATCAAGCTTTATATATATATATATATATATTTATATATAGCCTGCTTTGCCCATCAATAATTTTACCCACTTCACATGATTTCTGGGTATGTCAAATTTTACAAGCACAAGAAAGTAGTAGAAGAAGACAGTTAAAAAAAAACGTTATAGTAATTTATATTAAACAGAGCTGCGGGCTACATGTTTTTTGTTTTTGCAGTCACTTCAGCTGCTAACCACACTTTTACTAGGATCTGGTTTTTACTATTATCATAACCAGTCCTAATAACATTACAATTCCACAAAAAAAAAAAAAAAAAAAAAAAATTACCACACTTTTTTTTTTTTGATTTTCTAGTTATATCAGCATCACTTTGATTTTTGACTTTTTAAAAAGAAAAAGAAAAAGAAAAAGAACAAAAAACCCTAGCAGTACTATAACAATAAAACTCCATTTCACCCGTCACTTCAAGGAATTTTCCCGGGAAAATAAAGGAAAATGAATATTGAAGGCGGGAAAAGCATGAAAATGTTAAATAAAAAAAAAATTAATAATAAAAATAAAGATAAAATAGAATTCCCATCAGACGCGGAAATTCTTTCCAACGAAAGTTTGACCGAACTGCCAACTGGGTTTCGCCACGTTATATGAGGTAGAGGAGCGCCTGTCACTGCCCGTGACCCTGAACGAGAGAGCCTGGCCCACAAGAATAGCGTTGGATTGCCAGTTTTGCCCCCAGTTACGGCTCATTGATAGCCAACCCGTGTTGGTTCCTTTAATGCTCACCTTCGTTATATCCCCTGCACCCGCGACGTTGGTGACTAAAACCAAGTTGAAGTAACGGAAACCGTTAATTGTGAATCTGATTCCGCCTTGCTTTCTGCATGCTACCCTGCAAAAATAAATCACCGTCATCGTTAAGTCCTACGAGTAACAAGGCACTTTATAGGGGTAGTTAATTAAAGTCCCGAGGTTTGATTTGACTATTAAAAACTAAAAACTAAGAAATAAAAAATATATATTATTTTAAGGTAATTAATGTGGTTTTGGTAGGTCAGCGTAGAACTGTAGGGTACAAAGTTCAAAATATTTGTGACCAATCTTTTCTAAAACATTGATGAATGACCCACAAGACGCGTGAGAGCGTGAAACCTGTCTCATACTTTCTTACTTTAAGGCACTACCCCATCCTTTATATTCCGGTAATTTTTTTAAGAAATCTTCAACTTCACAAAAATACCCCTTGTCAAATGTGAAAGTGTGGGGGTATTTTAGTCATTTGGATACAAGGAATGAACAGTTTGCCGTTGCTATGTTTCGTCAGACGACACAGAACGGAAACAGAAAGGTTTGTTAAGTGACTCTGTTTGGTTCTCGAGAAAGTTCAAAGAAAAAATAAAATATGAACCAACATCTCCCGCTGTTTGGCTTTTGAAGACGAAGAAACCGTAAAAATATAAACGAAAAAGAACAGGGGCCACTTGGGTAAAATGTAAAAACTGACCTGCGAAAACTGACGGGAACGATACCGGCACGGTACTGAGCAATCTTGAGGAACATTGGCATGGCGAGGTCGAAATGGGTGCGAGGAGGGTTGCACCAGCCACCGTTATCTGACGGCTGAGCGAAGTTTGGTGGGCAGAAGTTGGTGGCGGTGACGAGGATGGATGGGTTTCCCGGGAGACACCATCTTGGATCTTCGACGCACTTTATCTCATAGCAGGACCCACAGCTCAGGCCGTTGTTGAACAGAGCCGTACTCAGCGCCGCCGTGTTCACTCCATAGCCTTGGCTGTACAGATTTCCGTACCCACAAGCACCACCTGTAACAAACAAAACAGACCCATTAAAAAGGGAAGAAATTACACACATGCATTTGTTACAACGTAGAAAAAAATGTAAAAATAATTGTATACCCATAGTTCCGGAGGCATCGCTGCCGCCGTAGAAGGTGGCGTGGGCGCTTTCCCACTGCCCACCGGTGAAAACACCTGGAATCTTGGCATTGGCCGTCACGAAAAGTAAAGAGAGAAAACAGAGGACATTGAAGAGCGCCATTTTTGTCTGTGGAGTTTCGTTGGAGAAACGCACAGAGATCTAAAAGCGTGTGTTGATTTTTGTTGTGCAAGGTAGTGGAGAGTGGAGAGTGGAGAGTGGAGACTGCGGTGTGTGAAGTTGGGGGCGAATGGGGAAAGCAGGAATGCTATTTAAAGAGACTGGACTGGTAAAAACAATTGGAATCTCACTGTCAAAAATACTACCTCTTCTACCTTGTAATTAATGCTTTTTTTTACTCAGATCTATTTTCTTTTCTTTTCTTTTTTAGGTTTTCCTTTCCTTTTATTCTAAGGTTTATTTATTTATTTATTTTTTAAACCGTGTCAATAATTTATAATATATTGATAACTCATATATGCACATGATTTAAAAATTTTATGTGGGAACCTAGCATTACTATTGTCAATATATCATATAAATGATGAGATTATATAGTATTATGTGATTTTAATTGAGTCATTTGGAAATAAATTTAAGCAAATATTTTATAAAGCTTATCTTTACATTTTCTAAAATATGAGAGGGAATTGGTTGGATTAGGTCTTTCAAGAACAAACAAACAATAAATATATGTCCTATTTATTTACCGTATAACGAAAAATATGAAATATCTACTCTCACGACATATGAAACTCTATGGTCTATATACATATTTATAAAATGCATGCGGATGATGAACTCGAATGTTATCACTGGTGTGGAATGAAAGATATAAGGCAATTTACTGAAATATTTGAAGGATTTTTTTACTTTTAAATTTTTAAAATTTTAATGGTTGGTAACTTGGGACACTCTTTTATTGTTGAATTAACAAACACCGGATCGAATACACGTGACAGGCACATGGGTATCATGTTGATTTTTGTTTGGTCAGATTAAGAGCCCATAACATATGTAGAGAGAGGCACGTGCAAATGTGCAAGTAGATTGAGTTACGGGAAATTCAGTTTTTGATTTCACACTTAATGTCCACCGTTCGATTTGATGGTAATAACATTACTTCATTTTGCTTTAATATATATTCCATCCATTTTGTTATGTGAATATGTTCTTCCCATCACTAGTGATTTTGGGATGGTAAAAAGATTAGATTCGGATGAATTTGTTGATAACATTTACATTTTATTTTATTTTATTATAAAATATTACAATTAATTTTGGATTTAGAGATAGATATACGAATTCGAATTCAAAACCTCAATAGTGTGTAAAAGAGTAAGAGAGATATTTCTGAATCGATCTTATTTTGTTACTTTTAATTATGATGAGGATTTTTACTCTGTATAAACACCTTTGATGGAATTGTATGGAATCAAATATTTTTCAATGAGATTTTTTATATGCATCATAAGAAAATTAAAATACACATTTTGTAAAAAATTGAAAATTTTTTAGATTTGAGAACTATTTTTTCTTATATTTTTCCTATTTAAAAATGTTTTATCTTTAACTCGAATTTTATTTTTATTTTTATTTCCATAAATGTATTTCAATGTTTTCACTATCTATACAAAAAATCAAATCAATATTCAATATATTCTATACAATTTCATCGAAAATGTTTAAAGTGAGCATTGTGAAAAATCCTAATTAAAAAATTACTATATATATCGCTTGTGGTGGATGATTCCAAACTAAAATATTATTTGACTGAATGATCAATTTACCCGGCAACATTAGACGGTGGTTTAATTGTATTTCTTTTTTTTATTAGAATTATAGAAAATAGTATTTGAAATTATAAAAATAGTAATTTTATTTACAACAGCAACTTACACTTCAACTTGCTAAACTTGGGAGGTGAGCCTATCTATATAGTCATCTTAACAAACCAACTTGAACCTACTTTGCTTCATTTGCAAGCGGTGCCATAACCGACGGTTCTGATTTCATCACACATTTGGAGTCTTTACACTTAATTTTCCTACACTTAACAAAATTGAAAATAAATAAATAAATAAATAAATAAATAAAAAGTTACAGAGAATCCAAAAAGTCACAAAACGATACCTCAATAAAGGGCCACGATGAGAAAAGCTAAAATAAGGCAAAAAAGAACATTTAAAAACCAAGTCGAGTAAAACCGCGTAAATGGTGGGGACCAAATCTGTACCATTCGTTGATTCATATATAAATGTGGGGCCATGTATCTACTGATACAGTTATGTATGTATGCCTACGTGGGACCCATCTACACTCTTGCTTTTAATCAACTCTTTTCTTAAAAGGAAAATCTTCTGTACAATTTAAGTATATTTAAGTGGTACACTCGATCACTGAAGACATGATATGTAACGATGTTATATGTGATTCTTATGTAATTTCATTTTGATTTCTTATCTAATGTCATGTCTTTAATAACCGGATACACTAATTAGCATATTTTCTTTTCGTATACTAATGAGTGAGATTTAACATCTAATAGTAATATAAGAAAATACTCTCATTTTGTAGGTAAAATCCTTTTAGCATTGTTTCTTGATCAAACAATTCATGGAATAATAAAAACCCTTTTAGATGAGATGATTCAAATCCGTAACCTTATGATACATGTATGAGGGGTTGACCACTGAACTAATCTCAATAGTCGTTTTGAGTTTAATGCACGTACACATAATAAATTCATGTAAATTACAAGAAAGATATATAATATAAAGTTTATTTTTATTCTAATAAATAAAAAGTAACTAGTATACTTGGTTGAGGGATTTAATTGAACCCGGAGCATTTTCATATAATTTTATTTCAACAACGAAATATATATATATATATATATATATTTTGTTTTTTTTGTTTTTTTTTTTCCGTTGTTATATATGTCACATGACTTGTACAATTAATGTTGCAACTTAATACAAGGAGTAATTGTGTCAATGCCATACGAGGGTCAATAACTTTCAAAGTAGAGGATATTAAGGAGCCACGTTATTTTTTTTATTTGTAGTGAACATTTTATGTCTTTGCAAAAAATAAAATTGGAATTAAAGATTAATAAATTTGATGGGTGTATGAAATATATAATTAATTAGTGAAATTAGGGATATATTGTCCTTAATAATAAATGTGAATGAGAAGCAATAATGCCAAATTTATTTTGGTAGTTATTGAATATCAAGTAGTACAAACAAATTGAATAGTCACTTTGATTGTTAACAGCTAATCAATTTACATCAACCCATAATTATTTATACTCTATTTTTGTTTGCACGTAAAATAGAGTATTACACATCTCTTTCTTTCTAGTTCAAGTGGTGTCGATATTTTAAGACATTAAGTATAATTAAGCCTTTTTTTACTTCTCTAACATGGCTAGCTAATTGATGGAGTAACTATCACATCAAACAAAAACGAGGGCCATCAGCTAGCCATGTGGTCGTCTCTTCCTCATCAGTCCCTCACCAATGAGTCAAAAACAATGTTCATGTTATCCGTATGGATATAAGGTTGGTTCAGTGGTATGTTTATCAGACCGGTACGATCAAAGTTATGGTTTTATGTCGTATCTCAATTGTATTTTTACAGTCAAATGCAAAACCCCAATTAGAGAAAAAGAAAAAGAAAAAAAAAAAGGAGAGGAGGTCTCCAAATATGTGCTGTTGCATTGCACTGCATGTGATTGGAATTATTGTTTTGGTTGCTTCTTCTCCATTCCAATCGATAAACCACCACCATGTGCTTTCACTTATTGCTTTTCTCATCTTTTTCTATTTATTTATTTCCATTTTTTCCCCTCCTACCAATTTTTATTTATTTATATATTATATATTATATACATTATCATATAAGTATCAATCCCATCCATCCCTTAAAAAAAGATATCTTTGAATTGTCTTATATTTCATGGATAATGTTCATCTTTTTCTCTGTTTGAAATTGTTAATTTTCGTATGAAACTTGCAGGAATTTTATATTCTCTTTTATTTTGGAGCTACAAATTACAATTGGCTGGGTTTCTCTATCTATCTTTAAAGATTTTATGGGAGTGATAAAGATTGATGGATTCTTTTTATTTAATTATCAAAAAAACAAACACATGGGCATATTTATAAATAGTTTTAATTTAATTAAAAAAAAATTATAATATGTAAAACAGTCAAAAAATCACTTTTTTTTTTTTTTGTTAAAATAACACGTTTATGGAAACTTATTACATATATATATATACTTTTGAATAAGTATTATAAAATCAAAACGTTTCTCATGAAAAGACTTTCAAAACACACAAAATTTTTTTATTTTTTGAGCATTACATAAATATGGGGTATTTTTTTTTTAAAGGATAAAGACTCGAATCCACGACCTCGTGACGTAGATGTGAAAGGTTTACCATTAGATGGACCAACCTCATATCGTCTTTCAAAACACACAATTGAAAGTGACAAAGGCTCAATATAACTAATCACATTGTAATTAGCTAAACTCCGCAATGCTTGAGCTCACCAATAACCGTAATCGCATTTCAACTGGACTTTCATATTTTTATGGCAGTGGCTCAAGCCAACCATGCGTTAGAAGAATTTGTCATAAGAGTAGGTTGATAACTTGATATCGATTTATTTCGACAGACCCTTGATCTATTCGGTATTTATGAAAGTCAAAGACAGAACGTGATATATATATATATATATATATATATACACATAGGTTTAGATCCGCATCAATCGTCTGCTAATTAACATCCTCATACATGTTAAACCATTGATCGTTAACACTAGCACCACTGCATTTCGGTTGATCATTAAAATCAAAGGCGATGGATGAGTCATAGAGTCCACGTGGCCTGTAAGTTTATGGAAACTCATGCATGACTCGCCAACCAACCAAATCTAGCGAATCTGCCAGACTGCCACGTCACTCACTGGGAGATCAGTGTTCATTCAAGTGATCTTTTCTTTCCTTTTCACCAACCAAAACCAATGCATGGACGGATATCAGACATGACATGTGAACGTGCCCCTCCAATCTCCATATCGCTGGAGAAAATCTTACAATAATTGTTTTACGTGTCGTGATTTTGCATGTTTGATATCTGATTTATGGGTTTCTATTCACGGCTTGTCTACAGAATACAATAAAAAGGTGTTCAAAGTCAAATATTAGGGCTTACTCGGATATCAACCAAACTATTTAATTTGTTGCCTCATTGTGTTGAATTGGATTCGGACTAGCCAGCTGGATTGTGGTTTTTCTGCTAGAAGGAGATTTGAATTTCAGATTTCAACTTTTGTTAAGAAATGTACGTGGTTATCACTGAACTATTACTATGCGCATGTTTATGTTTATAATGATCTATTTATTTTTTGAAGTATTATATTATTATATAAATTAAAGGTCTTTTAAGGAAAAGGGAAGACTCCCCACAACCTCGTGGTGTACGTATTAGAATACTCCTACTTATAATGATAATAATAAAATTGATGATGGTGATTTCAAAGGGAAACTAAGGGGCTGTAATGCTGTATGTTTGTATATATATTTTTTAATTTTTAAATTATTATTATTATTATTTTTTTTATATCTAAAGTCTTATAATTAGACTTTAAGACATATGAATAAGTCCTACGAATTAAGATGCTATGATATTTGTAACTAAATAAATTTTATTTTTTAAATTGATCATAAAAAATAAAAATAAAAAAATTAATGGGAAGATGGTGATTGGCCTCCTCCGATCCCAAGAGGTAGTGTCACCATCACTGTCTTAAGTTGGTTATGTTGTGTTAGGGTTTTTTCAATTTTGGAAATTTTTGAAAAATTGATTTTTAAGGTTTATTATATGTGGATAAAATTGTAAATGTATGAATTGTTATAGAACATTTGTAGATATTTACTAAAAAAATAATTAAACTCTACCGTAGCAATTTTTATATATCTTAATTGATATAACCTGGAAAAAAAAAAAAAAAAAAAAAACAAACTGATTTATCTTAATTTAAGATATAAAAGGCAATAAGTTTTATAGTGAAAAAAAACAAAGCCCTAACTAATTAAATATAAATTTCCAATAATCTTTAACTCTAAGAAAAGTCTCTATTTCTCGTGACATCATTCATGTGTGTTAGAATGCTCCATCTTTCATTTAATTTTTTTTTTTTTTTTGGTAATATACATGATTAATATATATATATATATATATATATATTTTCAATGATAGTTGTTGGGTGCAATTTCACGATTATATAAAACATCCAATGAAAATAACAAAAAGAGAGAGTAGACAATTTTTACTAAAAAATGACTCCTCCTATGATTCAATTTCAAATTTTGGTAGCATTATGATCCGATTGGTTTAATTTTAATTTGAACAAATATACTAGATATAAGATGTAATATGAAGATTGAGAGACGAGATAAGGTTGGCCCAGTGGTAAATCTTTCACACATGTTAACCTGTACCACGAGATTATAGATGCGAGTCCCCTAAAAAAAAACGGATGAGGTGAGTTAAGCATAATATATAAAGACTAAACTAATGCCACTTATATAAATACAAATTAATCAAATTGAATTCTATTCATAATTGATGCAAAGAAATTGACTCATGGGTCTCTTCTTTTACTATAAATAATAAATTACCCTTTTTTTTTTCTTGAGATCATCAAATTATAATTATGTTTATTTTTATTTTTATTTTTTAAATGAGATAAACCGAAACATTCAGTTTTAGATTATTGCGTTGGATTACTTGTAAAATAAAAAGCAAAGAATTAAATAACGAAGAGCAAAATGAAAGTAGAAAATGGGAAGTTGTCAAAATTAAAGGCTCGTCCTGCAAGCCGTTTTTTGTTTTTGTTTTTCGAAAAGAAAAATGAAAATGAAAACAGTATTTCTGGTTTCATTTTTGAATTCCGAATACGCATCTGGTAGCATTTACTGAAATCCGTATTTTGAAAATAAAAACAGAATAAACGCGTCTGGTATAGTAGGATCAGTGAAAACTTTCAAAAATTGAAATATCAATTTTTAAAATTTGTTTAATATTATAACAATTATAAATAAATGATTAAATAATTAACAAAAAAACATTTTGTAATTTAATTTAGGGTTTAAAAATTTTAACAGTTGAAGAAGAAGACCAAGAAGATGATCAGATCGACGGCAAGAAGATGATTAGATCGGCGACAATAAGAAGAAGATTGGTGGCGCAGATCGACGAGAGGCGACGCAAATTGGCAAGATGTGATGCAGATGAAGAAGAAGAAGAAGAAGAAGAAGAAAAAGATGACGGCGGCCAGCGGCCAGTGGCGAGTGGCGGAGGAGAAAGAAGATGAATAGGGACCTGGCTGATGAACTGGTTCAAGAGAAAAAAAAAAATATATGTATATTTTTGTTAATTTTTTTGAAAAACAAAAGTAAATTCAAGTAAAACAAGTTTTTTTTGTTTTTCAAAATTTCCACTTTAAACACATATTTTGTTTTCCATTTTGTTTTTGTATTTTAAAAATAAAATAAAAAACGATTAACAAACACGTTTTTAAAATCATTTTTCAAAAATGAAAACAAAAACACCCAAAAAATGGGTTACAGGACAGACCCTAAATGTCCAAATCTGCTTGGAAATTAAGCAAAGCAATACAACTGGTGCCTGCAATTATTAAGCACACGCACGCATGTAAATAGTAACACTTATTAATTTGTAGCTTAACATTTTCTGTTGCCTTTTCGACCCACCATTCTAATTAGCATATTTGACTTTTTTTCATACTATAAATAAACTATTCATCCAAAATGTCTATTATAGTAAACTAATACAAAAGTTTCTTAAAAAAAAAAAAAAAACCCTTTAACATATACATAGTTACAATGCGTTAACATTCATATTTCGATAAGGGGTCAAATTGTTTTTGTCACTATTTGGCCCGGGTTTCATAAGAAAGTCACTACATTAATATTTAGGTGATCAAACAAAAATATATATATTTTTTTGTCACTTTCCGTCGTTTTTAAACCTAGAAAGACAAATAAAGAGAGTAAACAGTAAAGAAAGAAAACATCGTCTACAAAAACATACGTCTAAAAATCTAACGGCGAACTCATCGACGGTGACACTACAGTCCTGAAGTCTATAATTATAATTTGCATATTATAGTCACGACTATTAACTCCATAAAAGAATTAATAGACTTCCGATTGAGTGAGTGTATATACAACAAACTAATCAAAATTAAAATCAACCTTTATATCTAATACTTAAAAGTTAATCACAAATATTGTGTTCATTTATCTCACTGCATTAATTAACTAACTAAATTAAGGAAAATTCTAATGTAATTAACTTCATCTATGTTTTTTTTTTTTTTTTTTTGGTAATACCACAAAATTTATTTTATTTTACTTTTTAAATGTTTTGAGTTGCATGTATATATAGGAATCCAAGCTCACATGGGATATCATGATTATGCTTAATTTGTTGATATAAAAAGAGAAGTGTTGTTCAAGCACGTAATTAGGGTTTTGAAAATAATGCATCCCCACTATATTTGACCATTAATTATCATTATCACCACCTCTCTAGCTATAATAATCATCTATTACACTACTGTTGAGTCGGTGAGTGCTCTTCGCAATATATAATAAATCATATAATATCGAATTTTACTTAATTACCTCTAACGATTCAATCATTTTAATATTTTATCATCTCTCTCTCTCTCTCTCTCTCTCTCTCTCTCTCTCTCTCTCTCTCTCTCTCTTAATGAATTTGTTTTTTTTTTTTTTTTTCAAGTAAGACCTCAGTATATTAAGAACTAGAAACAACTCTTACGTACTTAATTAATTTTAATTTGCTTTAACATCAAGATTCAAAGAGTATGTCTTAGAAATATTTTAGTAGAAATAATCGCTCTTGAGTCTTAAATTGAAAGTACTTAATGATGTTTCATGAATAAAAAAAGCATTATAAAATAAAGAAATATGTTATCGATTATTTATAAGTGTTCTAATGAATTCGATTTAAAAAAAAAAAAAAAAAAAAGTTGTTTATAGAAGCTACGTTTATATAAAACATTTTAAGTGTAAATGATGATGATGATTATTAATATTTTAAGTATGACACCGGTCGAATTAGAGTTCGTAATAAGATAAGATCAACCGATACAAAACAAAATATTTTTTTTATTGCCTTTTGTATTAAATATATATTTAGAAATTTGGGGTAATGAATGAACTTGGGTTGTTTGGCACATGACATTTTCATTTTTATAATTTCTCAGGGTGTCAAATAGAATGTTTACGGTATTCATATAGAATACAAGATTACAGTAAATAATTAAATAGATTAAATTCATTAATAATTTAAAACAACAAGCTAAGTACATCAATTTTGACTCTTTGCCAAGCAAGGTTCCGTACCACTTGATTATTGATGATTGAATTCTTAAAAAAATTAATCTCGTAATTAGCTATTTCTATTACATATTAAATTGTCGGTGATACTTGTATTAGATTACAAACACAATAAATTAAAAATTAAACAATTGCATGGAATATTGTAACGTGCAAATGTTCTCGATAATAATTGTTTGGCTTCTTCTGTTGACTTTTGAGTTCTAGATTACCAAAAATGTTGAAAGAGCAAGATCCAATTCGACTTTCTATAATTATTTTATTAATTAGAAGTTGTAAACTTGTAATTTTGTTTTTGTTGTTTCCACGATCGTAATTTTAACGTAGTACGTACATGCAACCCGTATATTTTCCAGTTGTGATTTAATTATTTTTATAATTAAAGGTTATTATTGTATCTTGTTTATCACTCATCTTATCATAACTTAACACTTTTGGAAGACATTTATTATTATTTTTCATATAACAAAAATAGATTTTATTTATACAAATAGATTTTAATTTGAAAAAGGTTTGTGATAATAATTTATGATAAGCAGTCAATAGTTTTGTAATAATAATTTCTGATAAAATGATTGATTGACAAATACAACCAATCATTTTAATATGGGTTAATTGAAATTGTGTTAAGATACATTAGACTGGTTTAATTACCATTATATTTTATGTTGGCGAGTTGAGATTTGAGAAGCAAAGACACATAAAATCGAAAAAAAAAAAAAAAGGAACTTGAAAATTTTAAACTCAAAACATGGATTTAACTTGATGTAGTAAAAGCTTGATAATAATAATTCAATCGATCTCACATGTGAGTTGAGACTAGAGAGAGACGAATAGAGAGATGTCAAGAAAACGAGAAGCAAGGAAGCATGGGCCTAGCACAAATCACCAATACATTTTCACACCTTTTTTTACCATCATATATATATATATATATATATATATTATATACACACGTAAATCAACTGGTACGAAAGTGCGGCTCATGGGGTCCCGGTTTGTATAAGTGTATAATAGATCTAGAGTTCGATTTGCATCAATGTAAACGGGATTCAGTATAAAAAAACGTAAGGAATCCTGATTAGTATAAATGCATAATTGATTTTGTCCTATTTAAATCGGGATTCTGTATGAAAAAACGTACAGATCCCATACAGTACCCGAAAGCTACCAAGTAATTATATAATTATTTTATTTACTAATATTTCCACATCCATTGGGGTTCCTCTTTTCCGCATCCACTTGATCTGTCTAATTTCATGGGCCTTTGGGCCTACTTGTTAGGACACATTTATCACCCAAATCTCATTTACTTGATTCATATGTCTCAATTACATCAAATCCATATCTAACATTCAATGCATTCATTTAATTTATGAAAACTACTTCACTACCCTAGAAAGTTAAGTACATGAAATCTCGTTACTTAGATATGTACACCAAATAAAATCGCTGTCATATATGATTTTTTATTTTATTTTTAAAATCCGATATTGAATAAATATTCTCAAAATTATTGAAAATGGTCCCGAGATTTTTTTAAATAGGGTCACTCTTGGATATATATTTGGTACCACTATGCAAATTTTCTAGGCTTTTCATGTTGGTAACTTGATTCTTGAAACAATTTTATAATCCCAAGTGAACCTTTCATGTGGATATTGGAATTAATATTCACTGATTTTGTGTTGGAGTTTTTCATGCTATAATGGATTGAAGTTGATTTGTATATTGCAATTGGGAAGTACATTTTTTGTGTTCTTCTATATTTGTTATTGTGGCCTGAATTTAATATCAATTGTGTTCAATTTTTTTTTGATATGTGATTTCCACAATAATGTTAAAAAAAAAAAACCCCATACTTCCATGTGATCAAATATCATAGGGATCCCCACCTTGGATTGTTCCATGGTCCCCCCATTAGTCACCATCCTCTCCTACCGGTGGTTTCCTGTGGTACACAATTTTATCAAAACATCTTGGATATAGGTTTCTAATAAATTTTATGATAAGTTTTCTAGAATTTTTAGCAGAGATATCCAATTGATTCGAATATTTCAAGTATGATATATGATGAATTTTAATTAGTTGTAAAAATTTTAACCTAGTTGTATTGGTATTGAATCCAAAATATTTGATCAAATTTATGACCCAATTAGAGCAGAAAAACATTAAAATATATTGTACTTAACCTTCCTATTGGGAGATTGTTGCAACACAACTTATTTAAAGTTTTCATCTGCCTAATAATCTACGATGGCAACTACAATCCTTGAAGAAAAAAAAAAAAAAAAGATTTTATAGCTTTAAATTTGCTTAAATATACCGGTAAAGAGAAGATGGGACTCAACAAAAGTGTGCTTTCTTTTTCATGCATGCCGATTTAGTCACGTTGTTGTTGTTTTTTTTTTTTTTTTTTTTTTTTTTTTTTTCAAATCATGTCACTTTCTGATATGATTTATTGTTTACATTAATCGAGGTTTTTTTTAGGAAGAGGGATGACTTGAATCTGTAATCTAATGGTGCATGTGTGAGGAGTTATATCACTGAACCAACCTTATCTTATCATTAGAGCTCTTCAATTCAATGTGACGATGTAACGTGTCCTTACGGGTATTAAGTATCAAGTATCAACCAACTCTTTGCAATAGGAAAGTCTACCTACTCTTCACTCTTTACTAAAAAAAGGCCAAGCAAGCAACTAAGAAGCTATAAATCCAATATATTAACATCTCTAAATGAAGATCCAAGTCCTAGTAGGGTAGCAACGCAAATAACTACAAGTCTATTTGGATGACCAACCACCACAACAACCGACCTAATTACCTTTTATCATGCCCAAAAAACCAAGCTTAGCTTTCAAAATGAGCCACAATCTAGTGGTCACTACACTAGGGGGTCATGCACTCAAAGTGTAATCGCAAGCACACATGTATTTTCCATGACAATGAAACCCTAACTCTTCCCTCCCCCACCACTTTATGCAATTTCCGATGCAGGCTCTTGTTGGTTCGTGTGAAACCCTAGAAAGTTATTAATTGTAACATTCAATGTAGTTTATTAAAATAAATTTAAAATAAAATAAATTCATTGTAGTTTTATGGGTTCATGAGATTTTAATAGAATGTCAGTTTGTGTAACATCAAATTCAGAACCCTAAAAGGGTTCATGTTGTCTTACATAAAAGAAAAAAATATATATATTACAAGTGACTGCAACATGAACTAATATTAATTTTAAGTGTATAAAGATTTCAAGTATATAGGCATCAAATTTTACAAAATAAGGTTCTACTTCTCTACAACAAAATTGATACAAAAGACTGTCTATTGACAAATCTACACAGCTAAGAGACCACAAGCCACAAAAAAAGCAGACAGCTCTTGGAAGCAATCTCTGGTTGACAGAATCTGAAAGAATGTGAGCTTGTGATGATATACGGCTTGGGCAGAAGACTTGTGGAAATGGCGATGTGGAGATATCTCCAAGCGACAACATTCGAATTCTTTCAATGTGCGAGCGAACGAAAGAGTTCGAGATGCATCAAAATTGTTTTGTCACAAGACAATGAATGAGCTGCAAGTTAACATAAAACCCAGTCATTCTACCAAAGATCACTAGGAAGACTAATTGCAGTTAGTGTTGGTAAACAGGACACTACTTACCAATTTAAAAATCGAGCAATATCTTCAGATTTGTTCCTTAATAATAAGTTACTCCAAAGAATCAGTATCGACTACCTAATAACCTCTTTCAGAAAAACCACGTCATCACGCGGATGAGCTTCTTCAACCTGAACTTCCACCTCATCTCCGATTTGTGATCCTACAGACACCCATGCAGATGCTTGGAATCCAACCTGGAAGATTCAATAGTTATCAGTTCACTTCCTAACTCCATGAAATTTTTAGGCCCTGTATCCGCATAATAGATTGTAACAAGAATTATATACTCCACGCATGATTAACTGGTCAGGATCAACCGACTGTAGATAAGCCTTGATGACTTACGAAGGAAGTTGACCAGCAAAGTTATAACAACATAATGTAACCAAAAAGAACTATTACTCCCGAGTCTGAATAAGTTAAACATCAGACAATTATGGCAATTAAATCTGGCTAAACATTGATATCTTATGTCATCATTAAAGATCTCTCTCAGCTCTAGCCCGTTGGATCAATGGGCTACGATTCTACATGCTTTAAGATCAGGATTTAAAAAATTGTTTCATTCACATCATATCAAGTTAACATTCCAAGGATTGGTCATTTATCAACTATTTTGTCATAGTTGTCAATACGCTGGATCAATAACCATTAAATGCTCACCTCAACCAATAATAAGGCTGCAGTCCGATCTTTGATAAATCTAAGGATCAATGCTCGATATCGTTTCTCTTTTGGTTGCCTTCTTAGGTATTCTATTGTCCAGTATCGAAGGCTAACGTTAAAGAGCTTCCTTGCCACTTTAGTTTGCATGTTTACTATAGATGCCATCCCTTCAAGCTGGCCGGCAGAGAAAGGAGGAGATTCACCTCTAAGAAATGCTTTCACCTACACACATGATCAGACGTTTTTGTAAGTCTCCATAGAAGATATCAGTTCATCATTTTACCCTCCTCTGCTTTAGTTTCTTTCAACTCGCTAAAATAAAACAGGATTTTGCAGAGGTAATGATATGCAACAATAAACTGTAATGGCTATACAATTGAAGTACCAGAGCCAAAATTTCCATATTTTAAAGAATTTCTCAAAGCAAATTTGAAATTTTCTTGTCCTGTGGAATAAATTAGAACCATGGATGGTTAACGATTTAGAAAAAGAGAATGAGAGACCGGAAGAAACAATAGTGAAGGAAGCAGTAAGGATTTACTTTTTCATTAAATTTCTCACAAGCCATAAAATTTGGTTCATTCCACTGCACATGGTGCAGTAGGATTGCATGAAATACGAATGAAGTCAGATATGCTAGACTTAGACGACCGTACTTTAACAAGAAGAATTACATAACAATCAGAGGTGCAGCTCAGCCTACAGATAACATACAGGTGTACCCCATAAAGGCAATAATCCCAATTGTGTACCCCATAAAAGTTAGAACACTCAACAATCTAAATAAGTTTCTTAATCTATTATTACTTATTGTATTCAGAAGAATGGAAGATACTAACCTGATAGTGAGCAAGAAGATCCATATACCTACGAATAGGAGATGTGAACTGAACGTAACCAGGAATTCCAAGAATCCCATGGCGTATAGGCTTCCTGAAATCAATTTCAGCAGCACGCATTATTTTAACCATGGCAGAGCTCCGAACAGGTCCTTCTGGAAGATGTGCAAATAGAGATGCATCAATATTTGATTGAGGCTGTCCTCTGTAGGGTAAAGGAATGCTATTGCACAAGCCAAAAGTGGCTATAGTTTCCCCACATAGTATCATCATCTCAAAAACAAGTCGCATTGCAGGGTCAGCCTGGTTTTCAACATATAGATTAATTGACGGCTCTGGATCTTCTGGATTAGCCACCTTGATGCGAGTCTCTAATGTGGCTGTGTCAATACCACCCTGCAAAACCCACATATCATCAATGAATTGAAGTTTTATGAGCCTACAACCATGAGTTACAAGAAACTTTTTGCTACTAAACTTTTCATCCCAATGAGAAAAATAAATTTGTGACTGGACAATTCAAAATGACATTGCTCTCTCACATTTACAAGTCCCTTTATATCTAAAAGAAGCAATTGCCCTGGCAGAAAAAAAGAAGAAGAGAATTTGGGAGAAAGTGCTCTGGATCTTGGCTTAGGTGATGATGTCGGGGTAAGTTATAGATGCAAATCTTGTCTAGAAGAAACATAAGACAAAATGACATTATGCATTAGCCAGGTAAACTACCATCTGGAATGGATCACATGTTAAAATGACCAAGATAACTCATCAACTCCGACAGTATAATGAGCTTTCCAGAAGATTTAAATAATGTTGTGCTTCCTCAAAATACAAGTTGTTGTGGCAAATATTAATCAACAGACATAACAATGTAGAAATTTTTTGGGGAAAAAGATAAAAGTAGACATGTTTCTTCAATATAGTCAAATGAAAAAATGTAGGTTGTCATAAAACATAGATGTCAACCAATAATGCTATATATTCAAAAAAGAAGAAGAGAATAGAGAGCCCAACCTGTTGGCGACGCCATTGTGACCGGAGAGTCGCTGCCTCCGATAGAATCTTGAGTTCACGCTCCTCTTCTAGATTTAGATGAAGCAGCTCAGATGCACTCTCATATGTCAGCATGTAAGTTGGTTTAATGATTGAGTTATCCACTGAGTATTCTGCGATGCTATAGAACCCATTTCGGGTGCAAAGTTGTTTCCATCAGTAAATATATAATCTTTACAACTAAAGATGAACATTTTTCCCCGGGGCCCTAATTCCCCGCGTCCCCATCTCCATTTGGGGATTTTTTTTTTGGGGAAAATGGGGAAATGGGTGGGGGGGGGGAGGAGGTCCACCATCCCCATTTCCCCCAAACATATATAAATATAATTATAATATATATATATATATATATATTTTATTCTTTAAAAACCCTAACTCCCTAAGATATAAAATGCATTAATGAATTTTATTTTGTATTTGTAATGGAATGTTTGTTTTTTTAGTTTAATTTGTAAATTTTAGTCAAATGGGGAAATGGGAGAAATGATAGAAATGGGAGAAATGGGAGAAACGGGGAAATGGGGATGGATATAGGTCCCCCAAAAATTCCCCATCCCCATTTTCCCCAAATGGGGAAATGGGGGGGGGGGGGGGGGGGGGGAAGGGGGAGGGGGAAGGGTCTGGGAAGTGGGTATAGGGATGGGGGGACCTATATCCATCCCCATTCCCCAAACGTGCATCTCTATTTACAACGCTTGCAACTGTTTTAGTATGTAGTATGTATGACCTATTACTACACAGGAGTGCCATGATCATAATAAGAATGAACTGAAAGCCATGATACTTCAAAGTGATATTCTCAACCAAAGTTCAAATAATTGAATAATTATGAATTTGTTACTTACCATTGTTAAAAATCATATTTAGCCAATAATTGAAAAGAAAAAAAATTTATCAAGGTGTTTGGATGTCCCATAAAATCATAACAGTCTACAATCCATTGTGTTCTAAGCACTAATCAATGCACAGGCTGGAAGTGTCATTAGGCAGACGACCTAAACACTATTCAAATTAACGATATAAAGGAGATTGTCTATTGAGCTCCTGAGAGGCTCTTATTTTGATGTCAGCTCATGCAGTAATACAGAACGGATTAAGCAATAGCAGAAATAGGATTAAGCTATGCTTGGTAAAAACATGAAGAAAAGCTTATAGGACTTCAAACTTCTGCAAAAATCTCCCTCCATAGTAAGCCAGATTTATTATTTTTGGGTGAAAAAAATGGCCATCAAATCACTTACATCCCCAATGATAAATTTTATGAGCAAACACAGCAGTGCAATCTCAATCTTACAAAATAATAATAATAATAATAATAATAATAATAATAATAATAATAAAACACATCAATTGATATTTTAAGTTTACCTTCCATCAGAACGCAGTACGACAGATACCGTAACAGCACTGCAAACTTCTCCCTGTTTCAAACTCATTCCCTGCATGGCAAGTTTCTCCGGAAACATGGGATAAGTGGCTGTGGGCAAGAAAACAGAAGTTCCTCTTTTCGATGCCTCCCTACATGCCAAAAAATTTCACAAGTGATCGTGGCAAAAGAAATTGAATTCACATTCAGTAAGGTTCAAAAGATACCTTTCTAATATACTCCCAGGTTGAAGGAATCTAGTTGGATCAGCAACATGTATATACAGTTTAATCCGGCCATCCTGCAACCTTGTTGCACTCAGCGCATCGTCGAGCTACAGAATATTGGACCATAAACAAGTCGAGATCAGAGGCTAACAGTCTAAAAGGTCACTAATTAATTTTAGCACCAAACTCAAGAAAACTTCAAGTAACAATTACCTCATCAGCCTCATCAACATCAATGGCATAAACTTTTAGATGAGTAAGATCTTTTCTGTCAAGCTGAACACGGGAAACACCAAATAAGCACACAGCCACAGAGCAAGACGAGTTGTAAACGATGTCGTAACAAGCAATCAGGCAGTATCAAAATCTTATGCAAATGGTTGCTGATTACTATATCCCAAATACCCATTTTATAGGAGTTTTCCTCCAAAGCATATAACTACAGATCTCTCTATACTCTCCTCTTAATCTGTAAACTACAGGATCTTTCGCAACTAAAAATATTCAAACTTCTCCATTTCTTTCCATTATGACTTCTTCCTTAATATAAGAACTCACATATTTTCTTAATTATTTAAAGAGAAGAGGGGAGGGTTTGATACTGAATCCCACAACATTTTGACAGCTTATTACACATAAAAGGAAATTATCCTTAAAGATAGATACTACTAGTTGGATGAACAGGAAGACACTAACGACTAACCTCATCTAGGTCAAATGAATCTGCCAGAAGACTTTCAGCAGCTGATATAGTCTCATCTGTATGATCTGTACGAATGTTGAACTTTAAAAGATCCAGATTGACGTGTACAGGAAAATACCCAACGTCTATCAGAAGGTTTACAGCTGAGGATGATGTTTTTGCTATTCCAATTGCCTTGAGGATCTGACAAGGCGATAAAATATATTAATTACGGAAACAAAAATTAAAAAAATGAAAAAAATAAAAAAAATAAAAAAAAGTTTATATATTTTAAAAACAACAAAACCTTCTAAGTTTCAAAGCAACAAAATTATCTTGGATCATCTTGTAATTAAGGACAGTTATTACTTATTCCAACATCACATAAACACAAGTTCAATAGAGTCAGACAAGTTACCGTCCCCGCTGTTTTCCTTTGGTCATCATCTTGCCATGCATCAATAGCATATGCTTGAAGAGACTCAATTTTCTGTCGAACTTTCTCATCAACCGTCCATGATGATTTGGGAGGTTTAGCATGCAAAGGCATTGCCTTGGCAGACATCAGCAACTGCACAAACTCATTAAGTTCTTTTTCTGCAGCCTCCTTAGCAAGCTTCCTACGTATTAATTCTTCTACCTAGGTTTTTACACATGGAGTTGGAGGTGAGCATTGAAAGGAGATATGTAATCTATCATTAAGAAAGGAAAGACATAATCTAGCATTAGAACAAAACCACAACATTTCTAAAAGCACTTAAAACGTGGAATCCTATCAGATACAAATCCCAAAAATTAAGGCCAAGAAAACCTATGTGACGCAGCAACAGTAAAATTTAGTAACCCATCTTCTAGTGAACCTAACTTATTGTGTTATCAAAGCAGAGTAGAAATACTGTACCTGGACAGTAGGTCGAGGTGAATAAGCAGAGCGAGAACCTTTAGCTGCCTGGACGCTGAAATAGATTTCATCTTTTGATAGTAAAAGATGGGCACAATAGCTTTCAAGAGGCTCCGCACAACCAAAAATCATCTGCAGAATATGCTGTAATCATAAAACGAGAAACAGGACAGAAATGTGAAAATTGAAATAAAAAAACAAAAACAAAAACAAACCTCCGCTAATTCTTCAGCAGTAACTGACTTGTTCTTTTCAACAAGCTCAACCCAAGCAAACTCAAGCAGAGCTGGGTCCTGCACCAAAACATTAAATACTGACTACCTATCACCTCAAAAAATCACATATCTGTTTCCATCCTTCATTATGCAAAAAATAAATAAAAACGAACCAGGTTATCCTGAGCTTTCTGGAGAAAGTTTGAAATCTCTGTGTGGTCATAATTTTCAACACCAGGTATGATAAATGTTATTTGCTGTGGTTTAATGGAGCAAGAGACACCATTCTGTATAAGAAGATCAACAAGTAGTTACAGTTAGCTGAAGACCATTAAACTTTCCATATGAAATAAACAATGACTTCCAACACCTAGCAACCTATTCAACATGCCTCATTAGGTGTTTCTATAAAACCTGATCAAGCACCATCCAGTTCTTCTTGCCATCAGGTCTCTGAGCAACTGCCAGCAAAACCCTATCTGTATCCTTCTTGAATTCCAGCAGAAACCCTCTCTGCAGTACTTGGTTTTCAAGCTTATCTCCAAGAAGCTCTCCACTTAATCCCACCCTGCAAAACCACTTACTAGTTATTAACACATCAAATGTACAACCTAAGATAAAATTAAAATAAACTGTACTGTGAACATCAGGTGAATTTGTAGAGAAATTATAACTAAAATATAAAAAATTAGTTGAGAAACAATATGCGCCTACGAAAATGTTTAGAACGCAGGCATACTAATTCAATCTAATAGCAGTCCACTGATTATCCTCTCTTCTGTTTCAATAATCTTAGCTTTATTTCAGGAAACCATAAATATTGCTTACTTGGATTCAACTTCAAATTTACCAAACGAACATCTTTTATCAATATATTTCATGAGCTTGAATTATTTCGCTTTCATTAAATACACTTTTATTAATCGATTTTGAACATCAGGTACAATTATTTTGTCCTCCTCACTCACACAAAACCAATCAATACATTATATTAGCAACTGCATAGTGCATCATAGAACCTCTACACTTATAATTAAACAAAGTAATGTAAATGAAGAACGCTATAATAGAGAAATCAGAGACGTGGAAGATGGAGCTTACTTGGCGGAAACTCTCTTGCGTTTACGCATGGCATGAAGCTCATCCAAGACGCTGTCAACGAGACTGTGAACCGAACAGCCGCGGAAACAAGCATACCTTAGAAGCTGTTGCTGGGGCCGGCGAAACTGCAGAGACCGGAAGTGGTAAAAACGGCAGTGAAACGCCGCAAGAGGAGGGGACACGGTTGAGCGAAAGATGGAGCATGTGTTAACCGCTCTAACGGTCATCATCGTCCCGAAATGAAGAGGAGAATCGAATTATGGCTCATGCAGTGTAGATGTTTTGGAAGAGAAAATGAAAAATAAAATATCCAGTGAGGATTTGGTTTGATTGAGAGAGTACAAGACAACCGATGAGCTTGTGCAATTGATTTCTTTTCCCTTTTTTTTTTAAATAATTATTTTATTTGATGGGCTTGGACCTTCCATTATTGGGCCATTGATGGGCTTGGACTTCTATTATTGGGCCAATGATGGGCTTGAGGCCACCCAACTTGACCACCATTTCTATATGCATTGCAAGTCACATGCGGAAAATTTGTGTTTACCAAAGATGCTAAATATAGTCGGTTAGTCACAAGACTACGTATCTCTTAGCGTAGGTGGTGTGCACTTCCTTTTTATATTAATGGTGAGAAGTTCAATCCTACGATGCACATTTTGCAAACATATATGAGGTGTTTTGAGAGTAAATGTCTCTCAGTTATGGACTTATGGAAGTAGATATTCGAGGAACCGTTCGGTGTCAAATGAATGCATAATTAGTTGATATTTAATGTAAATGAAACAACAAAATGAATTATATTCATTAAGATAAGTAGTGTTGTTTGTAAATAAATGGACACATGTCAAAAGTACATTAACGAGTGTATCGTTCACGACTGTATTCAACTTTTCTCGTGTCCACTCGATCAAGTTTTACCCTCTCGGATAATAAATTGCATATCAAAACACATCATAAAACATGTAAAACATCAATCCAGCGATAAATCAAGCAAAATCAATGATGAAGGTCAATTTACAAACTGATGTATAGTAAGCACCAAAGGGATACAACATGTATAGCAAGCGGAAGAGTTTATTGTAAATAGAATTACAAAGGGTTTTTGTACATCTAAGAGGCTCCTGCCAACTTCTGTCTCTCTGTATTTAGTATATATATCAACGGCAAAGCTCGGTACATAATCCTTGGATCTTAGAACTGCTTGGGTTGGCCAGCATGTATAAGTTTGATTTTCCAGTACTCGAACAAGTTATATTTAATTGGCTTCCAATTTGGCTGGACTGCAATAATGGCATATTTTCCCACATCAGAAACAGCATTTATTGAAAGATCAAACAAGTAACGGCTATTGTGCACTATAATTTCAGCTTTTCTCACAATGAAAGCTTGCATACTCCCAAAAATGATTATGTGGTTCAATTTTAAAAATTTTGATGTTTTTGTAGTGAACAATATCCAGCAACACATGGGAAATAGCAAATAGAAAGAGAACTAGCATAATTACCAAGCAGTATGCAGGTTCTGTCCTGCAGCTCCATCTTGAAGTAGGGACACAAGACAAGTAATGACACCATGAACAATGATCATTAGCATCGACTCCTCGGAGAAGCATAACCAGACCAACAGTTAACCTGCAAAGTTAACAGACAATTCTTATTCGGACCAAAATTTACAATTTGAATTTTGAAACGCCGAGATTATAGTGAAAACATCCGAATCCCATCAGTGATAACTAAAATACTAGGTCCTCAACTACTTGATGAATTTTAAATGACAGCCATGTATTGGTTGCAACAAATCAGCATTAGAGGATTCTATATCTCCAACCATAAGGTACTGGTAAAGAAGGGGAATTTTGATAGAAGGTAGCATCATCAAAAATCTCAAAGCAAGGTTGGGGAAAATAGATACTGAATTCTAGTAAGGACACAGTTTGAAAGTTAATCTGAGGCTGCTTAAATAAAGATGGGAAAATCAAGCAAACAAGCAAATCAATGTAAACTTCAGAGAATTGAGAGTTGAACTGTCAATTTGTTTATGTTCCATCTGAATATCTGTATTGGCGTTTGATGATTATTTACTAAAGGAGTCAAAGTGGCTTAATCTTATCAGAGTATAAAGCCAGCTGTGATTTAGTAAACAATGGCAATATCAAATCCGAACATGTTATGTTGTCAGACTAATTACTTTTCATGTAACTTTTGGTTATCAAAGAGAGCATGTCCCAACATTATTGTAATTTTCTTATAGATGCAATCTATTCAACAGAAGAAGATCTCCTAAGAAATTTAAAAATAAAAAAAAAAGGTTTTAAATGCTTACCCAACAATTACAAGGATCAAAGAAACAACCCAAAGTATGCACTGATACATCTTGAATTTAGATCTAGACAAACGTGAATATCCAGGAGCTGCATATCTTTCTCTAACCCATCCAAACTGGGGGCGGATAAGAAATACAAACCCAAGTAGAAAACCGGTAACAAACCCTCCAATATGAGCAAAGTTGTCAACATGTGGGAGAATTCCCACTGCTAAATTGATAGCAATGATGACTACGAGGGTCACAAACGCTGCAGCCTGAACATGACACAAGAATTGAAGATAATTGAGCGACCAACGTAACTGACCATAGAGTCTCGGTTATTCTGGAAATCCATAATTCAATAAGAAACATTGCAATGAGTAGTACCTTGTTTGCATATATTGTCCAATTAGTGATGAGTTCAGAAAGCATGCCTCCAAGTAACCCAAAAAGTGCACCAGAGGCACCAACAGAGATATTTGATTGGAGGAAAAGAGCTGAAAGCAAACTCCCTCCAAATCCAGAGATGACATATAACAACCCAATCCGTACTGCAGAGCAACAAGTGTAGATTGTATGATTATTAATATGAACAAGTAATATCAATCAACAGTAGACATAGTGATATACCAAGATAACTTACAACAAGTCAACCAATTTAACGCAAAATCATATCGTAAATGCCCTATCAAGAAACTCTCTTATATTACAAGATCATGCAGCGAGTGTCCTACCTCATTGTCTATCAAACTAACCAAACTAACGAATGGTTGATGCAAGAGATACTGAATCAGAACTCTTTGCAATATGTTGCAGGAAGGAACAGAAAAATGTCAACAAAAATTGCAAGCCTTATCCAGTACATAACTACAAATCTAGTTTCCTGCTAAGCTAAACATTTCAGTCCCTACTCGACAAATCTACTATAGATTTGTAGTTCTCTTTTGCTCCTTTTGAAACATATTTATCTCATGTTGGATATAAAGAAGGAGTTGCCTAACTTCAACTTGCATTTACTTAATTTGTACTTATGACTCTGCATGAATCAATAGCGATGCTGCTCAAAAGTCTTTAGATATTGAAATTTTCGACAGCTGCATAAAAACTCAGAAGAATTGCACAAGCTTGATTGAAATACATACCAAAACCGAATTCTTGCTCCAGCCGAATTCCAATAACTAATAGACTCAACATATTAGCCAGTATATGAAAAACTCCTCCATGTAGCCAATTGCAAGTAAGGAGGCGCCACCCTTGGTGTTTGTGAATCACTCTACTTACATCTAAAGCTCCCATCTTCTGTAGCCTGAAGCACCAATAGAGACACATAACAAATGCTTCAATAAAACAGTAAATGATCATCAAATTAGACTGAAAATTCATCATTAGTTTCGGTACTTACGCGATAGACGAGGGACCAAGAAGAGGGTTCTCCTTAAAGGGCTGGAACGAGAATCGACCCAAGAATCTGGCAACACAAGAAACCGAGTTCTTGGGGCAATTGTTGACGTACATGGTGATGATGAACATGACAATATTAGCAATCACAAAACAAGGTATCAACCAAGCAACCCATTTCTTGAAATGGGTAATTTCTTGGTAGGCAACTGGAGCTGGCGCCGTCGGCACCTCTACTGGGTGTATTGTGTTGCCGCCGCTGCCGCCACCACGCGTCGAATTGACCCTGATTAGGACCTCCGACTTCGGTGGTGGCTCTTTCTCTAACGTTGCCATTGAAACTGAACGGAGAACAAGATTGATTAAAATGGTTGCGAGAAAACGTAACCTAATCGATTTCAAATATTGAAGCGAATAGAGTCGGGAAAAGCGGCGGCAAGTCAACGACTAACCTACTCGTTTTAGACTATTCGACAACTTCCATTTACACGTAAAATATGTCATGAAGAAACAACCTACTCCGATCCTAACCCACCAAGTTTGATTTTTTATTTCTTTTTTCTGATTCTGAAGCAAAATACTACCCAATCGTGAATATTTTATCTGGGAAAACGTTTATTTTATTTTCATATAGTAATGGAAAGTCTTCCAGAAGATTCAATATGATCAACCAACTCCACCCAATCCTCATAGTAGTCAATTATCTCCGGCACATATTTGATTAAAAAAAAAGGTCTCGTTTGTGACATCTAGATTTAGTAGCTCAAATCCTACTTTTGAAAAAAAAAAAAAGAAGCTCGGATGCACTTAGCCGCCGCCAACACCAAATGAGAATGTTCCAAAGTGTACCTGAATTTCTTGTCTCATTTTGACCGTTGAATATTTTCTTATGTCTTGGAATTATTTATCTTCATCAATCATTCAGGGAGATGGAAGTATATGGTGATTGGTGCATAAAATTATAATGAGAAAAAAATGAGCAAACTGCAGTTGCAGTACTTCGAGCTATGTTCCACCGTACTATGTGGCGGTGGCGGTAGCTGCAGGCCCGGTTCTGGACTGCACGGAAAATTTTGAATTTGAATTTGAATTTTTTTACTCGATGAAAGAGTCAGCCTGGCGTGAGAAATTGAAAGAAAAAAATATTGGTGTTTCTGTTTTTTTTTTTAAAGATTTATTAGGTCCGATTCGGTGCGGAAATGTAGACGTCCGGATCTTGGATTGGACTTGGTATTTAGAGGCCTGAAATTGGACTGACTAGCCCGACCTAAATTTAAAAATGCTGGTCTAGAAAAATATATTATTTGTATATAAACACTATTTCATTTTATACTATTTTAAATTTATAAAAACTTTTGTGGAAGTGTGAAATCGCTTTCAATTTTTTACTTATATAATCAATTGAAAAAAAATAATAATAATAAATAAATATTGGTTGATTTTCTACGATTTGTATTATGAAATAATTTTTTTTATAAACAATTATTTAAGAAAAATTGGCCTTGTTTTAATATGTGGAATTGTCGTCTATAACAACCAGGAGGTTAAGGGTCGAATCTTTTGGGGCATGTTTGGTGCATGGGATGTGATGGGATTAATTTATCTCATGCAAATAACTTATCCCACCAATGTGGGACTAATATTAACCCTGCCACTTTATATATATATATAATTTTTCTTCATCTCAATTTATTTTATTTTTTTATGTGATTAAAATATTAATATATTTTAATGATTAATAAAATAAAATTTTAAAATATTTTTAAAATAATAATTTTCAAATTTAACATAAATATTTGTTTAAAATTGGTTTTAAATATTTAAATTATTTTTAAATATTTAATTTTTTAAAATTTAATTTAAATAATTATTTTAACTAGTCTAATTATATACAGTAATTTTATATAGGTTATGTGGGGCTATTTAGTCCCTTATTTTTATTTTTTATTCTTCTTCTTCTATTTTTTATTTAATTATAAAATCTTATATTTATTTAATCTATCTGATTATAATATTTAAAATTATTTTTAAAATATTAAATATTAATTAAAAATGCTATTTTCTTTAATATTAATTTTAAATATTTTTATTTTATTTAAAAAAATTAATTAATTTAAAAATTATTTAATTTAATTTTATATTAATTAACGTCACACTGTATTAAGTACATGATAAAATTATATTTTTATCAAATCTCATATAATACTAAACAAGAGATAATACTATTTTAATCCAATCTCGTACGGAACCAAACAAAATATGTCAACATATCACCGATTTTAATCAAATCAAATCCAATCAAATCTTATGCAAATAATTAGGGGTGGGTCGATTCAGTTCGGTTTTGGCTAAAACAGTATTGAACCGACATATATTTGTTTTTATTTTTTATTTTTTAATGTGAATCGTTTTGAACAGTTTTGAGCCCGAAAACCGAATCGAACCGAACACTTTTATCTTGGTTTAGTTCGATTCGGTTCAGTTTAGTTTTGGACCTATTGGACTTTGAATGTTTTTTTATATGTTTTTAAATAGAGTAGTAATATTTACACCCCTCAAAAACCATATGTTCACCCAAAATTTATATATTTTTAAAATTCCAAAATTATCCTGTTTTAAGTTATATTATAATATTGTTTTTTATTTTGAAATCTACACTTTATTTTATTTTTTATTGTTTTCACGAAAGAACAAGAAGCGAAGCAAATTTCATCCTCTTCCTCCTCCAAATCGTTTGCTTGCAGTGCAGTGACAGTATTGATTTCCACGAAATTGTTTAAACTCTTAACAGAACTTGTATCACATCAACAATTTACAATGTTTTCACAAAAGATTAAAATATCAAAGCAACAAGTACAAAATATCCCTTACCAGACAAAACAAACTTGACAAATCCAAACAATCAGAGTTGAGTGCATATGAAATGGGATAACAGAAAAGCCTCTACAAATTCTATTAAAACTTGTTCAGGATTACAAATTGGTGACTTGCCAAGAGATTGTCATATGAGAGGAGGAGAAGGAGGAGGAAATAGCTGCCGGAAGAAAAGGTGCAGCAGATCGTAAAAGACAAATTAGTGAAATCGCTATAAATTGATCGAATCAAGTCATGTAACTGGTGTGGCTCCTCCCATATTTTTATTGTTTATTTTATTTTAATTTTTCCAAAATAAAAAGAAATGATATATTTGGTAAATGTGTGGAGTGTGTTTAAAAGATATAACGTTTTAACAAAATTTAACGGTGTATACATATAAAAATGGTGCACATACAATTTTTCGGGGGTGTAAATATCGTCACTCTTTTAAATAATCTTATTATATCTCGCGTATCAGATGAGGCCTTTACTTCAAGGCTATATTCTGATCCCAAAATTGTATGGGCCACCTAAACCTTATCCGATGCAAAGTTCAATGGGCTTCAAAATTTCAGATCGGATTGGCCCGATCTAGCCCGTTTGACACTTCTAGAGACTAGAACCGAACACACCAAAAATCTTGGGAAATTATTAAAATAGCCCTCCATTTTGATGTATTCCCCCAAACTTGAAAAACTTTATGCTTCCTAATTCCTATCTTCTTCGCTTCTTTCCCTTCAAGTCTTCTAGACAAATATTTCTCTTTTAAAAATGCAAGTCAAAGTCAACAGGAAGTAATGGGAAACTTTTATTTGTTGGTTGACCACAAATCATGTTCCTATTCCATCTATAAGTTGGAAAGTGAATCAAAATATTCTTTTTTCACACCTAAAAGAATTTTTTTTTTGTTAGAATAAATAGTTGGATGATAAAGTTGTCGTGGTGATTATTGATAATGATATTTTCTTCGAGAATAATTAGAAAAGTGGGTTTTTCTTAATGTTAGAGATTTTTTGTTCCAACTATTACAATTTTTTGATTGACTGAAAGGAACTCTAGTTTAGAAGTTGCTAACAATGGAACAAATTATTAGGTATAATTTACTTTCTACTATTTAACCAATATAAAAGTAAGTTCTATCGCATTAATCATATAATTCTTTTTTTTTTTTTCAATTCGATAAACTTTGGAGTTTGGCCCTAAATTCACTCTTCTCGTTCCACCAATGTATTTGAAAGTACTATAGGTTTGTTATTTATTAATTAGTAATTACTTATATGGTATTTTTTTTTTAAAAAGACTAATTGCACATGCCCCCTAATTTTAGACATTATTGCATATATATGATACTTTTATCCATTATTGCACAAACGTCCCCTGCTGTAAGTTGACTTCCGTTAACTCCTGTTAACTCTAACTGTTGACCACAATTTTAACTCACAATGACTAAAGTGCCTATAGTTACCCATTTTATTATTTAAATTAATAATTTAAAAAGAAATAGAAAAGATAAAGAGAAAAAAAAAATCAATCATTTTTTTCTCTTTTATTTTTTCAACCCTCAAACACAATCCAAAAATAAATTTAACAACACAAAAATCAAAACTCAGTTCCGCATCAAAACTAAAACTCAAATCCTCAAACAACAACCAAAAATAAAATCTACAAATAAAAATTCAAATTCATCAATACCACAACTAGTTAACTACATCAATTAAATATATATATATATATATATATATATATTAGAACTTCAACCTAGAAAGTTAAAAATCTACCGTTGAAGTTCTAATTTTTTAAATTTTTTTATAAAATGGAAGTGGTTAATTAGTTGTAAAATTGATAGATTTGAGTTTTTATTTGAGGATTTGAGTTTTGGTTGTTGTTTGAGGATTTAAGTTTTGGTTTTGATTTGTGGGATTGAGTTTGGTTTTTGTTGGTTAAGTTTATTTTTGGATTCTGTTTGGGGGTTGAGAGAATGAAAGAAAAAAAAAACGATTGATTTTTTTTTTCTTTGTCTTTTCTGTTTTGTTTTTTTAATTATTAATTTAAATAATAAAATAGGTAACTAGGGGCATTTTAATTATTGTGGGTTAAAATTGTAGTCAACGGTTAGAGTTAGCGGAAGTCAACTAACGGCAGAGGACTTTTGTGTAATTATGGGTAAAAGTTCCATATACATGAAATTATATCTAAATCTAGGGATGTTTGTGCAAATAGTCGAAAAAAATACACAGTCTTATTAATTTTTTCTCGAGTATAATTATCCTCAATGGGAATAAAAAAAAAATAAACGGTCAGGATCCCATCCATGACTGATTGATTCGGGACAAAGCAATGAACGCACACCACGTACTCCATTATAAGGCGGCTAAGGTGCATTGCGCCGTACTGGAATTCACATTGCCGGCATAGCACAACTTGGACACTTGCGCGTTGGCCTTATGCGCGTACTTTCCACGAAATTTGCCAACTCGTGTTTTACGACTTTTATCACGCTATCTAAACACCACGCTCTCCAAGAAATGCGTGAGCATAAATCTAGAATCCCGGAAATCATCACAGCGCACTTAATAGGAAAATCCACTCTTTTGACTTCAAACTAAAGAACCGCCAACGAGCATCTCTGCTTGTCCAAGCTGTTTTTCTCTATAAAATAATTCAAAAATAATAATAATTAAAAATTCTCTCAAACATTTAATTTCATAAATTTAACGTCTCTCTCTGTCTCGGTCAGTCCGTCTTTTCCATTTTTTCGATTTCTTAGCTGCTGAGAGAGGACTTTTTTTTCGCTTACCGAGAGATGGCTTCTAACGAACCTAAGCAAGGTAGCGGCGGCAGCGGCGGCGGAGGATTCTTCGCGTCCGTCGTCTCCAGTTTGTCAAATTTAGGCTCCGCCATGACCAAGTCAGTCAATGGGTATGTTGATCTGATTCCACTTCGATTAATGAGCTGATTTAATTTGGTGCTAATGTAGACCTAGTAAGATCTGGTACATCAAGTTGAATTACTATGAAATATCATCAGTTTTTTTTTTTTTTTTCCTTATGATTTGTAGTTTATTTTCTTCACTAGCTGATACATTGCTTCTGCTAGTTTGAAATTGATCTTGTGCTCACCGATCTGTATCTAAAGAGTGCAAAACATGCTTTTCGATGTTGAATGTTCACATTGGTCACAAATGAATAATCTATATGATTTTGTTATTTAGTTTAATGGGCTATGAAGGACTGGAAGTTATCAATCCAGAAGGAAGCACAGAAGATGCTGCAGAAGAAGCAAAGAAAGGAAGATGGAAGCAAGAGGTACATCGGTTTATTAATTTTCGCTCACTTTTTGTATGCATAAAGCATATCAATAATGTTAGGCATCCCAACTCTATATCACAATGGTATTTTAACTTATGATTTGTTAATTGCGAAATTGATACACATTAATAATGATTTATTACCTTGTCATGTGTTTATGTGAATTGAATTGCCATGTTAGAAGTTGATGTATGGGTTGGGATATCTAACATTATTGAAAATATATAGAAGGAAAACAATTATTCCAATGACCTTGGTCATTGCTGTCACTTGGGTCATGGTTTTGGTGCATAATTGTGAGAGTTCTTTTGATAGTCATTACTAGCAAATAACTGGTCTGTTTATGTGGTTGTCTTGGACTCTTGTCTGCAAGTGTGAACATCCACCAATTTAAGTTCGTATAATCAAAGTGGTTTCCAGTTAGCATGTGATGTATTGCATTTAATGAACAGTGTAATAAGATACACCGATAAAACACATGCTATGATGTTTCAAATGCTTCCATAGGAATGCCTGGAACAAATCCAATTGTTGGGTATTTAAAGTGACACCTTAGGCAGAGTGCAATATGCAAGTTCCATTCTCCTTAAATTTGTTTTGAGGGGAGCATGTTTTACATCAAATGATCACATAATGGTATGTGAAGAGGAGGGCATGAATGTTCCAAAACCTAATACCATAAAAAACTTTAGTTGGCCTTCTATCTACTACAATCAAGTGTTTATCGCAAAGCTCTGTTCAGTATAAATTTCCTGATGTTTTTGGTTTTTCAGGATCGGGACAGTTACTGGAAAATGATGCAAAAGTATATAGGATCTGATGTCCAATCCATGGTGACACTTCCCGTACTTATTTTTGAGCCAATGACAATGGTGCAGAAAGTGGCAGAGGTATGCTTTTATTTTTTATTTAGAACTCATTGCATTTAAGTTCTTGTTTTATTTCATGTTTTTCTGCACATAGAATTTACAAAGTGTGCTGTTTGTAACAGTTGATGGAGTACTCCTACCTGCTAGATCTGGCAGATAAATGCGAGGATCCCTACATGAGATTGGTGTATTCTTGTAAGAAATATTTTGAATCTCTCTCTCTCTCTCTCTCTCTCTCTCTCTCTCTCTCTCTCTGCCTTCTATTTTTCTTATGGTGTGGGACTCACAGTTGATGATTGCAGCATCATGGGCTATATCTGTCTACTATGCTTATCAACGAACCTGGAAGCCGTTTAATCCAATTCTTGGTGAAACTTATGAAATGGTTAACCACAATGGCGTTACCTTTATATGTGAACAAGTGAGTTTTTTGGGCTAAAATTCTTCATTAAGTTTTTCTTAATATCGATGCTTCTTAATGGGAATGAACAATTATCGAATTTTCATTCACATACTTGGATTTTAGTGGAATTACTTTTGAGATTTAAAGAAGCAAGTATTCCCATTTTGTTCATTTTATTTAATGCCTGTTTTTAAGGTATTCATACTTTCTTTTTCAGGTTAGTCATCATCCTCCAATGAGCGCTGCACATGCTGAAAATGAGCATTTCAGTTATGACATGACTTCAAAGTTGAAAACAAAATTTCTAGGAAATTCAATTGATATTTATCCCGTTGGAAGGTATAACATATATAGTTTGCTAATCTCCACGGCTAGACTTTTGTTTATATCTTAGAGTATGTTGTAAAAATTAATGGAGTTCTTGATGTTGATCTCTCAAATGTTGGCACATTAAACTTAATTTTTTTTTTTTCAATGTTAATTTATCCTTTTTTCTTAACTAAGGAATAACATAACAATTCATTTTTGCTGTTTAAGAAAGCTAAGAAATAAAATAAGAAGTAAAAATTCCATAAGTTTTGGGACATAAAGACTTGTCCCAATTTTACATAGCTATTAACCAGAACAACGTATCATATTAATCAAACAAGCTTAGCTTTTCTTTTTGGTCATGTGGTAAACCCCTCACACCCACACCACAAGGGGGGGTTCGAGTCCTCCCCCTCCTCAAAAAAACCCCGAATTTATGTCATACTTCTTTTCTGAAATACTTAATTGTTCTCATACCACATCGCATATTGTGATAATTATTTCATAGTTGGTAATCATAGGAATTCATGGCAAAGCATGGATTTGACTTGCAATTTATTAGCTTTTCAGTTTTTGTGAGTAATTTCACTGTTATATATTTACTTAGCCTTTCCAATAAATCTTTGTGCAGAACACGTGTGACCCTCAAAAGAGATGGGGTAGTTCTTGAATTAGTGCCTCCTCTCACGAAAGTTAACAACTTAATTTTTGGACGAACGTGGGTTGATTCACCAGGGGAGATGATAATGACAAACTTGACAACAGGAGACAAAGTTGTGCTATATTTTCAGCCGTGCGGGTGGTTTGGGTATTATTTCTTTTTTCCTTTCAAATAATATTCAATTCTTCTGCTGGTATTTATGATATGCATTCTTGCTGGTTTAATTGAATACCATGTTGTGGGGGAAGTTTTTTCACATAAGCAAGGCTGCAGAACTGCTAAGATGCACTTTTCCATAGTCTGTCAGGCTTGCTTGTAAACTTTCATCTGTTTGTTTCTAAAAATTGTTTTTGTTTGCAAATTTTAGCACAAGTATTTTTGTAATGTCTCAAAAATTATGACTGGATCATGCAGATAGTCTATAGATAGAGAAACTAATTTGTGTTTTCCGACTTCAATTTTGTTTCAAGAACACTAGCCATACTTCATCATCAATTTCTATATTTTGTATTTTACTCTTTATACATTTGTAATTTGCAGTTCTGGTCGCTACGAAGTGGATGGATATGTATATAATGCTGCTGAGGAACCCAAGATATTGATGACTGGGAAATGGAATGAGTCTATGAAATATCAAGTATGTGACCCAGAAGGGGAGCCACTCCCAGGAACTGAACTGAAGGAGGTTTGTTTTGTCTTCAGAAGTTTCTTTGATTTTTGTACCTTCTCTGACCAATTTGTGGTTTTAAATCACCTCAATAAAAAATTTCTTTTTTCCTCAAATTAAGCTCATTGCAGTTATTCTGCTGTTGCTGTTGTACAGGTCTGGAGACTTGCTGATACTCCAAAAAATGACAAATTCCAGTACACGCATTTTGCACACAAGATAAACAGCTTTGACACTGCCCCCAAGAAGTTGTTGACATCAGATTCTCGGTTACGTACTGATCGATATGCACTAGAGAATGGTGACCTCTCCAAAGCTGGTTCTGAAAAGAGCAGGTCTCTCTCTCTCTCTCTCTCTCTCTCTCTCTCTCTCCCTCTCACCTACACTCTCTCTTTCTCCCTCTCACACATGCACAGTTGCACACAAGCAAAACACAGGCGCACATGCAAGCATGTGCTCACCATGCGCAAGCATATGCACACACGCACATATGTAAAATAAGTATGGATGAATAAAACATGTGCCCACCATGCGCAAGCATGTGCCCACACGAACATATATGTAAAATAAGTATGGATGAATAAAACAACTAGTGTATTACAAGAATATAGCATTGTTGACTGTGTTGCAATGCGAAAAACACAAATTCTTTGTCCATTTCATTTCATTTATTTATTTCAAAACCTGAAAAAGGAATTAATTTCTTATTAACCCACTGTTTTAGACTGGAGGAGAGGCAGAGAGCTGAAAAGAGAACCCGCGAGGCTAAGGGTCATCAGTTCACTCCACGATGGTTCAACCTTACTAGTGAAGTCACCCCTACACCTTGGGGTGAGCTGGAAGTGTACCAGTACAATGGCAAGTATACCGAGCATCGGGCCGTTGCCGATAGTTCAGATAGTGGCGAAGAGATTAACCCCACGACAACCGAATTCAACCCCTGGCAATATGATAATTTGGATGATGAATGAAGAATTTCATATGTTTCCTTATGTATATGTATTTTTTTGATCTTTTAATTAAGTCTTATTGTTTTAGCTAGTGTTAATCAATTGTGAGACGGCATTTTAAATCAATCGTATATGCAGTTTGTTTTATGCTCACATTGCTTGTAACTATTTTTTTTTTTTTCTTTTCTTATTTTTTATTTGTATAAATATTTGCCTCTAAGAGTATTATTGAATTTTATAAAGCTGGGCTAGATTAAGGCCCGTCTCAACTCTCAAGGAAGGACACGTGTAAATGGTATCAACCGTGTCACTGAAAACGAGGTATGTAACTGGTAAGCCACGTGGCTGATAGGGTTCAATTTGGGGTTGACAAGAAAAGTAGAATTGAAGGGAAGATAGAAGTCAGAATAGAGAAAAGAAGAGGAGATTTCTGGATTAATTCTTCCTTTTCGTTATTGAATTCTCACGGCTAATTTATAGCCTACAATGCTTGTAAAAAAAAATGCAAATCAAGAGGAGAAATACATGGCACTTCTCCTGGTTATTCTCTACCACTTACTGGCACTTGACTACTTCAACTAACAATAACAATAACTAATAAAACAAATGGCATCCTATTATTCACCCACGATTATCACCCCTGACTTGGTCCCCTGACTTGGTCCTCTCACTGCTGTGCCTTGTGACTCGGCTTGAGCTGGTGCAGCAACTAACACACTTCGTATCAATCCACCCTTCTCAAAGATTCCTTGTCCTCAAGGACAAATTCAGGATAGGACTTAGAGAAACGCCACAAATTCTCCCAAGTGGCATCTTCACGTGATGTTCCTTCCCATTGCACCAAAACCTCTGTCTTAGGGCGATATTTTCCCTTTTGGATGATGCGCCTGTCCAGGATTACTGCTGGCCGTGGAAGCAATTTGGAGTCACCTGACATAGGAGGTAAAGTCACTCCGACTGACTCAACTGTACCCACCTTTTTTTTAGCAAACTTACATGGAACACATCATGTATTTGGGAGCCAGCCGGAAGCTCTAGCTTATAGGCCACCATTCCGATCTTGGCTAGTACCTTGAAAAGCCCGAAGTATCGTGGCGCCAGCTTTAGAGAACTTCGAAAAGCCACAGATGACTGCGAGGTATGGCTGCAACCGCAAGTACACCAAATCACCCACTTCAAACGTAATGTCTCGACGATGTTGATCAGCAAGAGACTTCATTCGGCACTGTGCAGCTAGAAGATTTTTCCTGAGTTCACACAAAATTTCCTCACGTGACCGTAAGAACTCATCCACTGCTTGGACATTGGTGGCGAGGGTGGCGGAACTCCATAGACAACCTCAAATGGAGTGATGTTGGTGGCCGAATGTACAGCTGTGTTGTAACTAATTCCGCCCAAGGTAGCCAATCTATCCACCGTTTCGGTTGATCACTTGTGAAACACCTAAGGTATTGTTCAAGAGTTCGATTCACCACTTCCGTTTGGCTATCGGTTTGTGGATGGTAGCTTGAACTCATTAACAACTTGGTACCCTGTAACTGAAATAACGATTTCCAAAAAGAACTAATAAAAACTTTGTCACGATCACTAACAATTGATACCGGAACACCATGCAACTTCACCACATTGCGAATGAATGCTTCTGCCACCGTTAAGGCTGAAAAAGGATGTTTCAATGGAATGAAATGAGCGTATTTCGACAAGCGATCTACCACCACCATTATCACGTCATGCCGTTGTGACACCAGTAACCCCTCTACGAAGTCCATTGAGATTTCTGTCCACACCTTTTCAGGAATTGGCAAGGGTTGGAGCAGCCCTGCTGGTCGTAATGTATCATACTTACATCTTTGACAAACATCACAAGAACGAACAAATTCTTTTACTGCAGACCTCAATCCCGGCCAACTGAAACTACTTTTGATCCGTTCACAAGTCTTAAAGAATCCGAGATGGCCACCCGTAGGTGAAGCATGCCTTTCTTCAAGTATGTGCGGAATCAAGCTAGACGATGGGCTCAATAAGACACGCCCATGCTGCACCCAAATGCCGTCTCGCTGGATACAATAAGAGAACCGATTGCAAGGAAATGATTTATAATATGGTTCAGTCAGTACCTCTTGCTGCAACATGGTCCACCATTCAGCTACTGGTAAGGAGACCCCCAAAAATTGGAATGTAGCCACCCGCGAAAGAGCGTCGGCACCTTGGTTTTCCTTGCCACGTTTGTATACAATCGTATAGTCGTATCCCAACAACTTTGGCAGCCAACGAGCCTGTGCAGGAGTCGTAATACGTTGTTCCATTAGGTACTTTAGGCTACGTTGATCCGTCTGAATTACGAACGGCCTCCCTAACAAATAGGGTCTCCATTTTCGCACTGCCCTAACAACTGCTAACATTTCCTTCTCGTAAGTGGATAAATTAAGTGCCGTTCCCTTTAACGCTTCACTGAAGAAAGCCACCGGCTGCTGTTCTTGAGAAAAGATAGCACCGAGCCCTACACCACAAGCATCACATTCAGCACCGAGCCCTACACCACAAGCATCACATTCCACCACAAATTGTTTCGAAAAGTTTGGAAGGCGCAGCACTGGAGGAGAACTAAGGGCTGTTTTGAGCTGTGTAAAGGCGGCTTCTGCTTCCCTTGTCCACCTGAAACCATCCTTAGTCAAAAGTTGGGTTAGAGGAGCTGCTATCACGCCGAAACCGCGCACAAACTTCCTATAATATCCAGCCAAGCCAAGGAACCCTCTCACTCCTTTTTGCGTGGATGGAATGGGCCACTCTTGTACAGACTTGATTTTTTCAGGATCCACCGCGACACCCCTTGCGGAAATAACGTGACCGAGATACTCTACCTGCAAAACACCAAACCGGCACTTGGAGTGCTTGGCAAATAGCCTATTATCAGATAAAATTAGTAATACTTGTTGTAGAAGATGTAGGTGGTCGGTCCATGACCGGCTGTAGACAAGTATGTCGTCGAAAAACACAAGTATAAATTTCCTGAGAAATGGTCTGAATAGATCGTTCATGAGGCTTTGGAAAGTTGCATGGGCGTTGGTCAACCCGAATGGCATCACCAAAAATTCATAATGGCCATCATGGGTGCGAAACGCTGTTTTGTGTATGTCAGAATCTCGCATTCGTATCTGGTGGTAGCCGGCTCGCAAGTCTAACTTGGAAAAGTACTGTGCCCCATGCAACTCGTCAAGCAATTCATCTATCACTGGTATTGGGTACTTGTCTTTGATCGTAATACTATTCAATGCCCGGTAGTCAACACAAAACCGCCATGTTCCGTCAGATTTTTTAACTAACAACACCGGAGACGAAAAAGAGCTATTGCTTGGACGAATAACACCTGAATCTAGGAACTCTCGGACCAGTTTTTCAATCTCCGTCTTCTGATAATGCGGGTACCGATATGGCCGCACATTAACTGGCCCATGATTTGCTTGAAGTGGTACTTGGTGATTATGTGAGCGTGCGGGTGGAAGCTCTGTGGGAGCAGCGAACACATGTTCAAACTTCTTTAATAAGTGTTGCAATTCGGTGGAGCAGTTGGTGGAATTTGTTGTCACCCTCTGTACATGATTCTCATGCAAAATAGAAATTTGTAAAAAATAACTCATACCATGCAAATGTAGCATCTCCTTTTTTGACATTGGTTGGAGGATGTTACGACGCAATCCTTGTAATGAATAAGGTTTCCCCTGTTGGTTGAAGGACATGGTGAGGTGCTTGTAGTCCGTCTCGATCGGGCCAAGAGTCTCCAACCACTGTACCCCCAATATTGCCTGACAAGCTGCAACCGGTAGTACGTAAAAATCGGCTTGATCGGAATAACCTTGGATCGTAAAACTGAGCCCCAAACATCGCCCGGTACACTCGATTGTTTCCTTGTTTCCCATCATAACCTGGAATGTTCTATCTTGTACAACTGGCAATCTGAATTTTGTGACTACCGCTTGATCCACAAAATTGTGGGTACTACCTCCGTCTATGAGTATCGTAACCTCCTTATTTTTCATTCGTCCATTAACGCGAAAAGTCTGAGGATGTGTGGTTCCGGCCATCGCATGGAACGAAATTTCGGGCACAGTTTCCTCGGCAGCTGCTTCACATTCCATCTCTATCTCTTCTATGTCGCCATTCGGTACCAATTCTTCTATCATAAATAGCTGAGGACGAGAGCAACGGTGTCCGGGCACATACCGTTCATCACAGTAAAAGCAGAGGCCCTTTTCTCTCCTCTCCCGAGCTTCCTGTCCTGTAATCCGGCGTATAGGTGCTGAAAAGTTTTCGCTCGCTTGAGTTGTTCGCTGAGAGGGAGGCGGCCCTAGGAGTCCCACTGTGGAACTTGTAGTGTTTTTGGTTGGGTTCAGGTTCGCTGCTGGACGAAAATAATTTGTTGATTTTTCTGCTGACCGAAAATAATTCCCTGGCTTCCTCTGAATTTGGATTCGCTCCTCCATGAGATGAGCCACACTGATGGCGCTGGAAAGGGTTTTCGGCTGTTTCGCACGTACGTCCAACCGAATCTCATCCTTCAATCCTGAAATAAAAGCACCAACCAAAAATTTTTCTGGAAGATCATCTACCTTGTGAGAGAGTCTTTCAAATGCCTCCTGGTACGCGTTAACGGATGTCGTTTGCTTAAGTCGTGAAAAAGCTTCAGACGGATCATCATAGTCCGTTGGACCAAACCGATTGAGGACTGCCTTGGTAAATTCATCCCAGTGTAATGGACCTTTGTTCTTTGTGTACCAACGATACCATTGAAGTGCATGTTTTTCCAGATGAAAGGAGGCCAGCTGCACTTGTTGTTGAGGCTCGACACCCTTAAATTCGAAGTATTGCTCTGATTTAAAAATCCAACCAGTCGGATCATCAAGGCCTCCATATGTGGGAAAATTTAATTTAAGATTGGTGTGGTGTCGGTCATTGTGGGCTTGACGGGGAACTGGGTGGCTGTTGTGTGAAGGCTCCCCTGTTTCGAATATATTTTCGGTTGCCGAACGATTATGATCTGTGATCAGTTGATTCTGCTGGAGTCGTAAGGTCTGAAGCTCGTTGATAATCTGGTCAAATCTCGCCCCCATCTGATCGAATTTGGCGTCATGGTTAGACAGGATGTCATGAATTTCGCTACGAAATTCGGTGCTTGACTTTGAGCGAGTCTCCATGGAAATAGGCTTTGATACCACTGATAGGGTTCAATTTGGGGTTGACAAGAAAAGTAGAATTGAAGGGAAGATAGAAGTCAGAATAGAGAAGAGAAGAGAAGAGATTTTTGGATTAATTCTTCCTTTTCGTTATTGAATTCTCACGGCTAATTTATAGCCTACAATGCTTGTAAAAAAAAAATGCAAATTAAGAGGAGAAATACATGACACTTCTCCTGGTTATTCTCTACCACTTACTGGCACTTGACTACTTCAACTAACAATAACAATAACTAATAAAACAAATGGCATCCTATTATTCACCCACGATTATCACCCCTGACTTGGTCCCCTGACTTGGTCCTCTCACTGCTGTGCCTTGTGACTCGGCTTGAGCTGGTGCAGCAACTAACACACTTCGTATCACTGTACTCCATTGGCTTATGTTCCCAACTTAGAAACAGCTGACAGAATCAATGTTTCACCACAAACATATTAAAACTTTCCCATGGCTTATCCCGAAACCAACGCTAAGCTCCACCTTATTAGTTATTATTCACACCGATGAGGAAAACGCCGAGCTGGGCACCAGGAGAATGAAAACTGAGCTATGGGCGATAGACATGTGGCTCCATGTGTCCCGAAGACGAGGCTACACCGGTCAAAAACGATATGAAAAGGCACTATAAATTGAGGGAGATGGATAGAAGGAGGGTCAAGTGAAAAAAGAAGAAAGAAAATAGACTAAAAGAGCTAGAGTAGAGAGAAAATTCAGATGAGCATTTATTAGAGCCACAAAAATAGCTTGATTTGAGCAAGATATTGCATCTCAGATCAGACTAGTTATTTACCAAGCTCATGAAAAGGAGAGGTCAGTTGAAGGAAACACTTGATAAGTCTTTTCCATTGGGTCAACAATATTCTAAGCTTACATAAAGAGAGGTTAGTTGAGAGAAACATCATATAAGCTTTTTTACAAGCCGTGAGATCAGTCTGATCTGAGTAATAAAGTAATTCTCACAAAAGCAAAAAAGGCTTGAGCTCGGGTCAATAAAAATTCTATCTCATGGTGCATTTAACACACCAAGTTTTTTGCATCAACAATTATCATTATTGAAATACTAATTATTATTGAAATATGATAATTTAGGGGCGTGCGGATGATCGGATTTATTATATTTTCCATGATCCAAAATCCGGTCTGAGCGAAGAAATTACAATTCGATCTGATCCAATCTTAGAACGGAATCTGATTGGATCTGATCCGATTACATTTATATCTGATTCGATCTGATCCGATCCGATCTATTTGTAAAATATTTAAATCTGATCCAATAGATTGAATTCGTATGAATCAATTCTTAATATATAAAAATTAAATCGTTTTTAAAATTAACAAAATCAATAATTATTCGTACGGCACTTCAAATAAAATTAATAAACTAATAATTAATATAAAAGTAATAAATAATTGTACACTTTAAAGTTCAAATTTTTTAATAAACTATAAACTTTAAACATAAGCTCTAAACACAAATATAATTAAAATCACCTTAAAGTTTGATCATTTATCTTAACAAAATGCAATAGTATCCAAAATTTGATCGAATAAAATAAATTGAATCACGAGTTGTGGTGTGTTTGGTCACCACACCCCCATCGAGGTGAATGGTTCAAGCACTGTTCGAGTTCGAATCCCACCGGAAGCACCTCGTGGCCAAGTTTTACTGACCTCCCAGCCGAAGCGGGGATTAGTCCTACTCGTTAACGATCGGTTGCCGATTGGAGTGAGGGATATCTCGTGGTCTAATAAAAAAAAAAAATCCGATATAAATTAAGCTTTATATTTTGGTGGATCCAGCGGATTTGAAGGATTTTTATATAGAAATCTAAAATCCAATCTAATCCAACAAATTTTAGAATTTATGAATTTATGATCCAATCCAAACTAACCGAATTCAATAAATCCTATTGAATTAGATCCTATTGGATTGGATTTGATCCTGTATACCCTTATATGATATTAGTGGGTTTACTGACGAGATTAGCCGCTAAAAGTTCCCCCTCACGGAATTAACGGCTACAACTACAAGTTGCTTTGCAAATTAAAGAAAACATCGTCTTGTTTGATCTTTACAAGTTGCTTTATTATGTTTATAGATTGTGAATTTGAGGTTGGTGTGTAATTCAAATTAATTCCAAGCAGTGTAGAATTCTCATGCTGATCCAGTACAATTTCACTTGACATGGTCATGTGAAGGAATCATCATTCATCATGTAACTGATATCAGCATAAAGCATGCATGCAATTTACTAAAAATAGATTTTGAAAAAACAAAAAACATGGGAAGCATTTCACAATTCACATGTTGTCCAAAACAAGAACGAAAGAATTGGCCGAAATTGATGGCAATAAATATTAATCCAAATTGTAAAAATGACCCATAAAAAAACGTTTTATGTGAATTGAGATAAGATCAACCCACATCAATGGAGAGTCCACCACGTGTCGACTGTACACAACTCGTGTGGAGAGAGGAGTGGATCACCCCGAATGGTCTTGACCTTCACTAGCCGGTGAACTCTCCTGACGTCACCGGTTCTTCCAGTTATTTTGTCTGTGGGTTTAAGAGGAGAATTGGTTGGGTGGTGGTTTTCAGGGGGTTTTTGGTTGATCACAATTCAGACATCAAAACATTTGCAAAGGTCAGATTTTTTTTTTTGTTCTTGTTTTTTGTTTTTTTTAATGTTGTCCATTTTCAGGCAAATGTTTTGAATTTTAACTGTTTTTTTTTATTATATATATATTTATTATTTATTATTTTTTTATTTTATTTTTTTATACGTCTGAATGGTATTATATTGATTCACTGATTGAATTGTTGCCTCAAACTGTGAGAATTTAAGAAAATCAAGGCTTTAGGGTTGCTGGTGGGTCATGTCAAGGCTTTTGACATTTTTTAAACGAAAAGAAAATCAATTTTAATTAATTAATTAATTAATTTGTTTGGAATCTGCAGGAATTGAAGGGTATTACTGTGTTCTAAGCTCAAGTCTTCTTGATTTGTCACCAGATATGGGATGAATTATCCTCAATGCCTTTTTAAATGTAAGCAGGTTTGGATTTTTATTGTCTATTTGGTGCTTGAATTGTTGAATAAACTATGAATTCTTATATCATGACAAGTCTGAAGAATTTAAATTATGGCATTATGGTTGAACATTTGTTAAATATAAAAATCTGGTATTAATTTGTGAATTTTTTCTTACCTGGAATTGTATTTATATTGCTATGTTATTCGTTTCTGTCTTTCCACTGGAATTCCAAATTGGATGTTTTTCTTTACTGTTGTGTTTGTGTATTGTATGACCCCACTGTCTTTCCAGAAATATCTTTTCCTGAATGTTAATGTTATTTATCGAAAAGTTCCAAGTACTTACTCAATTTCTTTCTTTCAAAGATGAATCTAACACTGGAAATGTCTTTTGGTATACTTGTGTTCTTCAAGCTGCTAGTTATTTGCAATTATGCGTTGCTGATAGGGTTTCTTCTTGTTCTGCAGACTCAGGCTGGTCTTTATTTAATGAGTTATTCTTTTTGCAATGAACGTCTGAGATATGGTGTTGCAGAGGAGGTTGAATTATGGTTTCAATGGCTACGAGGTGCCTGCGGTTCCACGTGCTTCTAGATCACCTAGGGTAAACAAATGATACCTGTACAAGATTGCATTTGACTTATTTTTGTGTGTGTAAAAGAGTCAATTTCCTGATCTTATGAATTTTTATCACTGGTTCTAGGGGAGGGTACCAATTAGAAAGAAGCGTGATGACAATCGAATACGTGCAATTGAAATTTTGGCTTGTGTAGCTGGCAAGCTATTGCAAGATGCTGAGAATTCTTCTCCTGATGCCGCTTGTAGAGAGGAATGGGACAATATTTTTGAAAGTACTATTAAATGCAAACAAGGGCACCATCAAAGATATAACGAGGACGAGGCCAAAGTGTCGAAGAGGGACCCTTGTGAACAAGAAATTTGCAAGGAAAATTTCACATGTGAGTTCTCCCGTGTGCCTGGGTTGCAAGGGCACCGTCAAAGCTATAAAGTAAATGAGTTTTCTCGTGCTCGGGGAAATTTTGGTTTTAAGACCAACTCAACTTCATATTTTGCTGATCATAGTAGAGTAGGTCGATATTCCTCTAACTCTCTGGAATTTTTCAGAGGTCACGTGGACAGTGTTATTGAAACAAACTCTGAAGCTAAATCATCAACTGTTTTAATTAGACCATCAGACAAAATCTCTTTTGCTCCTCAGACTCTGGATTTTTTCAGAGGACAAATAGACAGTGTAACTGAGAGGAAGTATGAAGCCAAACCATCGATTATTCGAAGTAATAAGAGTGAAAATTTTCCAGTTAAAGGCAGCTTGGATACATTGGAACTGAATTTGAAACCTCCTTCACCGGTCAGGCCAGAAAGTGATTTAAAGGCTTCTTTGTTCAGGCGCAGGAAAACTTGCAGTTCTTATTCCAGGCGCTGTGCTAATGCAGAAGTAGATATTAGAGATGCTGATGAAAATTCTGTTTGTTGCCCTCAACCCAGTAGGCCAACACCTAATATTGTAGAACAAAGTATTAGGAATTTTTCTACATCCAGACAATGGAGGAGAGCTCCGAATTTGAATGGCGGGGCTTTTCGTAGAACTGGTAAATGGCTTCTTTATGGTTTAATAAACTGTGTGAACTCTTATTATGGGTGTTTTATATTATGATATGACCTATCAAGTTTTTTGACATTTGTAAATTGTAATTGATATAAGTTCTTGTTGTACTATATTTGCGTAGGCACTCCTCGTTTCTTTATTTATTCTGTTAGCACCGTGAATTTATATTCTTTGTAATTTTTAAAATTTTGTGTTTTTGGATGGATGTTTCTAGATTGGAATAGGAAACCAGCTTATTGCAATGGAAGACCTTGTCATACTCGTCAAAGATCTCAGAGAATTTCTCCTTACAAAAGGAGAATGTTTTTTGACAGAATCCCTTTATCCACTCTTGATGGAAGATTTCACCATAAACCCACATTTAATTCTCCGTATAAGAGAAGCAACGGTGACAACTGCAATGCAGGTGCTACAAGCCTTCAATGAAAGGCTGCAAGCTTTTCTTTTTCTATATTCTTTGTTTGTGATATTCAGTTTTGGCTGAATAATACTAACTGTTACATGCAGCAAACGGAGCTTCATCTTCAGCGACAGGTCAACAAGCACTTCCCAAGTCTACATCTAGAGATTGCAATGGTATAAAAAGCCTTCGAAAAAGATGATATACAGTATATCTGATTTTACTGATTAATTGATCAGTCATATATCCTGTGAGGTTTTGACATGCTTTCCTTTTGCTATTCAGTGAAACTTAGTATCAAGTCATTTACGGTTCCTGAGCTTTTAATCGATATTCCTTCAACCGCGACAATTGGTTCACTGAAGGTATCTGATATTGCGTTTTTTGCTTTGTTGTTGAGTAAATAATGCTCTGATACTATTTTTCTTTGAAGAACCTAAGAGACAAACTTGAAGGCTGAAAATTTAATTTGTAAACCATGACTAAGAGTTTACCTTGCAAGCATGCTTGTCTGCGATGTTCATTGCTGATATTTGACATTTAACATTTCTGCAGAGGGCAGTGATGGAGGCAGTGACTGCTAATCTTGGAGATGGTCTACATGTCGGTGTCATACTTCAGGGGAAGTCAGTTAGAGACGACAACAAAACTCTGCTTCAGACTGGGATTTATCATGATGATGATCATCGTAGTTTGGGTTTTATATTAGAGCCCAACCATGCACCGATTAGCTCACATCCACAAGCTGAAGACCCTCATTTGCTATCTGGGAGCAGACCTCAGGATCTAATGAGGTAAACATAGTAATAAATTTGTTATGAATAGAATGATCAAGAGTTGGTCTATTATGTCATTGAATTTATGTGTCTGTATGTTCAATCATCAGGCGTACAACGTCTTTGACTCTGCAACCGAAGCCTTCTGATTTCTCTTCACTTCCTCCTGTGATGAATTTGTGTAGTTCTGTTGACAATAACTTTGACGTTGTTTGTTCTCTTACTGATATTTCAACCAACAATGCCATGCCAAATTCCCAAGCTCTATTTGCAGTTCCAGCAATTACTATGGAGGCATTGCCTGTGGTTCCTTTGCAACAGAAACCTAGGCATCCTGAGTTTGTGCAGCGCCGGACTAGAAGACCTTTCTCTGTTTCAGAAGTAGAAGCTCTGGTTCAGGCAGTTGAGAAACTCGGAACTGGAAGGTCGTTTCGTTTTCTCATTAATCCCCTTTTGCTTGTGTTGAAGAATGTTCAATAGCATTGAGTGAAGTGTTTTAAGATTATTTCTTGCTTACAGGTGGCGTGATGTTAAAATACGCGCATTTGAAAGCGCAAAGCATCGTACTTATGTTGACCTAAAGGTGATTGATCCATTTGAATCTCATTCTCTAATGTACACCCAACAATTAATATAGCCATTGTGTCTCATACATTGTCTAAGATTCACAAAATCATAAATTTATTTGTTGTTAAGCTTCTTGTAGCAGTAATTATTCTTTGGAAAATACAATCTAATACACTTGTATGTAGCAATGGACTTGCTTGTAAGTTGTAACCATATGTTGGCACTTGAATGGTGCAGGATAAGTGGAAAACACTCGTGCACACAGCTCGAATATCACCTCAGCAAAGGAGGGGAGAACCTGTGCCGCAGCAGCTCTTAGACCGGGTCCTTGCTGCCCATGCATTCTGGTCGCATCATCAGGCCAAGCAACAATCAAACTAGCAGTTCAAGGCTTCACCAGCTTCATCATCAGAGAACATGAAGTGAAAAATGAGACATTAGGCCAAGCAACAATCAAACTAGCAGTTCAAGGCATCGCCAGCTTCATCATCGGAGAACATAAAGTGAAAAATGAGAAAACAGGTTCGTGGTACATAAATCTATCCATTGTCATTATCGTACTCGTTTAAAGATTAATGTTACAACAAAATGTTATGTAAATGAAAATATTATGTAACCTGTTCTGATTCACAGTAATCTAACCAGGTTGCCTTGTAAAAAGTTCAGTGACTGTGTATGAATGTTCTTTCCTTCTTTTTTTTTTTTTTTTTTGGTTGAAAATTTCATGTATAGAAATCTCATTGTAAATAACTCTTGAATAGAAAACTGTGTGTAAAATTTCATTGGTTTTAATAACAAGTGCCCACCATGAATTCTTCAGGTGAGTTGTTCATTAGATGCTCTTCTCATTCTCTCTCCAGAACCCATATATATATATATATATATAACTACCCAAAAAAGTAAAAATAATAAAAAACTCTGCAACACCTCTATCCTGAAACTGGAGATTGATTGTCTGACTGTCTGTGCATCCCATATCAATATCAAATTTAGTAACATTTCTTCTCTGTCGGCAAATGAATCCAGAAATGAAACAAATAATTATATATTTCTTTTTTTATAAGATTGAAGACTCTACCAAAAGTAATATTATTTTTTTCAAACTTTCCTGTGGAATCACGCATGTGAACAAAACTTATGTTAGTGTTTCACTCTTTCTAGAATTAAATTAAAAAAACTAAGTCTCAAATAATCAAATAAATAAAAGATTTTGTTTTTCTTTTGGAAGGTAAATAGCCTATGAACAAGTGACACGTCCGATGCCACCTGAATTGTCGGGTCAACCTATGATGGACACGCAAGTTGACGATGGAGCTACACACTTGTTCCACTAGTGACTAATCTCTCTCTCTCTCTCTCTTTTGTCCGAATTCAAAATTTCTGTCTTTTCACTTTAACGTCCGTTAGTGCCTTTTCAAATATGCCAATAAAAACCCCACATCATGTGCGCGGCCACATCGTTCTCCATGGACCACCTCACTCCACCAATGGGCTTCGAGGGCATAATAGTAAAGTGAAAGCAAAACTGCTTAGTGAGTTCCAAAACATAGTTCTCGGACTGCTACGTGTCGATCATTAAATGGGTAAATTACAAGGACTCCACTGTGTCTTAATTTATAGCAAGACAACATAGGATCTGGCCACCAGCTGGTTTAGTTGGTTTTAGTGGACTCAAAAATCAGCGGCTGTGATTGACTTTGGAGACCTCTCTTTACTTTCTCGGACCACAGTTTCTCTTATAAGGAGACTACAACTTTACAGCTTGAGAGTTTAGTCTCCTTACAGCTTGAGAGTTTTCTCTTACTCTCATTCCTCTCTGTATCTCTCTCTCTCTCTGTATCTCTGCGGCTGTGAGCTAGGGTTTCATTGAGGTACGCTTTTTGCTCCTTTGTTTGTTTTTCAAGGGTTAAGGTTAAATTTATGTGAATTTATAGTTTTTGTTCTTGAGTGTTGACTATACTGTTTAAAAATAGTTACTTTGGTTTGGTGACTTGGAAATTAATAGTGAATTTGTTTATATATTTGTCTCTGGTCTTTGTTTTTTTTTTTCTGATAGATAAAATTTAGTTTGTGGATGACTTGAAAGTTTATTACTTGTTGACTCCGTTTTGGTACTTGTAATATGTTCATTTCAATGTCTATTTAGGGTCTAGAAATTGTGTTTTTTTGAAAGCAAAAGAAGCTGAGCTGTTTGCAATAACTTTACAGGGACTTGGATTCTTGCTGTTGCTAATATAGATGACTATGGATCCCAAGTTAAGGGGGTTTTCCGGTTCTCTAAATGGGATCCAATTGAGTAATCAGCCCATGTCAGTCTTTCCAAATCAGAATCTTGTTGTTGCCGGAAGATTCGATAATATCTTCATTGATAACAATTTTAGGGACTATCATTACCTTCAACCCGATGATCCAACAACGAGTAGTAATGTTGCCTCGTGTCCAAGTGTGATGAACCATGAAGAAGATTCTCCGGAAGACTGTGATTTCTCAGATGCGGTTTTGAGATACATAAACCAGATGCTTATGGAAGAAGATATAGAGGACAAGACTTTCATGCTTCAAGAGTCTTTGGATCTTCAAGCTGCTGAGAAATCGTTCTATGATGTTCTTGGCAAGAAGTACCCACCTTCCCCCGAACCAAGTTTGACCTATTTCGATCAAAATGGTGGTTACCCAGATGGTAATACATCAATAAACTCCTGCAACTGCAACATTAGTGGTTGTGATGGGAGTGGTTACTTAATTGATAATCATCGGATTCAAAATCTTGGTAAAGATTATACATCTCAAGTACAAACTCTTCCTCTTTCAAGTATATCTCAGTCATCTTATAGTTCTTCAAACAGTGTAATCACAAGTGTGGACGGGCCGGTGGACTCTCCAAGCAGTACTGTCCAGCTCCCCGATTGGACTAATGAGAGCCAATCTATATGGCAATTCAGGAAGGGGGTTGAGGAGGCTAATAAATTTCTGCCGAGTGGAAATGATTTGTTTGTTAATTTGGAGATTAATCGATTGTTATCTCGGGATCCAAAGGGAGGGGCTACCGAGGTGGCAGTAAAAATGGAAAGAAATGATGGGGACGATTGCTCGCCTAATGTATCAAAGGGAAGGAAGAATCCTTACAGGGAGGAGGAAGGAGATATAGAAGAAGAGAGGAGTAGCAAGCAGGCAGCCGTTTTTCAAGAATCCACTTTGCGATCAGAGATGTTTGATAATACTTTGCTTTGCACTTTTGGTAAAAGCCATTCTCCTGTGGCGGCTCTTCGTGATGCCTTGAAGAATGCATCAATCAAAAATGTGCAACAGAATGGACAGCTAAAAGGATTCAATGCTGGAAAGGGTCGCAGTAAGAAACAAAGTGGGAAAAAAGAGGTCGTGGATTTGAGAGCTCTGTTGATTCAATGTGCACAATCTGTTGCTGCTGATGATCGAAGGAGTGCAAATGAACTGCTAAAGCAGATTAGGCAGCATTCTTCTCCTTTTGGGGATGGAAACCAGAGATTGGCTTATTGCCTTGCTGATGGCCTTGAGGCACGCTTGGCAGGTACTGGTAGCCAGATATACAAAGGCCTCGTTAGTAAGAGAACATCGGCTGCTGATGTCTTGAAAGCTTATCACCTATATCTTGCTGCATGCCCATTCAGAAAGATCTCCAATTTTACTGCAAACAGGACCATAATTAACTCATCACAAAATTCCATGAGGGTTCATGTCATAGACTTCGGTATCCTGTATGGTTTTCAGTGGCCTACTCTTATTCAGCGGCTTTCACAGAGACCTGGTGGACCCCCAAAGCTTCGAATTACTGGAATAGAATTTCCCCTACCTGGTTTCCGGCCAGCAGAGGGAGTTGAGGAAACAGGACGTCGCTTAGCGGATTATGCAAAGGAATTCAAGGTGCCTTTCGAGTACAATGCTATAGCGAAAAAATGGGACACCGTTCAACTTGAGGAACTCCACATTGACAGGGATGAGTTTCTTGTTGTTAACTGCTTGTATCGAGCTAAGAACTTACTTGATGAAACTGTTGCAGTGGACAGCTCGAGAAACATTTTTCTCAATTTGATAAGGAAGATCAATCCTGCTTTTTTTATTCATGGGATTGTCAACGGGGCTTTCAATGCACCCTTCTTTGTTACCCGTTTCCGAGAGGCTCTCTTTCACTTCTCTGCAATGTTTGATATGCTTGAAACTATAGTACCCCGTGAAAATCGTGAGAGGATGCTCATTGAGAAAGAGATCTTCGGCAGGGATGCCTTGAATGTTGTTGCCTGTGAAGGCTGGGAAAGAGTGGAGAGGCCAGAGTCTTACAAGCAGTGGCAAATCCGTAACCTTAGGGCTGGGTTTGTTCAACTTCCTTTGGACCGGGATATAGTGAAGAGGGCAACTGATAGAGTGAGGACAAGTTACCACAAGGATTTTGTAATCGATGAAGATAGCCGGTGGCTATTGCAAGGATGGAAGGGACGAATCATTTACGCCCTTTCAGTTTGGAAGCCTACATAGATATGTGAACGTATTGTGCTTGTTAGGATTCTAGTTCTGCCTCTCACCTGTTGATGCTCAGAGAGAGAGAGAGAGAGAGAGAGAGAGAGAAAGACAGATATATTTATGACAAGCTTAGGTAAGTCTTGTCTTTGGTTTTCTCTTTGCCAGTTTGACTGTTGTTTCTGTTAAACAAGACTTATTTGCTAATCACTTTGGCAGGCAAATGCCGGCGTAGATGAATGCTGACCAAGTAAAAGTGGCGATAACACAAGGTCATGGTCAATGGGCAAACGGAAGTTTTCCTGGATCTCTCCTACAACACTTAGAGAAACCAGAACATGTACATTTTTCTAGCAAATAATTTTGTATATGTTGGCTGAGCATTTATTGTTGCATTTGTATGATGTGATCTAACAGGAATCTGTGTCCTTGATCACTTCTGAGCTCGAAATATGCCACATGCATCTAGGCATTGCAAATATGTATCTGGGTTTACTTCCTACCTAACAGTATATTAGTATATTATATTGTTCTGGTCCTTTAAATTTGATTCAACATTTGTTTGATTAGTTATATTTGATTTACTTCTTCACCTGAAGTTCAAGCTAATGATATTAATTTTTAGTTGATAGATAAGGGAGAGGTTTCACTAGCAAGAACAGTACTAGGGAAGAGAGAGAGTGAGATTTCAAAAACATATAAAACAATTTCTTTTAGAAGCCAAAAGCACTAAAGAAACCACCGCATAGAGAGCTTTCAATCAGCATCAACCTTGAGAATTTAATAAACTGCTTCTGCTTTGGCACATTTAATTAACCATGTAGGCATCATGAGAGGATTCCTATAATATCACTTGTCCTTTTTCTTTATATATGGGATATTTGAGAGTTTTCTTTTATAGTTAGAAATTTCTTGTGACAGCACCAAATGGATCGGCGGAGGATCCTAGTCCTTTAAGCGAATATTTATTAACATATTAATAGGGTATTGAAAATCTTTGTTAATGCTCAGAATGTGTTGTGGTTCAGTGTCCCAATCAAACCACCACCAAACACAAATCACCATACTTGAAAAGTTGGTATTGCCAAGTTCCAGAGACATCTCTAGTTGGGCTTGGAGCTTGACAGTGGTGGTCCTAGTGGAAGGGTAGGAAGCAGACTCTCACCATCTACATGAATTGATTCCTCAACCTAAAAAAGCCAACAACATGGACCTAGTCTAATGTGCTTTCCAAGTGGGGACCAATATTAGAAAATACCATACAGATAATATAATATGATATGTGGCAGATAACAGTGTAGGATTCCAAGTGGAATGAGGTCAAATAATTACTGATACTGGTTCTTCAATGTGCAATTCTTGATGCTGATACTGATACTCTCTTCCTGGGAAAAATGTGTATATGAGTTTTTGCTAACCTGGTTATACAATCCGTTTGGTGGTTCAGTTTCTTTGCTCATTATACAAAGGTCGATCAACAGGAATTTCAAAAGAAGAATGGAGGTATACGAAGAATTATTCAATCCATTGAATGAATACTTAATACAGAGTTATGATACAAAGATGGCAAATGCATAATCTCTAATTTGGTAAAAAGGGAATATCAGTATAGAAAGGTATAGAAAATGAAAAAAAAATGAGGTTGACAAAGAATTTTAATCAGATTAGTGCTGGCAAAATCTTCTGATTCGCCAAATTAGCCTGAGCTCTACCCAACTCGCAACTACCCAGTCACAATGCACATGATCTATTTGATAGGCACCCCAAAACCTAACCCAACTAAAAAAAATTTCAGACTTGTACCATTCAAACTATCATAATAATCTAATATTGGAAGAATTGATCATAGCTTATCCATTCTTATGTTAAACAAATAATACCAACCATCATGAAATCTATCATAATCTTGGTCAGATTGGATTTTGTTATATAACTCTCTGAATAATAATAAATAAATAAAAAACACTCATTGATTAAAAGTAAAATTATGCATACATCCTATGATAGAATGGTTTCACCTAAATATATACTGATCAAACAGTTTAATCGTTTCGATTCCCAGTATTACATGAGCAATCACATCTCAATTCCTAACAAAACATGGGGAAAGTGCATGAAAGTTTTCAATGGCTACCATGGAAGATGCAGCTGAAAGATAGATAATTCATAAGGAATGTAGTTGATCTAAATCCTTGTTTACCCTTCAATGTGAAAGCCATGGAATGTTTAATTCTTGATTCTGGCACACAGAAGAAGAAACAATGGCTATATGATTGTAAGACAAATCAAATTCAAAGCCAGCTTAACCATCTCTTTTACTGAAATATAGTTACAGACCAACATATGAACTTCCTTCTTCCAAAGGACCAAAGCTCAGTTCAACAACATCCTCTTCCAGCTTCCATCAACAACATCCTCTTCCAGCTTCCATCAAAGTTATGTATCATTCACCATAGGCACTGACTACGATGTAGAAAATGGATTCTCTAACTGATGTCAGTCACATCTTGGTATTATTGCACACATACGTCTCGAGTCTGTGACAATCAAATTACCGGTCAACTAGTTATGTGTGCCGTCTTCTACAATAAAAAATTGAGAAAGCAAACACTTGTTCTAATTGCACTATCGTGCCAATAGGTTTGTGATGCCATGCCTATGGATTAAGTTAATAGACTCTCACTTTACACAAGATCAAACGATTTCCCTTAACTTGTAAAGTGTCATCCATCTGAGGAGGATGTTGGATAGAAGTATATCAGAGATCTTATCACTTTCCGTCACATTTACTATACCATGATTGCACTTCTTCGGACACCAGTAATGCCAAAAATGATTTTTTCAAAATCATCGATCTTCATTAGGCGCTATCAACCCTTCACTTTGCAACATCAGAACTCTTTGATGTTGGGACAAAGAACATTACATGCCCATAAAAAAAATGATTTCATTGTTTATTATTTCTCTTTAAGACAGTAGCAAAATAAAGCTAAAAGACCAGGAAACCATCAACATTGAAGCCAAAAGCCTCAGATTTCTGACATCCATCATAATGATTAGAAAACTGTTTATGTACTCAACAAAATCCAAACTCTTCAATGTCCATACATTTTCTAGTTATTTCTTCCCTTGGCGGGCAGTGGATTGGGACTGAAAAGTTAATACATTTGCAAAATACCAATAGACCATAACTCTTCAAGCCACAATCCTCACATTATTTATCACATATCAAGTATTGTATTCTACCTATCTCTCAAGTATAAATCATTGGTAAGATAAATAAAGTGCTATTTTATTCACATATTGGCCAATCATTCACCTAACGAAACAATTATCATACAAATCTAGCAGCTAGACGATGAGAAGTACCTATTAGCTTGGCAGCCATAAGATCAAATCGAATCACGTTTCAGGTGGACTTTCCTCATCAAACCACCGTGGAGGATCAAATCCAGATCCACCTAAGGATGCACAAAGCATTTCATAAGTAATTGAAAAAAGCTCACACCATAACAAAGTGACAAAATGTTAATTTTATTAAGAAGAGGAAAATTAACTAAACTTACAACACACACACACACTTGCAGATAATTTTTATTTAACAAGATTTTACTTTTTTCGAAACCAAAAAATGAATTCCAAGAGGTTTTATAGGCTTGCAAAAGAAGAGAAAAGGTGAATACCGAAAGGATTGCAACGACAAAGACGCCAAGCGGTCAAGATGGTGCCCTTTCCAAATCCATACTTCTTATAAGCTTCCATTGAATACTCACTACATGTTGGCACATATCTACAACTTTTGAGCAAGAGTGGTGATATTTCTCCTGTTTTCACGGTTTCACCGATACCCATTTCATTATTTTAATAATCTTCGCTTACACTAGCAAATTTCATCTTATTAAAACCAAGAAAAATGAATTCAATAAAGACACAGAAATTATGAGATAAGTGAAAGAAGAGAAGAAAGGAAACATACTTTTGTAAAATGTCAGCACAGAAAGTGCAGCTTTAACTCCTACACTATCCACTTGGTCATCTGATTCAACATTCAAAATCAAATCCATCAAAACCTCACATTCAACAACTTAAAACATATTTAAACATACACAGAGAGAAACCGACCTTGTGGAGCATTTGGGTCAGAGCCTGAGCCCAATTCAGAGACGATTAGGGTGCGGTGTCTTTTGGAATTTGAAGGAAGGCGAAGACTAGAACCAAAGTTTCGATTTTGTAGTTCACATGTAAAAGCTAATTTAGGGTTTTGGGAAAACAAGGGTTTATGGCAGTTGAGATAAACGACTGCCATTTCAACTGTCAACGGAGAAGGAGAATAGTTACTCTTTCGCACAGATATCTCTGTTGGCTGAAACGACGTCGTTTGCTTTTCTCTGGCTTACTGGTTTCCACGTGGCATGAGAGAGATTGAAAAATCAAAAACAAAAACATTACAGGAATAAACAGATAACCATTATGTTCAATTATGTAAAGACCACCGTTGCGGATCGGTTCTAGTGGTCCGACACTCCTTCCCCTTAAATAAGGTCTCGAGTTCGAGTCTTGTGAATAGAAAAAACCTGTATTGGGAGAGTTTTACCCATTAGTGGACCAACCCGACTCGATCCGGATTTAGTCAAAACCAGTAGACTTCTGGATACCGGTGCTTAAAACAAAAAAAATTACATAAAGACCACTAGTTTCTTCACATGCCTAATTGAAAGATTAATCATTTCGAAGAAACAAGTGGGGTTCATGCGGTGTGACACATGCTGCCTTAGATGTCTTTCATATTATCGGTAATAAACCACGAAATTTTAAAACTTCTGACAAAAGTTTTATCGAATCTGACATGGCTGCCCAGGCACGTCACTCGATATGAATGATGCAAGCCAAAACTTGAAATGTTTTAGAAGAAATCGGATGCACATGAAGCGAACCACACACACAAAATTTCAATGACCAACGAAATAAGGAAGCTAATAATAGATTAATAATAAGATTTATGGATTGCATTAATCCCCATGAAAATGTTTCAAGTTTAAAGCTGCTCTACACTAGCGTTCAGATATCAAAGAGCATTCAATGGGGATATATAGTTTGTAATCCTTCACATTATTTCCCCTTATCAATACATATTGAAATCTGCAAGTGATGGTGATCATCCAACACAGAACAGAAACAAATAACAAGCACAGGGAATCAGAAACGGGTTGTGATTTGCGAAAAGAGAGCCTTGAAATCCTTTGTGGGAGTTCCAGTTCTCTCAGGCTTCGAGGCAAGATCAAATGCCTTGAATTTGGCCTCCTCAAACTGGAGTGCCTGTTTTGAAAGGAACAAAAAATAAGTGCAAGTAAAAGAAATCATTCTCACTAGAAAAAGATGGTGAATAGATTCAGGGGAATTTTTGCAGCTCTGCATGCACATGCAAAATCTTTATGAAGAATACCTGAATGCAGACTTCAGCAACATCAGCTCTGGCTATAGTTCTTGTTTCTGTCTCGAGAAGCTCATCATCCTTACCGACAAGTAATTCTCGGATACCACCTTCTTTATCTTGAAGGCCTCCAGCTCTATTCAAGCCAGAAAAGTTAATATCCGGGGATAATATGAAATTATAAAAATTTAATAGGAGGGTGACTATATCTTTGAAGCATCTAAAGAGACTCTATGCGGGAAGAACTTTAGCTAAAATTACAGAACAGAGGTATCAGAATTTATTATCATCTTAGAAAATTGTAATTGGGATCAGTATAGCTCCAATATCCAAATGAAATGGCAATTGATATTTTTAAAATCTTCTTCACATAGATTTCACAAAAAGGCCAAGAGTGGACCTCAATCAACTGTGATTCATAGAGGCAAATAACAAAAATTAAATGAAGAAACATTTATTCTGATTACCTTATAATTGTGTATGGGATACCAGAATCAGCCAAATACTGCTCAGCCTTTCTCTTCCAAACCTGTAACATAGCAAACATAATAAGTCTGGCTTAGAAGCGAAAAGGAACAGAAGAAAATATCCAACAATAGATCGAACAACTAAATATACTGAAACTCAGAAATAAAATCATCTTAAAAAATTAACTTAAAAAGTTGAGGAAGTAGATCAGAATTTGATATCATAAAAGATAACAGACCAGTATATTGCCGTTGCCCAAACTGTTCAAGGGATTATTAAGATTTGTTCCCCCCATAGACCCAACCAGCACAATTTGCTTCACTCCAGCGGCCTTGGCTGTTCATAACGATTAGTTATTTCAGCGACACATTTGGATATCTTCAATTTTGAATTAATGCAGAAAGCAACTAGGTAGATATTTACCGGCATCTATTTGGTTTTTCTGACCAATCCAGTCAACCTATGATCCAAAAGCGTTCCATTAAACTAAATAAAGAAGCGAAAAAAAAAGTAAAGTATCAAGATCCTCATACTAGAAAATCTTTGAATGTTACCTGTTCAGGATATGCTCCATCTTCGAAATAGAACTCTGGCCTTCCACCTTGGGCAGGATCATAACCAGGTTTCATCAGCGGTACTGCACTTGTGAGAATTATGAGAGCGTCAAGTCCCTGGATTGCAGGAATGATGCTATCAGCTTCCCTTATATCCCCAACAAAAACATCATCTGCTCCACCAATTTTCTCCTTGCTCTCTTCAGTTCTGACCAGACCTCTTGCAACGTAATGGTCTGACCTCTCCTTTAGTTTCTTGTAAACTATCTGACCTGCCAAACTCGAGCAATGAAAAAATGTCAACAACAAATAGAAAAGTTAAACAACACATATCATGATTAGAGTAAAGAAAACACATTTCTTCTACGCTTTTCACTTCCATGGAGAAAACCAAAAGGAACTAGTATATAATATTCTCAATACTCAAAACTTGCAGTCCAATTAAGGTGAACAAAGAACATACCGCAAAGTGACAATTAACTAGTGAATCAACAGAGAGACTAAAAAGTAAACAAGGCATGCCATTTGTCCACTAGATACAGTGAAACTCGTTTCCATCTTCATGTAATAACAAGTAAAATGCATTCATAGATCGAATACACATTACATATTGAAACATCTCATTGAAATCGAATGGCTGCGTTACTCAAATTGTGGTACTTGAAATCAATACACAGTTTACATGTCCAATAAAGCTTATAAATTCACATAGAAACCGCTCCATGACTCAATCCATAGCTAGAAAAAAAAAAAAAAAAAAAAAAAAAAAACACTCTCGATGCCAATATCTGAAGAATTCACATAAAGATTGCAAATTGACCATCCACATAAACTCAAAACCCTAATACAAAAATACCCCAGATCGCATATCTAGAACATGGTACTATACTACCATCTCAATTCTAAGCTACAATTAAACTATTACAAAAATAAAATTAAAATAAAACGATTCACAATGAAAATTGCATGTTGATGACCCAGAGAGAAAATGTTAAGGAATATAAGTTACAGAGACAGAGAGAGAGAGAGTACCTGTTCTACCGGCAGCGCCAGTGACAAGAACAGTGCTTTTAGACAAATCAGCCATTGAAGATACCTTGACAACTCTACTTGTTGATCTAAAACAACACTCTCTGTTTCTTTTCGCAACAAATGAAAATGCAGAAGAAGAAGAAGCGTGAAACGAGTGAGAAGAAGATAATTCTGGAAGGTGGGTGAATTTAATGTGACAATGAGCGCTACAACTTTTGGTTGTAACAGTAGATAGTGAGGATATCAATGGGACACGTGTAAACGTAGCCATTGATCAAGAGTTAAGACCAGTTGGTTACTTGGTTGGAGTTGTTATCATAATATCATCCGACCGTCGGTCACTAACAACGTTAGAACTTAGAAATAGAAGTGTGTTTTGGTTCTCCGTCGTAGGCCGTTAATCCAGTTTGGTCGTTTTTCTCGTGGATTTTTCTTATCCTCGTTTGTCGTCAGCCACCTTATCCTTCCTATCTATGTGTGCCTTTTTATTTTTTTATCTATCAATTCTCACTAGTGGATGGGCCGGCCCATCAAATTTAAGGTCCGGCCCATTTCTATAGTTAAGGTGACCCATTCTCTAATAATTTGTTTTGAGGGTTGAAGATAAAAAATAAAAAAAAATAAAGGTTAACCTTAATCCCACGAAGACAATTATAAAAAAAAATAAAAATTTTGAAAGCCGGGACTTTGTGAGTATCATACTCAACTACAAGCACTTCCCAGAAGTCTGCTCCCACACAAATGGGGAAAAGGAACCCACACATGGTGCTAGACCAAGGAGGGGCAAGAATGGATATATATACATTATGTGCATGTCATGGGTATTGAACCAAGGTAGTGGAGGGCTCCAATGGAGGGTCCAACCACGTTGGCAAGAGACCCAATGACAAAATTATAAGAATTAAACCGTGAGATTCAATAGGTTAAAGGGGACCATGTCCTGTGAGTGGCAATCACATTCATATTCAGTATGTGAAATTTTGGCGTAAGGGTTGAAAAAACTATTGAGATTTATTTATTTATTTTTAATTCATTTAATATTTTCAGTTCTTTTGTAATTGTGTTATGAGTAATGGATTGTTTATGGAAATTTTACAATTTTTTTTTTGGGAAATATACATACATACATATATATATATAATTTCAAATGAGGACGTCCTGATATAACTTCATGGGGATATTGAATGTGACTGTAGGGTCGAGTTTGAGTGGTGAATTTATGACCTGCGAACCCATGAACCCGTACAAATAAAAACCCAACGGGTTCGGGTGCAGATGTGGATTGGAAAAATGAACCCGCGGGTGAACCCGCGAACCATCTTAAATAAAAATTATATAATATTATTATTTCAAATATTATAAATTTAAACTCCAATTGAACTTTTTAACCATATATAAAATAAAATATGAAAACTACACTCATTCTAAGTTTGAGAATTACAAATCTCAACTCTTATTTATATATATAACTAATGATAGGTTACACTTTTAGGTTTTACACTTATAAAACATCGTGCTTGCTTTTTTGTTTTGCCTTTGGAGATCCATTTGGAGTTTTACTTGGTAATGCTTTATATTATTGTATTTGTAATTCTCCATGATGTATTCTAAATAAAGAGGAGTTTTGTATTGTATATATATAATATATATATATATATAATTAAATATTAAATATTTATAAATTAACATATTTTACAGGTTGGTGGGTGTGACCCGCTAACTCGTATAAAATCTGTGGGTGAAACCCGAACTCAAACTCGTTTATTTTTGTGGGTTAGCGGGTGGGCATGGGTGAGGAAAATTTTCGCAGGTGCAGGTTTTGATTTTGGCAAAACCTGTGCGAACCTGACCCATTGCCATCCCTAAATGTGAGCTAAAAGTTTTACATGTTTTGACTCAAGTGTGCATGCACTTGTCAAAACTAGTGGTTTACATTCAATACCCTCATGAAGTTATATCAGGACATCTGTATAGAAACAAGACTGTATATATGTATATATATATATTTGGTTAAATATTTTTGTACACCAATAATAATACTAAATTTTAAAATTGGATTTGGTGTCACATGTGGTAGATGTAAAATCACTCACTCCAAATGGGCCTTTTGTAAAAGTGCCACTACTACAAAAGGCCCATAACTCTTTAACAGTTGACTCTATGTATTTTGTATTTTTTATTTTTTATGTTTAGATGGCATTAAATTAAGAAAAGTAAAGTAAAATCCATATTAAAATTGAATACGGCTTTGAAAATCTAGTTTTAACACAATTGAAAAGGAGTGGTAGACACCGATTTAAGAAGCACAGATACGGATACGGGATACAGATACGGTACGATATGGCGATATTGAAAATTTAAAAAAATTAGAATACGGATACAGCAGGGATACGTCAATTAATATAATATATATTTATATTTAAAAAAAGTAAGAATATATAAATGGTCTTAGAAATGCCCAAGCATTAGAGTTTAACTTCCTGATTGGGGCTACTACGACAAAGCCAGAGTCGATATATGACTGTGAAATCCACCAGCTTTGTTCGACCAGTGGTGATCGCAAAGTCGCCTACTGCGGCATCATAGTACTGCATAGAGAAGCAAAGGTGAGCAACATTGTTGATAGAAAGCAAACAGTTTGGCCTAAGATTGAATACAAATTCCCGCGTTTCATATACTTACATCGGTTGTGATCAAGTGAAGAAGATCATCAAATTTGGGGTTATTCTGGCCATCCCCAAATCCAATTAGCTTATACGGGACTCCATAAGACAATAAATTCAAAGCAACTGTGAATACATCAATGCAGTAGCCATGGAACATATCAGTGCTTTTGATTTGTGAGACAAACTCAGATAAATAACCCTATTTGGAACTCCAATTCTCAGATGCTTTCCATTGGTAGGAAACGCCCATCCACGAGGCTTCAAGCCAGACTACGCTATAGAGTCGTTGTTTCATTTTGACCTATATATTTTTAAAATTATAATTTAACCCCGTTTTGTACTAAAATATTTATGATTTTACTCCATACGTATCCCTAACGTATCCATGCTGAATCCATACCGTATTCTCCATATTGACTTTTTTGACGTATCAGATACGTATCTTAGTATATCCAGAGAATATCGGAACTGGATACGAGTTCGATACGAGTTACCTCCACCAAATGGAATATCCGTGCTTTCTTGACACCAATTGATTGATGTATAAATAATTTGCACATGTCTAACGTTTATAATACTTAACTTAAATAGATATTAAAATGACGACCGAGTCAAGCATGTATGAGATGCACATGAATTAAAGTTTTTGACAGCCGTATAGATTATGACAATAATGATATATTTTAATATTTAAATACTATATTAATAATGTTTTTTAATCACGTGTCACATCTTTGTGCGGATCTCAAAGTCTGTTCAAGCATCCTATTTTATACCACGTGGCTAGATGTGTAAATCGAGGCAAAACTTAATTCCAACAAGAGTAGAATTGGAAAATCAAGCCTCCATTATTGGCTTATTGATCAGGTTTTCTATTCTTTTTATTTCTTGGAAGCACTAAACAATTAAAATGATACATTTCCAAATCACAAGGACATGTTACAACTTACATACTTACTTGTGGGATGATTTTTCTATTTTTATTTTAATTTATTTATATGAACGTGGATGATTTTATTAAATATAAAATTCAGTCAAAATTAGAACACATTTTGATATCTTTTTATTTATTTATTTATTTATTTTTTGTGCTGATTTGTCGATTACAAAACCGATTGTGTTCATATGTATCATTGATCACTAACACAACAACCTTTCAAATTGTAGTAATAAAATTCTATATCTCTCATGTCATCCTCATAACTTGAACTAATATGTGGATGTGCATGTGTAGCTCGTGGCCTGTGGTCAGGTGGTGGGCGGTAGCTGTGAAATTGCATTATTTGGAACTGTACCATCAAATATATATATATATATATATATATATCTATCTGGGATGTGGCAATCAATTTCTGAAAAGCAGCCAGAGTGAGTGTGAGTGATTCTCCAAAAGAATACAAATGCATGAATGTTTAATTTCATGCATTTTTTTGGTATCAAAAATTGAAAGGCTCTTCAGACTTCACTAGCTATTGCTTTCGAAGTAATTTTCTTTTTGGCAACATGCAATAAAGACAGACAGTGATGCAAAATTGGTAGGGACTCATTACCCTAAACTGGCTTTGCCTAGGACCACCAACCATATTGATTTTTCCTTGATATTGCACGCTTTAAAAGCACTTATTTGCTTTGAATCTCGGGTTAAGTAAATGTCATAGATACCAAAGCTTATATACAAATCTTGAACTTGGAATGCGATAGGCTTCACATAATAACACTTTTCTACTTACTTACGAGTTACGTCTCATTTTTATTATTTTAAATAGCTTTGAAATATACACCACCTGTAGGTCCTTCAATAATAGAATACTATTCTCCTACACCAAATCTGCTCCCATTATATTCAATGAATATCTCTATTATAGGAGAATAGATTGAACTAATTATATACTTAATCAATGAAATATTAATTTTATCTTAACGTTGTTCAGTACGATATTCTCTTCCGGCCCCTCATCATATGATTATTGCAATTTGATTGTGACAGTACTGATAAAAATTGCTGCAAATGTATGTAACATCAAATTGAACTCGAAAAGGAGAATTTTCTTTAATGATAAAAACAAAACATCTACATTATTATTATTATTATTATTATTATTATTATTATATGATACAAGATGATAGATCATGGACCACAAAACATGATTGGTTCATTTCATCATAGCTAGCCATGGATGACTAAAATCTAAGCTGTCACAGATGTTTCCATATCAACTTTGCCTGAGTATCCGACTTCGGATTTCATGTCAGCCTCCCAGAGCTCTGGTATTGCTTCCCTGATGTTGTGGATGCTCTCTAATGCAAAATCTGCACCTTTAACTCTACGAGAACTGCCAACCTAAAACAACGAAAACATGTGGTATATATTTTTATTTTTTTAATTATATTCCTCAGTTGCATTATAATATAAGTGTTGGTCTGAAATTTTACAAAGGAATTTTTACCAGCACAGTGTGCAGCCCCACACGCTTTCCAGCTTGTATGTTGCGGACACTATCTTCAAAGAACAACTGCAACAACAAAATACAATTAAGAAACAAACACATCAGCTAACTAAAAACTAATTAAAATAGAGCAAACAATTGAAGTTACAAAACTCTTGATCATCAAACTTTGAAGTAATTAAACATCTATCTTACTGTTTTCTGAGGGTTCGTGTTAGCGAACTCGAGAGCGCGTTCTATGGCAGATTCGTATGGTTTGCATACAATGGGAGTCTTTGGTAAGCTAGCCGAATCCGGGTTCGTCTGAGCAAAATGCCCAATGATGTCAAAATTTTGAGTGCCACTGTCATTATCAGTTGATCCCAAAAACACAATGTCATCTTCATGATCAGAAACAGTGTTGTTGTGAGTGGGATTGAGAGTCTCAAAGCAAATAATCCCATCAAAACAATCTTCCAATCCAAGCCTGCTTAGAGCTTTGACAGCATGGACCTTGTCTGCATTGGTGAAGATCTGTTCCACAAGAAAACACACTCAAATTGTTAGCATCAAAGTTTATGGTCAGTTTCTGGGGTGTTAATTTGATAGTCAAAATAATGTATGCTTACAATTTTCCTGTGAGGCAGGCTTATCAGGAGACTTTTCAATACAGGATCTGGTTTCAAGTTCTCATAAGGTAATCTCCCATGAACAAAACTGTTACACAAAACAAAAAAAAAAAAAAAAACAAAAAAAAGAATAAACAGTCAATTTACAATCAACCAATGCAGTCATGAAGATCACAAATGTCAAAATAAGAAGATTGAAGAGGAAAATATATATACCTGTGGTACTCATCATAGTCAAAGTCATACCCAATTGCCTGCACATAGAAACCCCATCAAACACAAATTATTAATCAATATATTACAAAATTTGAACATATTTAAAGGAAGAATTCAGGCCATTTATATATATTCCATACCCTGAGTCCAGCCATTGTTGTCCCATAATTCTTGTACAGTAAGTTACCCAATTCTGTGATTTTGCTCTTGTCAATTCTAAGTTTTTCAACCATGTAATCTACAAAAAAAGCCATTCATTTTATCATAAAAAAACAAAATTTCTTGAAAACGTAACAAAAACACAGAACCCAAATTTCACAACCATGAGAATATGAAATATTAAAATTACCTTTGACATTCTGTGTAACAGCTTCTTGAATACCAGCACCGTAAGGGTAAAGGGTGTCATCTAGATCTGCATTTAGAGAACAATAATGGAAAAATTGTTATTTTATTATTTTCTTTCACACAACTACTTCAATTTCTATCCAAATGTTTTGTAATAGAATAGCTTACCAAACAGAAGGCAATCAAATTTTGAGCTTTCCATTTTGATTCAAAAAAACCTACAACAGACTATTAAAACATGTTAGTACTACGTACACACCAATATACATTGAAATGAAAATTTTATTTTAAATTCTCAAAATACAAATTTTCGTGGTTGATTTCTAAGATAATTAAAGCCGCAACTAGTAAAAATAAAACTAAGAACAGGTAGACCAAAGAGGCTTTAAAATAACAAAAACTAGAGAAATTAATTCAAAAACTAGAGAAATTAATTCAAAAACTTGAGTCTCAATTCTTGCAGTGCATATCTCCAAGAATTAAAAACAACTTATCATATAATAAGTTGTTTCTAGAGTGGATTTAGCTGTCATAAACTTATTATATTAACCAAAAAAACCCACAAAGGTTCATTAAAATGGGTACATGTTATGACCAAATTAAGTTTAAAACTTCAATCTTTCATGATCACAATTCACAACAAAGTCATCAACTTTTTTTTTCTTGAACTCTATAGATAATTGAGACTCAAAGTTCATTCCTTTAAAGGTCGATGAAAATAACAAAAATGTAAAAAGAAACAAAGAATGCAAGAGCCAAAAAAAGATAGATAGCACACCAACCGGTTGAAAAAACTTGTATGGATGGAAGAGAGTTTGTAGAGAGAGAAAGCAATGGAAATGGAGGAGAAAAGAGAGAGAGAGAGAGAGAGAGAGAAAGAAAGAAGAGTGGCTGAAAGAAATATAGGCAAATTGTTGCTTGGTTTTTTTCACTTAAAAAAAAAAAAAAAATTAATACTTGTGAGAATTTTATTAAATGAAAATAAAAGCAAAGGCAAAGGCAAATTAATATTATACAACTCACATTTTATACGTATGATCATTTTAAGAGTACACGTTAATGTGACAGCTTTTACCGATTTTTCCAGAATTGGCTAAAACCAGTTAACAAAACAAGACATCTTAATAAATGAAATTAAAAGCAAAGGTAAATCAAATTAATACTATACGCCTCACATTTTATATGTATGGTCATTTTAAAAGTACACATTAATGTGACACCTTTATTAAATGTCTTTATCTACTTTATGGACTATATTACCCTTTTGTTTTTACCACTTTTTTTTTTAGAATCGGTTGAAACCAACTGTTAATAAAACAAGATATCTCACATCATATATCATATATCATATATAATAGAGTGGTACTATTGGCACACCAATTGTTGAATTATTTATACCCCATTTTAAAAATTATTTAGTATTTTTTTTTAGTTTTATCAAATTATTTAAACAGATATATAATTTTATTAAAAAAATCCTATATAAAATAAAACTAATAAAACCCCACTTTTCTTGTTTCAAAACCCTAATGACATAGATTATTTCAAATTACTAAATATTTTCTTTTAGATCTAGATCTCATGTTTCCCATATTTAGTATTTATTGATTTTATTGTTTCAAATGTTTGTTTTGTTTTGTTTTGTTTTTCTTTTCAAATTATAGATCCATGTTTGCTATTTTTTTCTCTCGATTTATTTTCTTTCAGATTTTCCAGACATTCTATGATTGTATAAATTATTTTGTAGATTTTATTCCGGATCTTCCAAAGTTAATTTAATGTTATTTACCAAAACAAAAAAAAAAAAAAAAAGGAAATCGCAACCAAAAAGACCTAATCTTTGACGAAATGAAACTACACGAAAACCCTAACTTAATCACTCAAAAATATCATAAAATGATCAATATCTCACACAATCTACCACCACCAATCTAATCGACTACAGAAAAAAAAAAATCGCATCTAATTATAAAGATAGTTTTACTATAAAATAAGAAGAAAAAAAAAACACAAGTTATGCGAATTGATGTGAAAAAACTATATATAAAGATTAAAGATGGAGTGTATTTTTATTTTTGAAAAAGATATGAGGTGTATTAAGTTTGAAAAATATGTAAAGGGGTAATCTTGGAAATAAATCAAAAAATTAATAAAACCATTTAATTTTACAAAGTTAAATCAAAATTTTAAAAAGTGGGGCATAAATAGTTCAGTAGTGAGGGTGCCAATAACACCAATCCATATAATAATATAAAATAGTTTCTTTCAATTAGAAGCCGCCACGTGTCATTTCATTAATGATTTTATAATTATCAAATTCATATAATATATAATCATATAAACTGCTTCTTTCAATATAGTCATTTAATTAATCATATATCTTCTTTTTTTTTTTTTTTTTTTTAATATTAATCATATATCATATCAGTAATTAGGGGTGGGCGTTTAATGGATCGGTTCATTTTTCAATAGAACCGATAAAGTTTGGTTTCTAAAAATATGAACCAATCCAATAAAATTTACAAATATCAACCGATAAAAAACCAACCAAATTGGACCGGTTCGGTTTTTTCGGTTTTTGTCATACTGGACCAAATTCATAGGCTTTATTCTCATATTTTAATCATTTTGAGCTTTTGACCAAATTAAATTATGGGTTTGAACAAATTGAAAATACTAGTTTAAACTAATATTTGACAAAAGAAACAAAGAATATATATATATATATATATTATGTGACACACTTTCATAATTTTATAGTTCCATGGACTGTTAAACATTAAACTATGGTTTTTATTTATTTATTTATTTTTTAATATAAGTTGGATCTTGGTTTGGTTTTCTAGTTTGGGATAGCGAACAGAAAAAAAAACCGATCCAATCGGTTTTCAAAAAAATGAACCGACCAACATAAGAAAACCGGAAAAAAACTTATTGTATACCGGTTCGGTTTTTTATTGGTGTTTTGCCCATCCCTATAAGTAATGCTACTTTGTCCAAATTTGGTGTCCGTGCCCAAATAATATAGTAACACTCTAATCCATTCATTTAAATTATATTAGATTTGCATGATCTAAATGAATGGATTAGAGTATTACCACATCACTTGAGCACCAGATTTGGACACCAAATTTGAGTAAAGTAGCATTTCTCATATCATATATATAATAATATAAAAATAGCTTCTTCCAACTAGAAATTGCCACATGTCATTTCATTAATAATCATTAAAAAAAAATTACAATAGTCTTATTATAATTATGATATTCATATCACATATAATCGCTTAAATAGCTTCTTTCGGTATAGTCATTTCATTAATTACATATAATTATATCACATATATTATATCATATATAATAATATATATTATAATAAAAGTAATTTCTTTTCATCAGGAGCCACCATGTGTCCATCATAAATGTATTTACTTTATTTTATTTTATTCTAAAATCATATCATATGTCATTTTATATAAATTGTCACTTTGAGAGCACACATTAATGTGATTCATTTATTAAGTTTCTTTATCTACTTTTATGGACCAAATTAGCCTTTTGTTTTTACCACTTTTCTAGAAAGAATTGGTTGAAACCAACGGCTATTAAAACAAGACATTTCACGCTTTATATGTATGGCCACTTTAAAAGTACATATTAACATTGTAACTCATTTATTAAATGTCTTTATCTACTTTATGGACCAAACTACCCTTATATTTTTACAATTTTTATGGAATTGGCTGAAACCCGTTATTAATAAAACGATAATACTAGACATCTCACATTTTATATTATGGTCCCAAATGTGACTCATTTATTAAAGGTCTTTATGTAACAATTTTGTTAAGAATATCCAAAGCCAGATGTTTAAATGTTAAATAGGATTATAAATTGTTTGTTATGACAAATCATCTAGTTTGTTTAAAAATGATTGTCGTTTCAGAAATAAGAATATTACGGAGGATATTATTAATTATTTACAAAAGAAAGAATAGAGAATATTATTACGAAGGATAGTTTAGTCATAATTATTAGTTTCATTTCATTAAAATTTAGAGGAATTAATGAATTACAACAAGCTTTCCAAGTAGAATATCAAAAACCACCTTAGTTTTTATAAATTTGACCAAAACAAATTTCTAGGCTTTGCAGCAACTGACCCATCCTCAAGCATCCTGTTCGAAGGGAAGTAACCCTCTTCAACCATCATCCATGCTCTTTCATCGATAGAGCGTATATACGCCTTCATTCGGAGTTTCCCGAAACCATAGTTGTAGCCCTTAGGTAGAGGAGGCCTAGAATTATAGGCACTTTCGATCATCGTATCCTCTAAGACAACCATGACTCCAAAACTTAGCAATTTGCCTTGAATGTATCTTGAATCTCGTTAATTGCCTTCTAACGGCCCGCTCTGATATCAATTGAAATATACAAGCACGGTTAGATTACCAAAAGCTAACCTAGAGGAGAGGGTGAATAGGTTTTAAATCTTCTTAAATCCCTTGAAAATAAACAAGAGTTTGTCCCTCTAGATAGCTTGTAATCTTGTATCACAACACATTAAAACATGAAGCCATATATAGACTATTGAAAAGCATATTCAATTAAGCATATCAATCAAAGTCTATAACCTGCAAGTGAAGATATCTTATTAAAACATAAAATAACTCACACTTGTATATATATTTATATATATTAATATAAAAAATAAAAAAAAATGTTAAGAGTTCTTATAAGGTAATCTCCCATGAACAAAACTGTAACAAAAAAAAAAAAAAAAAAGAAAAAAGAAAAAAGAAAAAACATTCAATTTACAATCGATCACCAAGGCAGTCATGCAGATCACAAATGTCAAAATAAGAAAATTGAAGAGGAAAAATATATACCTGTGGTACTCATCATAGTCAAAGTCATACCCAATTGCCTGCACATAGAAACCCCATCAAACACAAATTATTAATCAATATATTACAAAATTTGAACATATTTAATGGAAGAAATCAGAGCCATTTATATATATTCCATACCCTGAGTCCAGCCATTGTTGTCCCATAATTCTTGTACAGTAAGTTACCCAACTCAGTGATTTTTCTCTTGTCAATTCCAAGTTTTTCAACCATATGTAATCTCCAAAAAAAGCCATTCATTTTATCATAAAAAACAAAATTTCTTGAAAAAGTAACAGAAACACAGAACCCAAATTTCACAACCATGAGAATATGAAATATTAAAATTACCTTTGACATTCTTTGTAACAGCTTCTTGAATACCAGCAGTGTAAGGGTAAGGGTGTCATCAAGATCTGCATTTACAGAACAGTAATGGAAAAATTGTTATTTTATTATTTGCTTTCACACAACTACTTCAATTTCTAATAGAATAGCTTACCAAACAGAAGGCAATCAAGTTTTGAGCTTTCCATTGTGATTCAAAAAAACCTACAACAGACTATTAAAAATATGTTAGTCTACGTACACACCAATATACATTAAAATGAAAATTTATTTTAAATTCTCAAAATACAAATTTTCACTATTGATTTCTAAGATAATTAAAGCCGCAACTGTAAAAATAAAAGTAAGAACAGATAGACCAAGTCGGCTTTAAAATAACATAAACTAGAGAAATTAAAGATGTCAAAACGTGCCAGCATGACCCCCTAAGGCCTATCCCTTAAAGGGGCTGGCCACCTTAAGGTGTCGTGTCGTGCCAGCATGCTAACGGCCCATTAAGGAAATAGGTGGCACAACACGCCGGGCCAGCCTACTTTTTTTTTAAAAAAAAGTTTTATTTTTAATTTGAGAAAGTATTAAATTTATTTGTTATAATATTATTTTTAATTTCATTTATTTTTTGTTTATTTTATTTATTATTTTAGTATAATAAAATAAAATGTAAAAAATAGATAGATTTATTTAATAAAATAATTCAAAGAATAAATAAAGATTAAAGATTAAAGATTAAAGATTAAAGATGTAAGAAAATAAAAAATAGATGAAAGTATGAAACGATGAATTATTTATTTATTTAATAAAAAGTGTGTAAGTGTAAGTCGGATAAAAAATATATAGGTAAAGAAATGAATTTTATTTACTTATGTAGAATTCAAGATTACATGATTACCTCATTAAAAACCTTACTAAGAAAAACCAAATGAGATAAAAACTTGATAAGGGAAAAAGAGTGCAATCGAATAACAAATAGTCAAGTAAATGTTCGTGTATAATTAAAAGTTAAAAATTAAAAATTAAAAAAAGAGTGCAATCAACAATTCTTCAGCCTTCGGTCTTCACTCCTAGTCTTGGACTTGGTTACTGCCGGAACCCTTATCGACATAGAAATTTGTGAAATTTTGAATAAGTTCTTGTTAAAAAAGAGTGCAATCAATAACTTTTCAGTCTTCACTCCTAGTCCTAGACCTGGTTATTGCTGGAACCCTCATCGACATAGAAATTGGTGAAATTTTGAATAAGTTCTTGGTCTTCCATTTGATGTTGCATTCTCTTTCGAGCATGCTCTTAATCCCGAAGGCATGTTAATACCTCCACCATCTCAAGAGACAAAAAAGTTCTTCTTCAATTATTCGTCCACTTATGTTGAATGCCTGTTCTGACGAAACAGTAGACACGAGGATAACGAATACGTCACATGCAAAGTGTGACAGCAAAAAGTTCCATTAATGGTGCTCCTATATGAAGCTTCAAAATTGAAGACTTATCACAAAAACAAAATCTAAAATAGGTTCGTGGACCACAGAATCTAAAATAAATTTTAAACCCACCAATGAATATCTTAAACTAAGCACACTGAAGACACAACACAACAAAAGACTCATAAAGATTGTCTTTGCTCCAATCAGTCACCAACACAAACAAACACTCACTCTATAGAGTTTGAAAACAATCACACAGCAAAAATCATACAAGCCTTCCAAATACTATCAATATCAGAATCATAAACAGGGTTCAAATAAACTGAAAAAAGAATTAAATTTCACTGCTACAAAAATGTTAAAAGACATCGGTAAAAGACATCGATTTTTAGGTAACTGATTTTTTTTTTTTTTATAAAAAAAAATTAGACATCGGGTCATAAAAAACTGATGTCTTAAATATTGCAGTTTGAAAAGACAACGGTTTTTAGGCAAACCGATATTATAAAAAAAACGTTTAGACATCGATTTTTATATGAATTGATATCTTAAATATTACGTTGAAAAGACAACGGTTTTTAGGAAAACCGATACTTAAAAAAAAATGTTTAGATATCGGTTTTTATATGAATCGTTGTCTTAAATATTACGGTTTGAAAAGATAACGGTTTTTGGGCAAACCGATATGGACTTATTTTACAATAAAATATCGGTTTTTGGGCAAACTGATATTGAATAAGTAAACTTTTAAATTTAATAAATTTACTTTTAAATCATTTATTTTAAAAAATTAAAAAAAAATAATTAAAAAAAATGTTTATTTATTTTGCACCCTCTTGTTTCATACTAAGAGACATGTTAATAATTCAATTACCCATATAAATTAGTAATATGAGTCTTACATTTGTTCATTAAATTGCAAAATGCATATAGAGTAATATCTCCCCTATAGTGAGAGTTGTATTCCAAATCATGCTTATTACAATTGATGTCAATAGTCTCCTATAAAGTATAAACCCATAACTCGACTATATATGTTTTAAAAAATATAATTTTATTAAAAGTTTTAATAAATATTTTTTAATATATGTCTATCGTAGAAATTTAAATTTTGATTAGTTGAATAAATTTAAATTTATCTAACAAGTTTTTATTTATTTATTTTGTTTTTATTTTTTTTTTATTTCTAATAACTCATATAGGTTATATATAAATATTGTGCAATTGTTAACACATCAAATCTTGTAGTCAAGTAGTAAAGACTTACAACTTTTGACTTAATGTTTCAAGACTTAATGTTTCAAGTTCAATTCATTGTCATTATTATCAGGTGGACAGCGGTGGGATTAATTTTTGTAATACATCAGTTATACGTCATCGGTTTTATATATAACTGATGTGTTTTTAATATCATTTACATCGGTTAAAACCATATGTTGTTTCATGTAATTTTTCTAAATCATTCAAATAGACATCGGTTTTAAAATTTTGAAAAACCGATTTCTTCCATGTAAAATAACCGATTTCTTTTGCTTTTTTTGTAGTAGTGTTTCACATTTGCGATCAATGAAACGAGCTTTTATATATATATATATATATATATATATATATATAACAGAGACCCAAATCTAAAAATGAAAAATATAAACTAACACACACCCCAATGCAGATAATTTCAAGCAAAACTAAATAAAATCTAGAACATATGGCTTACTTCATCAATCGAAATCAACCCTAAAAGAAACCTAAACCATAGCTCAAAAACCCCAGATAGAAACTGACAAAATCCAACATATAAAACTCAAACTTTAGGAGAAATACAATCAAATTCAAATGAAAGAAAAAGGGAGAAACTTTATTATTCTTACCAGAAACCTAGAAGTGAAAAAAGGAACAGCGGTCCACCCACGATCTGTTGAGGAATTTGACACCTGAGATTTGAATGATAGCGAAAAAAAGAAAAGGCCAGACTTGAATTAAAGAAGAGGTCAGACTTGAATTTAAAAAAATAATAATAAACAAATAAATAAAAAAGATTTCAGATGGATCTGTACATGAGATTCAAGGTTGAGGTTAGACTAAAGAAGTTAAGAGAGAGAGAGAGATGTCAGCTATGTATGCGACGGCCCAGTTTTAAGAAGTGAGAACATATGAGAGAAAAAAAAAAAATATATATATATATATATATATATTTATACTCAAAGCCGATTCGGTTTTACCGGTTTTGAGGGTCAAACCGATAAAAAAAACTGAACCGGTTGGTTTTCTAAAAAAACCAACTGAACTAAACCGGCTTGTCAACCAAAACCATAAAAAAATCGGTTGGACTGATTCGATCCATTGGTTCTGTTCGGTTGGTCGGTTTTTTGCCCACCCCTAAAATATTAAGTATAAGTATGAAATTTAAAAACTAAGCATAAATATAAATAATAAAATTTAAAGAAAAAAATTACCTTTGTACTTTGGTGTTTTGGTGCCTAAGTGGAGAGATTAGAGAATAATAGTTAGAGAATAGTAAATATAGATTAGAGAGTGTGATAGTATTATACTATTAGTAGTAAGTAATGAGTAGTGTAGAAAATAGAGAGAGAGAGTAAGAGTAGGGAGAGTATAAGAATGAAATGGTGTAGAGAATAGAGATTAAAGAGAGTAATGGAGAGAAAGTGTATGGAAATTGGAATGGATGAGGTATTTATAGAAAAATTTGAAATTGGATAAAAATATAAAATAGAATAGTTGAGGGGGTTTTTTGTAATTTTTTTCAGAACTTTGAACACTCACAACCGTTGGTTGTCAACCAACGGTCAACTTAAAAAAAAAAAAAAATCCAACGGTAACTTACAATTGAAAATAATAATAATAATAATAATCCTGGTCCGTGCTGATTGTTGGGCTTGACACAGGGGCTTGGCCTGTTGTGTCATGCCAACACTGCGGGTAGGCACCCTCGGCCCCACACGGAATGTGCCATCGTGTCGTGCTAGCCCAGGCATGCCATAGTTGCATGCCGTGCCAAAGGCAAGCCTTAACTGGTCGGACACGCTAGGTCCGACCCTAATTGACACATTTAGGTGGAATGTTCGTTTGATTGAAGATGTTTTTTTGGATGATGATGCTAAGAAAATTTTATCCATCCCTTGTGGTATTTCTCAAGTGAATGACAATCTTTGTTGGCATTATACTTCGGATGGGAATTACACAGTGAATAGTGGCTCTAAAATGGGGATGAGTTTGGAAGATTGGGATAGGCCTTCAAAGTCTCAAGACAATAACTCTGGGTGGGGTTTTCTTTGATGGCTCAATGTGCTTTCCAAGATCAAAATTTTCTTGTGGAGAGATTGTATGAATTGGATTCCTACAATGGCTAACCTTACTGGTCAGAAGATTCCGGTTCATGGTCCTTGTTCGACTTGTAATAGGTGTGCTGGGTCGATAATGCATGCCCTTTGGGGATGCCCGAGTCTGAAGATGATGTGAAAAACATGTGGTTTTATAAAGGGCATTCACTATAATGATATGGTTAGATTCTAATCGTTTCTCTTTGACTGCTTTTATAGCCTTAGAAGTGAAGAGGTGGATCTTTTGAGAGTAATGCTGTGGCAAATTTGGTTTCTTAGAAATTTCAAGGTTCATGGTTTTAATAAGGATGAGTGCAGCTCCTTTAATCAAGGTGTTGATGGTGTGTTTAATTGGGCTGTAGGTTTCTTGGGAAGATTCCATGTGGCTAATGTTGTGGTTGGTTCAAGTAGTAAACAAGTTGTCAAAAGAGATGTTAAGTGGCAGCCTCCGGAGGCTGGGTTTTATAAAATTAATTGATGTAGCCTTGAATGTGGATGAGCAACAGGTTGGGGTTAGGTTGGTGATTCGCAACTTTCAGGGTCAGGTTATAGCCTCTAGTATCCATTGTATTAAGGCGGGATATGATCCTCTTGTAGAGGAGGCGGTGGTTGTGCTTCGTGGTACCAAGTTTGTGCATGAAACAGGTTTGGTTCCTTTTGTTATTGAGATGGATGCTTTGGGAGTTGTCAACCGGGTGAAGTAAGTTATCCCAATTGCGACTGATTGATGATATTGTCATGAGTCTGTGTTGTGTTGTGATGGGCTCTTTGACTTTTGTGCCTAGAAAAGCTAATTTCATTGCCCATACTCTTTCCAATATGGCTTTAGTTGTTGAAGCAGAATGTTTTTGGTTAGAAGATTACCCTATGTGTGTGGAGTGGTTTTTACAGGAAGATTTCTTGGGCTAGTTTTTTCTTGTTCTTATAGTTTATCTTTAAATATAAAAAAAAAATTAGAAGCCGCCACGTGTCGTTTCATTAATGGTTTTATAATTATCAAATTTATATCATATATAATCATATAAATAGCTTCTTTCCATGTAGTCATTTAATTAATCATGTATCTTTTTTTATAATAGTAATCATATATTATATATAATAATATAAAATAGCTTCTTTCAACTAGAAGCCGTCATGTGTCATCTCATTAATGATTTTATAATTATCATATTCATATCATAGATAATCATATAAATAGCTTATTTCGATATAGTCATTTCAGTAATCTTATATAATATATATAATAATATAAAAATATATTCTTTCAACTAGAAATCGCCATGTGTCATTTTATTAATAGTTTTATTATAATTATCATATTCATATTATATATAATAACATAAATAGTTTCTTTTAATGTAGTTATTTCATTAATTACATATAATCATAACACGTATATTATACCATATCATCGTATCATATCATTTATAATATAACAAAAATAATTTAGTTTTACCGGGAGCCATCATGTGTCCATTATAAATGTATTTTATTTATTTTATTTTATTTTATTGAAATCATATCATCATTTATCATACTATATGTCATTTTATATAAATTGTCTTTTTAAGAGCACACATTAATGTGATTCATTTATCAAGTGTCTTTATCTACTTTTATGGACCAAATTAGCCTTCTGTTTTTAACACTTTTACTAGAAAGAATTAGTTGAAACCAATTATTAATAAAACAAGAAATCTCACGTTTTATATACATAGTAAAGAGCACACATTAACATTATGACTCATTTATTAAATGTCTTTATCTACTTTATGGACCAAACTACCCTTATATTTTTACAACTGTTAATGGAATTGGCTGAAACCAGTTGTTGATAAAAGGATAATACTAGACATCTCCCATTTTATATTATGGTCTCTTCAAGAGCACACATAATGTGACTCATTTATTAAATGTTTTTATGTAACAATTTTGTTAAGAATATCCAAATCTAGATGTTTAAATGTTAAATAGGATTATAAATTGTTTTTTTTTATTTTTTATGACAAATCATCTAGTTTGTTTAAAAAATGATTTTCGTTTCGGAAATAAGAATATTATGGAGGATATTATTAATTATTTACAAAAAAAAAAAAAAGTAGAATAAAGAATATTATGAAGGATAGTTTAGTCATAATTATTAGTTTCATTTCATTGAAATTTAGAGGAATTAGTGAATTACAACAGGAAACTCAAAGCATATTACGGCCCAATTTGGGAATGTTTCCTGAACTGCTTTTGGGACCAAAAGTGATTTTGAATTGGGCCTAGGGTGTTTGGTAAAATTTAAGAGAAGTGTTTTTGGTAACTTTTGACTTCCCCAACAGTAGTTTTGAGAAGTTATTTTTTGTAACTTTTAGAAAACTACTTTCCAATAAGCAAGTAATGAAAAAGCAATAGATTATTGATATATACGAAAAATATATGGTAATATATAAATAAAAAAATGGGTAATAATATGTTATGGTCATACAAAAATAAAACAAATTATTTATTTTCAAAACATCTTCAATATTCTTTTATATCCTTTCTAGTAATTTTGCATAGTCAGCGCTTTTTACTTACGGTTTATCAAATACATTGAAATTGTTTTTGGTTCTCACAACACTTTTAAAAATCAGTTTACCAAACAAGCAATTCTCCCATAACAAATCCAAAAGCAATTCCCCCCACATCACAACTATGGCAAACTAAGCTACAAGAGCTTTGTATGTGTAGAATACCCTGAACCAGAAATTTGGAAAATTTATGTTTACTTGAGAAATGCAAATTTGCATGAACCTTGACAATTTTACTAATATTATTATATATAATTCCAGAACTATCCAGAACCCACCATTGAAATGGAAAACACAAACTTGAAACTAGATATCTTTAATAATTCTCTAATCAATCCTGAAAAAGAAAGTCCACAAAAAGAAAGTTCAGGATTTTTGTTTTGTAATGTTATAAAACAAGTTTTATTATATTTTATTTTGTAGTATTATGGAACTGATTTTGTAATATTAACAAACTAAAGTCTTGAATTTTTTTTTTTTCTTCAGAATCGTTCTCACAAAGAACAGAACCACCCTTGATATCTTTTAGTGGTTTAATCATATCTAAGAAAGTGTAAATAAGTTATTAGAAAATTAATTAAAATAGCGAACAAATCCAGATTCCAGGCTTTAGAATTCTAGTTTTGTTTAGAAACACAGCGGTGCATTTTGGTCATTTAAGCAAAGAAGATGTTAATTTTTGGTTTAACACAGTAAATAAAAGAAATAAATCTGGTGATTTATTACACATTATCTATTTAGGTCATGAAAAAATCAGATATCCAAATTCTTCACAGAGAGTCAGAGATCAAGGCTAATAAAATATAGACACGCGACGCTTCCAAGTACGTTTGTTCTGTTAAAAATCAATTAGATATTTTTATGCTTGATTAAAAGCACTTTTTTTTTTCCCTGTAAAGACGTAAAGTGCTTCTCTCCTCAATAGGTAATTAGGTACGCAAGGCTATTTATAATTTAATATAGGGGTAATTGCCTTATAGTTCCCGTAGTTTACCTTAATCCATGGTTTTTTGAATTATAACATTTAGTCATTCTGTGACAGAATCCGTTAAAAGGACAGAATTTGACGTGTCAAAGGTGTAAAATGACTCTGCTGCCCCTGGTGAATACTGCTCACTGAAAAGACCATTTTACCATTAATTTTGTCCCTTTTTTTTATCAAAAAATGAGTCTTAAAATTTAAAATAATTAATAAAATATATAAAAACAAATTAAAGAAAAAACATATTGTGGATTTCATCATCTTCGTCTTCAATTGGCAACAACATCAATCTTGCTAATTTTTAATAATATATATATAACAGATTTTTTTTTAAAAAAAATAAGGGTTAAATAATTATACAATTCTAAATTTTTTCATACAGAAAAAAAAATCTTTAAAAACTTAAAACATCTTTAAAACCAAATAATATTTATTAAAAGCATTTTTTAACGAATTTTTTTGTTAAAAAAAAAAAAGGATCATCAATTGTTACAATCCCAGATTTCATCAATACACAAGTCTCAATCTTCATTTCTTCACAAACCCATATTCTTATCTTCTCCTTTCTTCTTCAATCCACAAACCAATAATCCTAAAATAAATCCACAAATTAATAATCCCAAAAAAATCCACCATTCCCGATCATCATCATCATCATCATCATCAATTTAAGAACACAAATTTAACCCAGACCTAACTTACCATTCATTATCATCAACAACACCAAACCCAGAACTTCTATTGAAACCTAGAAACTGAAGAACAAAACACAACACCAAATCGCCATCTACCTGACCATAAAGCATCATCATCACTGCCAAACTACTAACACAATAGATTCACCAAAAAAAAAAAAATTCAAAAAAAGTAAACCAACACCAAAGAAAAAGAAATTTCTAGGGAACCAAAAACATGAAATTTTTTTTTTTTTGAAACCCTAACCGCCGCCATCACTCGCTCGTTCTCAGTCCCCGACGCTGTCAGCCCCTTCCGGCCAGTCATCTCGTCCAGCCTTCCGTAAGCTTTCGGTCTCGTCGTCGGTTGTTCCGTCGCCATTCGCTTTTCTCCGTCACATATCTGGGTTTCACGTGAGTAATATTAGAAGAAATAGCCTCAAGAATGGAGAGAGAGAGAGAGAGAGATCTTTTTTTTTTTCATTCTTGAGAAAAGAGAAGCCCGCAGATCTGGCGTTAATTTCGGTTCAAGTGATGTAATTTTTTAGCACAGAGTGAGTATACACTAGAACATTCTAGGTACAAGTGAACAGATTTGGGTTCAAGTGATGTTGTAGCCAAGTGAAAAGAAAGCATATGAATGAGAGATTCAAGAGAAAAGAAAGTATACACTAGAACATTCAGGGTTCAAGTGAAAAGAAAGCATATGAACAGAAAAGAGAGAGAGAGAGAGAGAGAGAGAGAGAGAGAGAGAGAGAGAGAGAGAGAGAGAAAAATTAAAGGCAAGTTTTTTTTTTTTTTTAATTTTAATTTTTAAATAGGAAAATATATTAATTTGTAAATTACTATTATACCCTTTCGTTATTTAAGATTCTAGAACATCTGATGTTATTTTACCTTTTTACCCTCATTGACCTTTGTTGACTTGACGGAACCCTAACAAAATTGGACGGTAGGGACGCAATCCATATTGTCAGAATAATGATGGACTGAAAATTGCAATACCAAAAAATCATGGACTAAACACATATTAAGGCAAACTATAAGGACTAAAATACGATTTTCCCTGTTATATATTATAAGGAGAAAATAAATTAAAACATTAAATTTTTATTTTGAATCACGCATAACCGATAATAATCATATTTTTGAAAATTTATCAATATACCCACCCCAAACTCTCTCCTCTCTCTCACATCTCCCACCTTCCCGCAGACTGTGCCAAGCTAATGAACGTCAATTAATAACAACTAACAGTCAACCTTCTTCCTCTCCTACTACCAATGAACCTCCAGCCTCTTATGCTCTTTCAAGTTCCAGTGCTGGCAGAAGAACTTGTTCGACTTTTTAAAAATCCCTTATGTTCCGACTTTTGGTACATACCTACCTAAGCTATCAGTAACAGTCCTAGGTCCAGTATAAGGGAACTTAATTCAAGGTAAAGTAAAGGAGCTAAACCGAAATATCTCATTCCACCTTATCCTTCGCTGAATCTTGACTTTGTCCTTCCCCTGAACTGGAGACGTTTGTGATGCTGAAATCGACCTACGATAGGTAAGATAAAATCGGAAATACCCTTCCTTTATCTCATACTACTCTTTCGATACATAGTCTAATATTTTGAAAAACAATTATTTTGAAGAACAATAAAAAATTTGCATATCGAATTCGAAGGGCTCTGGAAGAGTTTCTATTGGCTGCACATGAAGGTTCGCAAGGACACCAGTTATAGAGGAATTTTTGATGATTTTTGAAACAAGAGGGTTTGATTGGGTATTTTATAACAAATCGAGGAGCTATTTACAATTCTCCCTAGATACAATGCCTCCATTATGTGAGAATTGATTGAATTGATTGAATTAATATATCATAGTTGAGTCCTTTTTTTTTTTTTTTTTTTTTTGATGAAATTGGACCGACCTAAGGGAAAAAACATCCAAGAGATCATATGCTGAAAAACCCTTAGACAGTATCCAAAAATATATAAATAAAAGAAAAAAGAAATAAAAGAATCCGAAAAACAAAACAAACCAGATGACACATCCCCAAAAAACCCAAAGGCACGCAGGCCAAATAAGAAAAAACAAAACTAGGAAAACCTGAAGGATTCTCTACCTATACAATCATTACCAACTAACCGAGAACATAACGAAGGAGTGGAGGACCACCATAAATTAGAAGTAACACCCAAAGCGTGTTTAGAGAGAGCATCTGCCACCTGGTTACCTTCCATGAAAATGTGAGAAACCTGGAACTCCATATGAGAGATCTGATAAATAGAATGCTACCAAGCTTGAAGAACACGCCAGGTAACCTTATCAGACCTTTTAGAAAGAAGTTGAATCACATAAGAAGAGTCACTCTCGAGCTAGATCTTATGCCAACCCAACTTCCACGCATAATTGTCATTGGATTGTGACGCTACTAATAAATATTGATAAACATTGTTATATATGTAACATCAAAATTGAACCTAAAAAGGGTTTTTTTTTTTTTTTTCTTTTAATGATCATAAACATCTACATTATATGAGCAAGATCATATATCATGATTGATTCATTTCTTCATACTAGTGATAATGTTAGGTTTTTGGTTTGTCTTGGTATATATTCCATATCAAAGCAATGTTTTTCTTGTATTGATTAGCGGTCTTAGGATTGATGATTTAAAGTTTCAAAGAAAGACTCAACCACATTTCATGCAAGTTGGTGTTGTTTAAGGAGGAATGTGCTTCATTGCACAATAAAGGTAAAATAGATCTCATTCTTCTTACAAGGCAAGGCACACACACACACATGGCATTCATTTGTGTCCCTGCATAGTTGAACAACATTTATTTAACACTTTCACACAATTGACAATATATGTTCATACATTAGATTTAAATTGATAATCATTGGAAAATGCATGTTATAGGACTAAGTCTAGGAAACGGCATATGTGTGTGACTTAAAGTCTATTTGTTTTCATTTTATTGTTTTTGGACTTGAACATGATCTCTTATGATTTCTTATTGAGTCACAATCATTTCGGTTACTCATTCCTTAGGTTTCAAGTCCAAACAATATATTTACGCTACTTTGCGTTCTCATTCGTTGAGTTATCTTCGTCGTCATTTTTCGATCTCAACCTTTTTGTAAAGTTTTGTAGTCTTTGTTGTGCGTGAGGGAGTCATGATTCGTAATCCGAAGACAGATTTGAAATCGAAGTTCGGAGGCCCGAATACAATCGAAGAACGTGAGAGGTGCAAGAGAGGAGCAAGCATGGTCAAAGGCCATGACTTGGAAGCCACGTGTGCCACATAGCTGAGATGCCTTTCTGTCCACGTGTAGCACATGCGCCTCACACGTGGAGGTGATGTGTCACCTTTTGGTTGGCCCGTATTTTTCGTCTCTTGAATCCTTTTGAAAAGTTCTCTTTTCCCTCCTATTCATTATAAGAAGAAAAATTAGAATTTCTCATGTACAGAATTTTCTCTCAACTTTTTCTCACCTTTCAAACACCATAACTTTTTCATACGAAGTCGGAATTGAGTGATTCAAGTTGGAGATTGTTCATAATCAAGTCTTCTACCTTTTCCAAGTGGTATTGCAGCTGTTTGATCAATTTTCTCAGTGGTTCTACTTAGAAAACCGAACCAGCTCGTGATTGTGAGGTAGTTGTCATATCTTTGAGATTTCTTCTTTTATAACCTTCAATTTGCTTTAATTCTTCTATATATATATATATATATATATATATGTATATGTATGTATATGTATGGTGAATGCTATTGAGAAAGATAGCTTCATAGTCAAACATAATCAAAAGTCTAATTAGAGACATATGTGAACTGGTTTCTTTGATTCTTGATTTTCACATGTTTGAGAGTTGTATTGTGATTAGTTTGATATCTAAGGTTGTTTGAGACTTGATTAAATCATTTTGATGATAAATGACCTTGAATTTTGTTTTGATCCTATGATTGATGTAATCTAGGATTATTATATTTGTATGTGTTTTTAGAAATATCTAGGATTTAATTGAGTAATCATTTTATCCTTACTCTAAATCTTTGGCTATAATATTCTTTGAATACATTTTATGATTCTAACATTTTTTATGTATGTTTGTAACATCTTGAATATGTGCTTCATGAATATGCTTTATTCAAGTGTTATTTGTATGAATGAAAACAAGGAGCTAATTGTGGTAGGTGTTTTTCACATGCTCTAGGTTTAATTCATATTTTGCATCTAGACTTTGTTACTTTTATTTCACATGTTTAGGTCTAGTTGTTTCATGGAATGTATTGATCACATGTTTTATGTTGTATTGCTTGTTTGCATCATTTGCATTCACATGATCACACTAGAAAGTCCTTGTAAAAGGCATGATGTCTTGACTAGGATAATGCGTTCCGATAGTCAAGCAAGGAAGACTTGGTTAGGACAATGCGTCTGGATAACCGAGCAAGGAGACTTAACTAGAGTCATGAGGACTTGGATAGTTAAGCAAGAAGTTATGACTAGCATCGAGAAGGTCCGGATAGCTGTGTAAGGGAGGCTCTCTAGAGGCATGAGTGTCTTGGATAGACAGTTGGCTACATTATTGGTAGGCCTAGGTGTATGGATAGACATGAACTCTAATAGATGGGGGTACATAGGATGTGTATGCACTCTTGAGGAATTTCTAATCTTCCATCGATGTTGGTTTGGTATGTTGTCCAATATATGGTGGCTCCGCATCATTGAGAGATTTCATACTTTCCAATAGGGTTGGGTAGACATAGACTCCACTAGGTAGGTGATCTAGGATTGGTCACTTTGTGGAATTTCTAATTTACCATCCAATATATATAGTACCCAATGGTTGTAATTTAAACCGTGGATGTTTCCTCCTTGGAGGTTTTACCACGTTAAAAAATCACATGTGTTAATTCTTTCTATCTCTCTTTATTACTTATATATATATATATATATGTTTGCTCTTATTCTTGTAGTACATTCATCACTTGTGAAGTTTTGGAATCAAGATTTGTTAAGTGTGATTTGTAAAGCAATACATATTCAATCATTCTTATATTCTTTATTCTTTTGTATATTGTTACTTTGATGTATAGCTATATTTGTTAACACATATAATTCCTTGAACAATATCATAATACAAGTATTCTTTGTTATTGAAATTTTTGTGTTTATACCTCATGCAACTCCTTATATATGTAGACATTGCCTAAATGATCATATGATTATATTATCTATGTATGGATGTTTTTGGATTACTTGTTGTATGTAAAACTACCTTGAGGGACAAACGAATGTTTGTTTCAAGGAATTGAAAAATGTGTAAAAACCTATTTACTATCCCCCCCCCCCCTTTTCCTAGGTATGTTTTAAGCAATTTAACTACGTTTGTATTATTTCAGATAACATTAATCTAGGCTGTCACAGATGTTTCAACAACTTTGCTGGAATATCCGTCTTCAGATTTCCTGCCAACCTCCCAGAGATATGGAATTGCTTCCCTGATGTCGTAGATGCTCTCTAATGTAAAATATACACCTTTAACTCTATGAGAATTGCCAACCTGAACAAAAAAATTTCAGAGGTGTTTAGATACTTTGTTGCCTTATAATATAAACGTTGGTCAAAAATTTTCAAATGAATTTTAACAGCACAGTATGCAACCCCACACGATTTCAAGCTTGTATTTTACAGACACTATCTTCTAAGAACAACTGCAACAACAGAATACAATCAAGAAACAGACACATCAGTCAACTAACTAAAAATTGAAGTTACAAAACACATGATCATCAATGTAAATACAGTCAATTTTGAAGTAAGCATCTATCTTACTATTCTTTGAGGGGGTGCCCGGTCCGGCCCCTTAAGGCCTGCCAAAGAGGGGGTCGTGCTTGGCACAGCACGAGTCAACTTGTCGTGCGGGGCTGAAGGTGCTGGCACGGCACGGCATGGCACGGCACGGCACGCTCCCGTGCCAGCACTGAGGGCCCAACAGTTGGCCAGTCATATTTTTTTTTTTTTATAAATCTAATCGACCCTTCAAGGGCCCCCAGGCTTGCCGGCATAGCCAACCCATTGGGGCAAAGAGGATTTAAAATGACAAAAACAGGTAGACCAAAGAGGATTTAAAATGACAAAAATTAGAGAAATTAATGCAAAATATAAAAGACCCTTTTTAGTGCATATCTCTAAGAATTAAAAACAACTAATATAAAGTTGTTTCTAGAGTAAAATTATTAGCTATCATGAACTTATTATCTCAACCTTAAAAAAATAATAATAATAAAATAAAATAAAATTCCAAAAAAGGTTCATTAAAAAGAGTACATTTTATGGCCAAATTAAGATAAAATTCAATTTTTCACGACCACAACATCAAAACATCAAGTCATCGATTTTTTTTTTCTTGAACATGATTGAGAATCAAAGTTCAATCCTTTAAAGGATGATGAGAAATCGAGAACAACAAAATGTAAAAGGAAAAAAAATGCAAGAGTAAGAAAAGATGGATAGCCCACCAATTGAAACAACTTGTATAAATGGAAGAGAGTTTGTAGAGAGAGAAAGAAATGGAAATAACTTCTCTAAGGAGGTGCCCGACCCCTTAAGGCCAGCTAATGAGGGGGTCATGCTTGGCACGGCATGGCACGCTAGACTCTCGTGCCGACACTAAGGGCCCAATGATTGGCCCATTATAATTTAAATATATATATATATAACCGGCCCTTTAATGGCCTCCAGGCTGACCTGGCATAGCACGGCAATAGGCCGTGTTATGCCACTCTTTTCCTTAACAAGCTATGCCTGGCACAACACGGCTCCTTAGCGTGCTGGCATGGCACGACATGTTAAGGTTGTTAGGTCTTAAGAGGCCGTGACGACACGTTTTGACAGCTTTAGTAACAATGGACCCATCCTAAAGCATCATGTTCAAAGGGAAGTAACCCTCTTCAACCATCATCTATGCTCTTTCATTGATAGAGCGTATATACACCTTCATTCGAAGTTTCCCAAAATCATAGTTATAGCTCTTGAGTAGAGGAGGCCTAGAATTAGATGCACCTTCGATCATCATATCCTCTAAAACAACCATGACTCCAAAACTTAGCAATTTACCGTGAATGTATCTCAGATCTCGTTAATTGCCTTCTAACGAGCTGCTCTAATACCAATTGAAATATGCAAGCATAGTTAAATTGTCAAAAACTAACCTATATGAGGGATGAATAGGTTTTAAACCTCTTTTCAATCCCGTGAAAACATTCAAGAGTTTGTCCTTCTAGAAAGCTTGTATCACAACACATTAAAAATTGAAGTCACATATGGACTATTGAAAAGCATATTCAATTACGTATGTCAATCAAAGTCTATAACTTACAAGTGATGATATCTTACTAAAACATAAAATAACTCACACTTGTATATATATTAATGTTCAATATTCACAAATACAATATATATATATATATATATAAATGTTCAAGTTAGTGCTTACTGATATAACTTTATCAGTGTATTGGATGTGGACCATTAGATTTACATACTTTGACTTAAAGTGTATGCACTTGTCAAAACTTCTCCATAATCAGTGGTCCATATACATTGGTTGTAATGTAGTTACATCAGTGCGTACTGACCAGAACGGGACCATATATATATATATATATATTTATATATAAATGTTCAAGTTAGTGTGCACTGATATAACTTCATCAGTACGTTGGATGTAGACCATTAGATTTACATACTTTGACTCAAAGTGTATACACTTGTCAAAACTTCTTCATAATCAATAGTCCACATGTATTGGTATTGATGTAGTTATATCAGTGCACACTGACCAGAATGAGACCGTATATATATATATATATATATTACTTTCAAACATTAATTTATATGATCACTTATTTCACATTCAAATTTTATTATGATATGGACATTATATATCGAAAAACTGTCAAGTTAGCTAGTGCCTCTGTCCATTATATATACAATAGCTTATATATTTCCTTCAAAAATTTCTTTTTCAATTTGAAAAATATTATTAATGAATTTTACAATAAATTTTTCCACATGAAAATAAATGTTGAATGAAATAAGTGTCAATCTAAAGTATGTCCTTTCTTAAAGGGGATAAATGATATTTATGAGTACATAAAAACAAACTCAAAAACGTATCGTTTAAAAAATATATATGTCAAAATGATTGTCGGAAAGAATTAGATGAAAGATATTACAAATTATATTTGATAAAAAAAAGGGGGGGTAATTTAGGAAGAGTATGGTTGGTTTGAGTTGTAATTAATATGAACAAACATTTTATTTATTATGCTACAAGTTTCATATTAAAAAGTAAAAATTTAACACATGTCAAAGAAAGAAGGGAAAGTGTATTGAGAGAGTGACCGAGGAGAGTTGATGTAGCATCCCTCGTATTTTTTAAGTTTAACATATGACTTATATAGTTGGCTTGGCTTTATGAAAAGCACTTTTTCCCCTGTAAAGTACTTCTCTCCTCCTCAACTAGGTAGGCAAGGCTATTTATAATTTTATATATTATAAGGAGAAAATAAAAAATAGACTTCAAAAACATGTTTTTGAACTTTTATTTTTAACCACCAACGATAGTTGAACCATTAATAACAATATTTTAAAGAAATTATCAATATGCCCTCCCTAAACTCTCTCCTCTCTTCTCTCTATCACACATCTCCCACCTTCCCACAGACGGCACCTCCGGTGCCAAGCTAATGAAAGTCAACTAATACCAACTAATAGTCAACCAGTTGTAGAGGAATTTTTGAAACTCTAGGGTTTGATTGGGTATTTCATAACAAATCGGGGAGCTATTTACAATTCTCCCTAGATACAATACCTCCATTATGTGAGAATTGATTGAATTAATCATATACCTAAAAGAATATTAATTATATCTTAACAGTGATCATCACGGTCTTCTGGTCCGGACCTCATCATATGATTATTGTCATTGGATTGTGGCACTATTAATAAATACCGATAAACATTGCTGCATATGTAACATCAAATTGAATCCAAAAAGGGGAATTATTTTTTTTTTTTTTTTTTCAATGATTAGAATAAAGCATCTACATTATATGAACAACAAGATCATTACTCATTCAATTCTTAATACTAGTGATGACATTAATCTAGGCTGTCACAGATGTTTCAACAGCAACTTTGCCGGAATATCCAACTTCGGATTTCCTGTCAGCCTCCCAAAGATATGGTATCGCTTCCCTGATGTTGTGGATGCTCTCTAATGCAAAATCTGCACCTTTAACTCTCTGAGAACTGCCAACCTGAACAAAAAAATTTCAGAGGCATCATGTTTAGTTACTTTGTTGCATTATAATACAAGTGTTGGTCTGAAATTTTCAAAGGAATTTTACCAGCACAGTGTACAGCCCCACACGCTTTCCAGCTTGTATGTTACGGACACTATCTTCAAAGAACAACTGCAACAATCAAGAAACACACATCAGCCAACTAGCTAACAATTGAAGTTACAAAACACATGATCATCAAATTTTGAAGTAAGCATCTATCTTACTGTTCTCTGAGGGTTAATATTAGCGATTTGGAGGGCACGTTCAATGGCAAATTCGGATGGTTTGCATATGATGGGAGTCTTTGGTAAGCTAGCCAAATCCGGGTTGGGCTGAGCAAAATGCCCAATTATGTCAAAGATTTGACTGCCACTGTTATTATTATTAGTATTATTAGTAGTAGTAGTAGCAGTTGATCCCACAAATTCAATGTCATCCTCATCATCAGAAACAGTGTTCTTGTGGGTGGGATTAAGAGTCTCAAAGCAAATAATCCCTTCAAAACAATCTTCCAATCCAAGCCTGCTAAGAGCTTTGACAGCATGGACCTTGTCTGCATTGGTGAAGATCTGTTCCACATGAAAACACACTCAAATTGTTAGCATCAAAGTTTATGGTCAGATTCTGGGGTGTTAATTTGGTTGTAAAAAATAATGCTTACAATTTTCCTGAGAGGCAGACCCAACAGGAGACTTCTCAATACAGGATCTGGTTTTAAGTTCTCATAAGGTAATTTTCCATGAACAAAACTATGGTACTCATCATAGTCAAAGTCATAACCAATTGCCTGCACATAGAAACCCCACCAAACACAAATTAATTAATACTGACTATATATTACAAAAAATAAATCAGAACCATCCATCCGTATTACATACCCTGAGTCCAGCCATTGTTGTCCCATAATTCTTGTACAGTAAATTACCCAACTCATTGATTTTGCTCTTGTCAATTCCAAGTTTTTCAACCATGTAATCTACAAAAAGCCATTTCATTTTATTAGAAAAACCAAAATGTCTTGAAAACATATATAGAACCCAAAAACAACCACCATGATGGGACATTAAAAAATTAGTACCTTTGATATTCTGTCCACAAGCTGCTGCAATACCAGCACTGTAAGGGTAAAGGGTGTCATCTAGATCTGCATTTACATAAGAAGAATGAAATTTTGTTATTTTATATTCTACTTCAGTTTCCATTTTCTATCCAAATGTCCTGAAATATAATAGCTTACCAAACAGAAGGCAATCATGCTTTGAGCTGTAGCGATTTTCATATTCCATTTTGATTCAAAAAAACCTACAACAGACCATTGAAACATTTTAGTACTACACCAATATACATTGAAATGAAAGTTTATTTTAAATTCTCAAAAATAATTTTTTTTCATGGTTAATTTCTAAGATAATTAAAGTCAACATAAATCTAAATCCAAGTAGTTGGGGCAAAACTGCAAAAGCTTTTGAGTTCATGAGCAGACAAACTACAACCACAAATACTAAAAATAAAACTAAGAACATGTAGACCAAAAAGGATTTAAAATGACAAAAACTAGAGAGATTAATGCAAAATAAAAACGACCCTTTTGTGATGCATATCTCTAAGAATTAAAAACAACTCATATAAAGTTGTTTCTAGAATGGAATTAGCTGTTATGAACTTATTATCTCAACCCACAAAAAAAATTTCCCAGAAAAGGTTAATTAAAAAGGGTGCATTTTATGACTAAATTAAGGTAAAAATTCAATCTTTCACGATCACAACATCAAAACATGGAGTCATCAACTTTTTTTTTTTCTTGAACATGATTGAGAATCAAAGTTCAATCCCTCAATCAAAGTTCAATCCTTTAAAGGATGATGAGAAATCGAGAACAACAAAATGTAAAAGGAAAAAAAAAAAAAAATGCAAGAGCAAAAAAAGATAGATAGCCCACCGGTTGAAACAACTTGTATAAATGGAAGAGAGTTTGTAGAGAGAGAAAGCAATGGAAATAAAGGAGAGGAGAGAAGAAGAGAGAGAGGGGGAGGAAGAAGAGAAGCAGAGGTGGGTATATATAGGCAAACCGCAAACCGTTGCTTCATTTTTTCAATTTTTTTAAAAATAAATTTAAGACTTAATCAAAATTAGTTGTTTAAGAGTAAAATAATTAACAATTTTTAAAAAAAAGTGGTTGAGAAAGAAGCAGGAAGCAACCGAAATTAAAAATGGGTTTCAAATGAATTAAAAATGAAACCGTGTAACGTTGTACTTGAAGGACTCTTATAAAACTTTCAGTTTTGTACGCTATTATATTTTTACTTTATGCCCCAATTACCCTTCTGTTTTTAGGTTTTTACCAAATTTTTTAATTTTTTTAATTTTTTATTTTTTTTATAAAACAAAACATCTCATGTCTTACGTACATGGTCACTTTAAGAGCACACATTAACTTATTTATTATAAGTAATGCTATCTTGTCCAAATTTAGTATCCAAATGACGTGATATCACTATAATCCATTCATTTGAATTATAGCATTATTGATTTATTAAATGTCATTTAGTCTGTATCTACTCTATGGATCAAATTACCCTTATGTTTTTATCATTTATTTTTTCAGAATTAACTAAAACAAGCTGTTAACAAAACAATAATAGTATAATACTAGACATCTCACATTTTATATATATAGTCACTTTAAGAATATACATTAACATGATTCAATTATTAAATGTCTTTATCGACTTTATGGACCAAATTACCCTTTCTTTTTTACAACTTTCTGAAATTGGTTGAAACTAGCTGTTAATAAAACAAAACATCTTAAGTTTTATATCCATGGTCACTTTAAGAGCACACGTGACTCATTTGTTAAATGAGTTTATCTACATTTCTGTTACGAATATCCTAACCTAGATGTTATATTCGATTAATTAAATGTTAAATGAGATTATAAATTGCTTGTTAAGACAAATTAGCTAGTTTGTTTGAATACTATGGATGATAGTTTAGTCATAATTAGTTTCATTTCGTTGAAACTTAGGGGAATTACAACAGGCTTTCCAAGTAGAATACCGAAGACCACCCTAAATTTTCTAAATTTGACCAAAACAAATTTCTAGGAAAATCAAAGCAGAATTTACAAAAGAGTTTTGTAGATGAAGAAGAACCTGCACTAGAAATTTGAAAAAATTAATGTTTGCTTGAGAAATGCAAATTTGCATGAACTTTCTCAATTTCACCAATATTATTATTGTAATTCAAGAACTATCCAGAACCCACTGCTAAAACGGACCACACAAACACATTCAAAACTAAATATATTGATATATTCAATAATTCTATATTTTTATTTTATAACGTTATAAAATTAGTTTGTAATGTTACAGATCAAACTAAGATCTTGGATTTTTTATATTCAGGATCATCCTGAAAATATCTAAGAAAGTGTTAATAATATGCGTAGAAAATTAGATGAAAATGGATCAAGCAATCCAAGCTTTAGAATCCTAGTTTTGTTTAGAAATAGAGAGGGCATTTTGGTCTGTTAAGTAAAGAATATGTTAATTTTTGTTTCCCAGATGCCAGAGTCGAGGAGAAAATCTTGCATGTATCTGGTGCAATGCACCCTAACCAATGGGTTCATACCACGTGGTATGAAGAACCAATGCCACGTGACATGCATCCATTGGTTAGGGTGCATTACACCGGGTGACTACAAGAATTTCTCAGAGTTCCAGAGCTCATAAAATCTGATCTTTCTGGACACACGTGAAGCATCTAACTTTCCTGTGGTCGGTTAAAAAAACCCATTAAGATATTTTTAATGAAAAGTACTTTTTTTTTTCTTCCTGTAAAGTACTTCTCTCCTCCTCAATTAGGTAGATAAAAGCACTTTATCAGCTATGTTTTTTAGTTTTTGACATTTACTACACACGAATGAGGAAACTGAAAAGCTTAGTCACAAAATGGGTTTTCTTAATTCTTCCTTCTAAGAAATATGATTTTGATGTTAACAGTACAAGTGGAGACGTGGAGCTAGTAGATCATATATCTAACTGTGAGGTGCTTATTTGTTAAGCACTTTTATAGGTATTATCTTGCTACCTAGCTTCTCTATTATTGAAGGAGAAAGACAAATACCCACGTCTATATATATAAATATCATGATCTTCCATATGATCATGATCTTCTGAAATCAGATCAATAATTGATAGATTCTTAAACAACACGTATGATATATATAAACAAGTCAGTAGACTAGCTAGCCCCAGCTTGCCAATGTAAGATTTTTAGGTACCAGTATTGTTGTTGATATGATATTGGCTATTGGCTTTCAACAATAGAATATATGATTTATGACAAAACTGAAAATGCTTCCTAAATTGTCAAATATACTATATGTTATAGTTAGGAATATACTAACTAGATAACTGTCAAGTATATTATAGACCGTACGTTTTCACTTTTAAGTTTGAGAATTCAGATCCAGATGAATGTTAGACCTAATCGTATGGACATGACTTTCTTGATACATATGTACGTAATGGGGTGGTGGTGATTATGTGTCCATCTGCTTGCTTTGATTAGTGAAAAGGACTAACCTAATTCAAAACAGGACAAAAGAGATAGTGGTTAAATTAATTAGGTAAGAAGGAATTATTGGAGGCCTAATTAGATTTTCCATGGTGAGGAAAAGTACAAGACCTTTGTTTTGTTTAGTAATTCTTTCTCATTCAAATTATATGATATTATTATATTAATTAGATGGTTACGTATTTGATTAATATATGATTATTTGTAGTGGTGGACGACTGCTTCCTTTGAAAGCACCATTTCTAACTCTTTCCTCTCAATAATTTTCAACCACTTTCTGATGAACTAATGAGTTGGCTGCTTGGCTTCTATATGAGTATGCATGACAAGTATAAATGTTATTAATATTCTTGCTAATTAAACTATAATTAATTATTATTCTATTGTTATTGAAGGGGCCTAATTAGTTTCCAGTAGGTGAGGTGGGTCGGTTAATTGAGAAAGGTACATCAATGGAGAGTGTTGAACTTAAGATTTTTTTTTTTTTTTTTTTTTTTTTGAATTGTTTTATAAGTATGTATATAAATATTAAGCACATTTTTTGTCTACTTTTTTTCTTTTTATGGTTTATGTAAAGCTAAGTTAGTATTCAACTATACATGTACATTTCACTTATAATTAAAAAAATTAATAACTTGATTAAACAAATAGAGGGAGGCAAGGCAACACACCTCTTAGACAAAAGACCCTTCAAAAGTTGACAACAATTCCACTAATTTATTCACCGATTGTGTGAATATGTGATTAATAAAAGTATTCCAAATTTGAAGGTCGGCTTTTGTTTATTTAATTAATTAATTAATATAAAACAACAAATTGTCACATTGACATTGTGCTATTGTTTGGCATATTGGTGGCATAATTTTTGTAATCAGCCGCAAACTACAGAATTGGAAATGGGGATCTCTTTATCACACGGACACATACCATCATTAATTATAAGCTTAGATTTTGCTAACTTGAAAAAAAAAAAAAAAAAAAAAAATTGTTGCAAGCAAAAACATCACAAATGATTGGTGATGAATTATTACCTCTTATCCAACAAGGAAGCCATTATGTTTTGGAAAAAGCAGCCTTTTTTGATGCTCAAAAGCCGCAAACGTTTGTGCGTGAAGTGTGAACACCATTATCATCAATCTACAAAAGCTGTGGAACAGATCAATGTATCTAATCACAATTCACAAACAGATCTATCTTATAGGGGAATCTTTCTCTAGTCCATTATTATAATAACTTGTATAATTAGAGTTAATAATCACATAATAATTTTTTATATTTTTAAAATATAAAATGCTACTTTATTCAGGTGTCTAAATGACGTGGCAACACTAGAATGAAACGTATTAGATTTACATGATTTAAATTAATAAAACAAACTGTTACTATATAATAGTATAAAACCATTGGATTTAAATACAAATAATAATATCCATCCTCATTTTAAATAAAATAGATTCTTACGGATATCCGTATCCATAGATAATTTTGTCATCCTTATATATTCAAGTGAATTAAAGACTCTTCGTGACTTAGAAACAACAGCCTCATTGTTGTTGTGACATTTGTCGTCTAATCTGCCATGGAACTTGACTGATTAGAGGATGATAATTTATGTGGTTCAAAATAATTTATTGGCTTATAATAATGTTTTGTTTTCTTTCTGTCACAAGGCCACATCGTTTCCCACTCAAAAAATAAATAAATAAATAAATAAATAAATAAATCAAATCCAGGCACAAAAACAATGATTTCTAAAATCCCATCAAATGTTTTCAACACCATAAAATGAAAATAAAAGATTAGGATACCTCTGTCTCTGTGACGTGCATTGTTTCTGAGATGAGAACAAAGGCTTTTCATTATCCAAATGAGAACTCCTCCTCCTGACTCGGCATACCACACATTCGTTTCGTGTCACTTATTTGTAATTGTAAGCACACCAACATCACATCACAAATTCACAATCATGTAAATTAAGGTGGCTCTGCTTCATCTTCATCCTTTTCAGTCAAATTTGTCATTTTCCCATCATTTTCTTTGAATCGTGTATGGCTAAAATTGCCACAAAATCTACTCCACCAATTGTTTTACACAAGCAGATCAAAGGTTCTACAAATCAGGGTTTCATAAAAGAATCTTCATTAACTCATTCCATAATTTTACATTTTATAATTTAGTTCCAACGGAATGTGAAATGAAGTGAATAAAAAGTTCCATTTACAAAATCAGTAGCCTATTTGAATCCTAGACAGGTACAACCTCGGGTTCTAAAGGCGTTGAACCATCATCGTCTTCTTTAGAGGCTTTGTCATCTTCTACAAACCCTTGCTTAAACCTATCATAATTGGTGAGTTCGGCTGGCTTGAATGGGCGTTCTCCTAATACTCGAACCAAGTCCTCTTGATGTAGAACCTCCTTCTCGAGCAACAACTCTGCAATCTGTGACACTAGCTCTTTGTGCTCCTCTATCAGCTTCACTGTGTGGTCATATGCCTTACCCACCAATTCTCTTACTTCATTGTCAATAATTGCACCAGTCTTGCTGCTGTAGGGCTTGGTCATCTCAAATGAATCATCTCTTTGTGGGAAGGAAAGAAGACCCACCTTGTCGCTGAAACCATACACTGCCACTTGGGCATACGTCATCTTTGTCACTTTCTCCAAGTCATTCTGGGCTCCAGTTGATATCTTCCCCAACAAAACCTACTCCAAAGGAGAATCACAGTAGCATATATAATATAAGAGACATTGATTAGCTGTCCAAGAAATATATGTTTTTGTCTAAAACACGAGATAGAGTTCAATAGGCAGCAATTAATTGCAGTTGAAGCCATAGATATCAATGCCAAACATGCCAGCTTCTCTTTACTCCAAAAACAAGTCCTTCAATATGGTAGCATGAATAGAGGCACGGCAAAAATCAAATGTGATGAATGGAAACACAAGTTCCTTACTAAACAAGATGCATGATGTAATCAAGGGAGATCTGACAAACCAAAAAAAAAAAAAAAAAAAAGCACAGACCGATTTTTGGACGTTAGGTAGAAAATTTCAAGAGGAAAAGTGCAAATTTTTCACATTTTAGAGGATAACTTTTATAACCACAGCAGGTCTAGTTTTACGGTTGAAGAGGCAAAGGTAAAGAGCAAAAGTTTCAATGCACAACTCAAGGATTGAGTCCTAAACCTCGTAAGAATATATATATGGTAAGAATGCTTTTCGTCAGTACTCAACAAAATTTTATTTACCTCAAATCATTTAGTATATAACCAATCACACAAGTGACTAAGACATGGATCAAGCTTATCAGTGAAAGAATACACAGCACCTTCCAGAGCTGAGCCTCGAGCTATATATGACATATTGACATGCCTCTTATATCTAACAGGTCTGAATTCATTCATCTAAGATATAAAAAGAAACAAGACACAAGGGAGAAGTGGGGTCAGTAAATTACCTGCTCAGCAGCTCGACCGCCTAGTGTCATGCAAGTCATATCAAACAGCTGCTCCTTGGTCATCAGAAGATTTTCGTTGGGCACATACTGAGCAAACCCAAGAGCTGCAGTACCACGAGGAACAATTGTTACCTTAAGCAAGGGTTCTGCATGTTCCAAGAACCACCCAGCAACAGCATGACCTGATTCATGGTAAGCAACAGTCCGCCGTTCCAGCTTGCTAATAACCTGATGCGAATACAGACAGATTTCAATCCCAAGAATTCATAATGAAAATAATTCAATAAGGAAGAGTCAAGAGCGTTCACACAGAAGTTTCCAACACCACTCAGGTCCATCAATCAAATGATGCCATAAACAGAATTTTTAAATGTCTGGTGTTCAAAATCAATGGAAAATATATTTCAAGACTCGAATATCAAAAAGTAAAAAAACCAAGCAATGCCCTAGAAAAATAATCACATAGATTTAAACAAAGACTCGAAACTTTAAACTATTTTGATATAAATCTTGTAAGCAGCTCAAGTGCCAGAGAAAAATCTGAAAAAATGATCTATTCTAAGAACTTGAAATGAATTGGAGTAGCAGCATAAGTTGTAGTGTGCAGTAATAGGATTTACGTAGAAGGTATTGAGCAATTTGTGTTCTTCATTCTCTAGCTTGGTTGAAAACATGACAAAAAGAAAAAAAAAAAAAACATTTTACTTATCTTTACGGAATCTAATTTATACTTTTACATTTTCTACATTTTGATTATAAAGCATTGAAGGGTAGTGTTAACATGTGCCCTATGTTAAAAACATAATAATTACTATAAAAGGAAACAAGACAATGCATTTATTGTCTTGTTTTAATAAATGCAGTGATTAAATCCATTGTCTTATTTCCTTTTATAGTAATTATTATGTTTTTAACCTGTGCCCCCATTATTAAAAGTACAGAAATGTTAGGATTCAAAGCTCTTCACAAGCCATAAGTGAACTACACCATCAATTGATGTTAACAAGTAGAACAGTTAAAGGCCAAGCAGTACCATGCCAAACTAAATTATTTGACAAGGAAACAAATTATAAATAACAAAAGCTTATAACATGAAAAAAGATCAGCTTTCAATGGGAATATATTCACATGGAACCACTGTACCCTCTAAAGACTTAGACTTGTTAACAAGAACAGTGAAAGGCCAAGCAGTACCATGCCAAACTAAATTATTTGACAAGGAAACAAATTATAAATAACAAAAGCTTATAACATGAAAAAAGATCAGCTTTCAGAAGGAATATATTCACATGGAACCACTATACCCTCTAAAGACTTAGACTTTTCACTAAGCACTCTACCTTTAACCTTAGATATTCTAATTGACGGTAATGGTTCTATAACATTTTACAAGTCAAAAATTCAAAAAAAGTAATAATAATGTTAATAACTAATATGTTCTTGATACAATAAACTTTACAACGACATGTAGGAATACTTCCAAATTGGTTTGGCGTATCAATCTAGCGGCAAAACCAAATTATTCTGAAGATTATAAACTATATAAATAAATAAAAACCTGTAGTAAGTAAAATCACAGCATAAATTAAAATCAACAAAGCCTGATATGGGCAAGAGGCGCTCTCACATCCTAAAGCAAATTATTAGTTTCAAGTTTCAACATGAAAATGTGGTGATCTAATCACTATTCACAGGAATAAAAAAATTACACAAGATGATGAAAGTTAATTTATAAGATTGCCTGAGTTTTCTAATTACTTTAGGACATGCTTACTAGCCTCTCTGGAACAGAAACATGTTCATGGATCATAGTAAGATTTGAAAATAACAAACGGTGAAGAAGCAGTAATGCACAGCATGTAAAAAAAAAAAAAAACAAACCTTATTCTTCTTCTCCAACCCACCAATGACCCTGTCGATAGCTGCCTCAAAATGTTCCATAGTGATCTGTGTACTCTCATTCCTTGCTGCAATCAAAGCAGCTTCATTGCAAACATTTGCGATGTCAGCTCCAGCAAATCCAGGAGTAAGTGCAGCAAGTCTCTGAGAGTAATATGATGGCTCATTGTCAAGTTTTAGCTTCTTCAAATAGATTTCAAAAATCTGGTTACGACCTTTGATGTCAGGTTTATCAATTGTTATTTGACGATCAAACCGACCAGGTCTTAACAGTGCTTTGTCTAAAATATCAGGCCTATTAGTGCCAGCAAGTACAACTACTCCGGCGGTCGTTCCAAATCCATCCATCTCTACAAGCAACTGATTAAGAGTACTTTCACGCTCATCATTGCCACCAGAAAAGCCTCCACGACCTCTTGCTCGACCAATTGCATCTATCTCATCGATAAATATAATACTTGGTGCACATTGTCTTGCTTCTTGAAATAAGCTCCTAACTCGAGATGGCCCTACTCCAACAAACATTTCCATGAAATCTGACCCGGACATACTGAGGAAAGGCACACCTGATTCACCAGCAGTTGCCTTTGCAAGTAGCGTCTTCCCCGTGCCAGGTGGGCCCACGAGAAGGGCACCTTTTGGAATTTTTGCTCCCAACTCCTCATATTTTTTTGGGTTCTTGAGGAAGTGTACAAACTCCATGATTTCTTGCTTTGCCTCGTCACAACCAGCTACATCTTTAAAAAATACCTGGATTTCCAAATATAACATCAAAGTGCTTGTTATGCCATGATATTGTTATATTTTTTAAGAAGTTGCTCACATGCAAAATTCAATAAAACAGCATCACTGCGAGCAAAAGAAAGAAGGAAATATGTAGCTAGCACTAACCTTATCTTTGGCATTCTTATCCAACTTTGTAATAGTGGCTTTTCCTATATTAAATATCCCACGACCACCTTTGCCACTAGGACCTCCAACACCAAATCCACTCTGCATTCTCCGTCCCATGAACCAGAGAGTTCCGAAAATCAAGGCTGTTGGTGCAAACCTCATCAATTCTTGGTACCAGTTCACTTCATTAACATAAGTAACTGGAACATAATCATGAGGATCCATCCCCAATGCTTCCTGGGCTTCCTCCAGTTTCTCCTCAAAAGATTCAACACTGCCGATGTTGAAGTAGAACTTGTACTGGCTAGAGGTTCCTCTCCCAGGGCTACCATCAATAGGAACCTGTCTAATATCATCATTGCTTTCACCTGCCATAGTTGGGGTGCTCTTCACATACACTTTGGCAACTGATTTGTTTGAAATAACAATTCGATCCACCAGACCAGGTTCAAGTAGCTTGTTTTTGAACTCTTGGAAGCTTATCTGAAGAATTATTGTATTTTAAAAATTATTATAGAATACAAGACAGGAAAACAAAAGGTACATATGCACCAGGAAATGCTTGAAAAAACTGCAGTAAGAATCAATAACACAAAGCCGCCAATCTTTAATGAACAATTTTTTTTTTTTTTTTGAAATCGCTAACAAGACAATATTTACTGGAAATTGATGAGCTGGAACTTCTTTGGCATAGTGCTCAAATGCATCATTTTATGCTTTATTACTTGCCAGTTAGATTTTCCAAAAGGCTGCCCATATTCTTACTACACAAAGAATAAGTTTAAGCATAAAGTACAGGTATTATTGAATATGCAAGAGTTCAATAGTTGCATAAATCAATAAATGCAACGAAACTATTTATAAATCTAGGATAGTGGAGTTAGGGTGGTAACAATGTATGAGTCATATCACATCAAAGGTTTTCTCCGAATCTCCGGTAAAATAAAACACAGTCAATATTCACCATAAAATAAGCATTAGTGGACCATTTGTTTCAATTATGGCACACCATCAGAACTGAGTCAAAGGAATCCATGTATCTTCATTGTGTAAAGCATTGGGAAAAAATTTGCTGACCTCCTTCTGCGGCTGTGGAGAAAAAGCAGTTGATGATAACACAAATCCAAGAAACAATAAAGGAGCAAGTATATTCTGAAACTGACTAATAATGTTCTGGAAATTCCCTTGATCACCATTACCCGAGTCCCCTAGAAAGGAACAAGAAAATTATCAATGTAAGGTCCTCAACAATTTTATAACATTTGAAACAGTGAATTTCAGAAGATTAGAGACAGATAGAGAAATGGTTTGCTACTTTGCTTCAGTCAAGGAAATGAACAATGGTGAAAACATGCAGAATCATAGGAAAAATATTAACACATTCATCTATACGTTAAATAGACAATGTTAATATCACAAAACACGTTCATTATCTATATATACCATCCACTACACAGTCATTTCATTTAGATGACCTGGCCACATCTAGAAAGTGATAAAATTGTAAGATGCAACACACAGCAAACATTCTAAAAGAGAATTCTCAAAATTTTGGCAACGACTATTATTGTGAATAGGCAATATAGAATAGATTATAATAGTGCATATTAGCCTCTGCCTTAACCAACATCCTTATGAAGAAACATGTTTCAAAAGTGGTATCATGATAAGGAAAATTAAACATGAAAATGCATTCAAACCGTTATGAAAAATATAAAGTAAAATTGATCCACAAATTTTCCATATACTGAAACAAGCAGATAAATTTTCCTGAGGGCAATCTCTTCTGTTTACATAAGATATAGAAAGCATTATTATCTTCAAAAACCCCACAATAGTTCAGCGAAGCAAGAGTACTAGCTTTAGCAAATCAAAACATGTCCATTTGACTTGAATATTATTCATTCAGCAGCATACCACTTAATTTTTACAGATTACAATGAGCCAATTTTAAAAATCTTAAGCGATTCAGAATCAATTGAGCAACTTTTAAAAAAAAATCCTATAACTTTACACCATATATATTCTCCCAAAATTAATGTTTACTTCTTTAAATAAATGAATTTGGCATTTATTTTGTCCCACAGCAGTAATAATCAAGCAAATAACTACATGGGTAAAAACAAACACGAATAACAATGAGACTGACATACCTTTCGACCCAGATTTCTGCTCATTTGCTTTTGGTATTTCCTTCTTGTTCTTCGGGTAATAATTTTCAAATTCTAAATCAACCCATTAAATTTAAAATAAATAAATAAATAAAAATGATAAACATCATAAAAAGAGCAAAGTTTCCCTTACTATTTTTCTTAGGTGCTTCGCTTGAGAAAAAACGGCGAAGCCTAGGGTTCGCAAAAATCGAATTCAACTTCGACAAGTTGGCATTCGAAACGAGCTGTTTCCCAGCTCCAGCAGACGCCAAATAACCTCTTACAAGACCCAACCCTCCTTCTACGCGTGAAACGCACGCGTTTCCGAGAGGAGCCGACGGGAAAATCGATTCGTTTGACAACGCAGTCCTTGCATTATAATTGACGGACTGTACATTCAACAAAACAATAAACAAAATGCAATGCATAAACAATAAATATCAATACATATCATCAAAATATATTATTATTTATAAAAAAATAAAAATAAATAAGAGAGTTACTCTGTTGAATGCAGAGCGATTAGCGCGAGATGAGAAAAAACGACCGATCCTTGAGAAAATCATGATATTGGGGTTGGTAACATGAACGAGGTCGACGATTATGAAACAAAAAAGTTTGTGAATTTGTTTGGTTACTGAGAAAATTAAACAGTTTTTTTTTTCTTTTTATTCTTTTCGTACGAGAGAGAGCGCGAGGGAAGGAGTTAGTGATTTTTTACATGAAAGGGGCGGAATTAGGTAGACCCACAGGAACCCACAACTGGAAACCGCCTTGTTTTGGAATTTACGTTTGTACCCGCGGGTGATTCGGGTTACAGTGAGCTTCAAGTGAGGTTAATTTGGTCATTGTCAGTTTTCTTTTTTCTGAGTAATTTTTTTTTTTTTCTCTGAATTATTTTATTTATTTTTTTGTTGAAAATTTCTTTGAATTTTAATCTGATAAAAAGTTTTTTAATTTCGTTCTAGACTCAATTGTGTTCCAAGTATTTGTCGGACTTGGTCTTTCAAGGCGTGCCATTGGTTGAATTTTGATTTATTTGTTACGAATAAATTGATTTTGTTACTAGTATAATCGTGTGGGACTTGGCGATAAATAATGGTTTTTTTCTTTTTTTTTTTTTACCGGTTGAAAGCTTTTGTCACCGATAACATTCAAACCGCTGATGTATGAGTCATTTGTCCAAACCCTAAACTCGTTCATCTATCAGAGTTCGAACGATGTTTATTCATCTAGTGGAATCACTGTGGAAAAATTGCACTGCCTAATACATGGACCGACATTTAATTGCGTAATGGGCCTTGGCTGAGAATGGTGGGCTAATCCATTTGGGTTTTTTTACAGTACAAACTTAAAATGATATTGGTGGGTGCCTTTAACATATTAAACATGGGTCAATTGAAGAGACAGGTTTGCTCAATAGTATGCTATCAGATTCACATCAATTAATGAATTATTGAATATTGGTGGTTCCCACTACGGTTCTATTCAAAATAATTTAAATTAATTATTTACACTTTACACTTTAAACATACCAAAATTAACCTTATATCCTTTGATCAGATTGCTGTCTCTGTATATCATTTTTTTTTTAATTTATTTTTTATTTTTTATTATTTGACCCCAATCAAATCCAAAGAATCAAACCACTTAAAAAGGCCATCAAATCTATACAAATATCTCAATTACATAGATTTTTTCACCGTTATTATCTGTAAGATAAATAACCTCAATGAAATTTATATTTAAAATGAAAAAGTACTGGGAGTAATAAAAAAGTTATCAACTAAAATTTAACACAAAACGAGTATTGTATATGATTTGAGGACATTATTGTAACCTTAACACAAGAATCAAACAGAACATTGATTAGAGTGACATTAAAAATAAATCGTGTTAATAATTAATAGAATTATAAACACATGACTATTGAAACCAAGTATAATCAATAGAATTCCCTTTAAAAAAAAATTTAAAAAAAAAGTATAATCAATAAAATTAAAATCGTACAAAATCTCTGCTGGTCAATATAAGTCAATAATATAACAAATAATATAACATTATTGAAATCATCTTCTAGTACAGTGGCGAACATAAGAGAGGGTTGTAGTCCGGGCATCCCTCCAAAAGAAAATTAAATTCAATACATCTTTAGGTCTAATTATATAAACATTTCTAATGTTTGATGATATTACAAAACTGTGATTTTATCTAAATTTAGTGAAATTTAAATAATTTATTGTTTATTGTAAAAATACACATAATACAATAATATTATGGCCTCTAACATTATAGAATTAAGTCATTTACAAGTTTAAATATATATATTTTTACTACAAGTTTAAATAATTGTTTATGTAAAAATTTTACAATGTATTTTATATTATTGAGTAGTCTATTATTGAATTGGTGTCATATTATTATTATAAAAAATAAACAAATACTTTTATCAAGAATTATATAATTTTTGTTTATTATTAATTAATGACTTGTATGTCTTGTATTGACGTTATTAATTTCGTATACATTGAGGAAGAAAATCATAAGAGTTTTCTCCATAATACACAACGAATTTAATAAATTTAGTGTAAGAGAATTTGTAAGTCATTAATTAAATATTATAATATATGAACTACATAAAAATAGATAAATAACTATTCATAGTTAAAAAGTTGACTTTATAATATATGTATACCAAGAAAAAAATATTATATATATATATATATATATATAATTTAGTCCGAGCAGTACGTAAATATTTCATGAGTACGCCCTACTGTGGTATGGATATTTTATATACTAATCAATTCTCAGTATTATTATAACGATGCCACACTGCATTTAGTCAAAAACAATAATAATAATAATGAAAAAAAAAAAAAAAAAAACACATAGATATATCACTTTATTTTTTTGAACCCACTAAAAAGATGTACATTAATGATTAATCTAGCTTGATTAATTAATTAATCAAACCCATATCAAAACATGAAGGGGTATTATAACTATAAGTATAATAATTAGGAGACCACGACAGTGAAGAAGGTGAAGTGGGAGGTGACCGGTAAGATGAAGAGGAAGAACAACAAGTGTTGTTGGAGCTGGAAACATTGTTGTTGTTAATATTAAAAGACGGATTTCGAATCATCAAAGGCACCATATCTTCAAGCAACCCTTGTGGGCGGCAGGGTGCTTCTTCTTCTTCTTCTTCTTCTTCCACGGCCACGGGTGTCGGTAGCGTTAATTCAGTAGTACTAATACTGTCGACATTACAGTTTGATGGTGGAGCTTGTTCATGAAATTCATCAAGTAGGTCTTTTTTGTGCTTTTTCAATGGCGGCCTCTGCTGGACTTGTTGTTGAGGTTGGTTTAGTAGAAAATATGGGTAGGCAAAGTGAAGGTGGAGCCCTTCGTAGGTGATGATGAGTGTTTCTGGGTCCTCACATGACCGAGACACTTGCTTCTTTGCACTGCACCTTGGATTTGTGCACTTGTAGTAGCTTCTGTTAATTCACAACATTTATATATAATACAATTAATGATTAGTAAAAGTGGGCCACAAATTAACTAAAGAAAATTAATGACACTAAGCATATAGCTAGCTAGGGTTGGAGTTGGAACACAAATTTAGATTATTCATTCATTTATTTGGGTCAATTATTCTTCTTTATAGATTCCTTTTTAGACTAATCAGACAAAGGGAATTTTGAATGGTGGTTGTTGTTTATAATATTTCATTGGCTTTTGGGTATGAGAGAATTGCATTTGGTGAATGAAATCAAATCACAGTCACCCTTTTAAAATAATAATGTGGAAATTAAGAGACTAGCTTTTTGTATAAGTTATAACATAAAGCCATAGAGATATTTGTATATTCATTACCGAGGATTGGGACTGTTCTTGATAGATTTCTGCCCATATTTTCTCCATTTATATCCATCATCAGCCATCGATCCGTTGCTGCAACTCTTGATTTTTAGAGTATATTTGTTCTCAATCTTGCTTATACCACCTTCTAACAATGAAATTCTGCACAAAAAAATCAAAGTTCAGTTGTGTTAAGATGAGACCTAGCTAGTGATACAACAAGAAATATATGTTATAATAATATATGTAACATGTTCATCAAACCTGGCTTGTGAAAGTTCTTGAGAAAATTGGTCTTTGTGGGTTGTTGTTGTTGTTACTGGTAAAGCATTCTCAATATCATCGATGGTTGGCCCAGAATAGACTGCAGAAGTGAGCCCGTTAACAATTACAGACTGATCATCAATTGAACAAGTACTTGACTTGGCTTCTGATGATGAATAAGTACTTGTGTTATCTTCTGCTGGTAGCTGCAGAAACAATGGAGTCTCATCATCCAAAAGCTCCATCACAAGCTCATCTTCAAACCATTCCTCCATTATCATTAAATCTAATTGTAGTATACTAGCTTGTCAAAAGAATATGAAGAAGGTGAAGGAGATTTTAAAAGGAGAGGAGAGAGTGGAGCAGATATTATGAGGAAGAAGTTGTGACGTGTAGGAGTCTTATAAGAAAAAAACGAGACTTATTGTACAGATCAATTGCTTGCATGCTAATTTGTAAAAATTAATGTTACATATTTGGTAAACTGTAAACTGGGTCCACCACCTCATTATTTTTGGAGTTTTTTCAACTTTGAAAATTGCATGACATGGGAACATATACCTAACTCAGCTGGTAGATGGACGAATTTAAGGTATGGATAAATGACTTCCAGATCAGTAGCTCGAATCCTACCAATGACGAAAGTTTTCAGAAAAATGTCTGATCCAGAAAGACTATAATTCTATATATATTTATGATCCTTTTTGAAATATGATTTTTACGGTACATATCTTTCTCTCAGATTTTTCTTTGTTTCCTTTGTCTGTCTGTATTTTATTGGGTTGGAATTTTGTCTTGTTACATTGTTTTGATGGGATAGTTGCATAAAATGGACCAAGGCTACCTGTCTCCTGACCCCATTTCAACTAAAGCAAGAGTCAACTACTAAAGAACACATAAAATTATACTTTTATATTAAATTCTAATCCTGTTTAATTCTCTTATAATTATGGCAGTTGAGCTTAATTGCATTATTTTAGTTAATAGGTGTATTCAAAGTCTATGGTATGTTATAAGATATAGAGAGAAAGAAAATCAATTGGCGATGCATCGATCACCTAATTAAGATTACACAAAGCACACCTAACTACATTTTCATGCATATATCCTCATTGAATTTTAATACCATTCAAGTTCTAACTCCATTAATTAAAGTTACACGCATGATTATCTATTCTTTTTAGAATCTACTATTAGAGTTTTAAAAGTTCAAATCAATAACCAATCAATGTGATTTGGTAGTAAAATATATTTATTCAATTTGATAATAACTCTGAATGAAAAAAATAACATTTCCAGATGTACTGTGGTAATTTAATATAGTTTGATAATAAAGAACGTTCATACAGACCGTATCAAATTACCCATCAAAATTACCAACATACATTAAAAGATGTAGCACCTACATTATCACAGACTTGTCAAATTGCAAGAGAGAGTTGAGACATTGATGAAATGCATGTGCATAGAAGCAGAAATGGACAAGCAAAGCCAATATACAAAGGCTCCTTTCCGGATCAAATAATACAAGCCATACATTTTGTATATAGAATTCTATCTTTAACTTGTACAATTTACAAAGACCGACGACAATGTGTTGTGTGGATCATGGATTTCTTGAGTGGTTTACTTCAAAGTTTTGTAATTTTCTGGCTTTGACTTTGTGAATCATAGAACTTGACAGATGGAGCCAAAGGCGTTGACTGTCAGAGTGGGCGCAGGTTAGCTACTGTAAGCGGTGCGTCGCTTAGCGGAAGGTAGGGTGTGGCTAGTAGGAGAGAGTGAGAAACCAAATCCAATACATGGATGTTTTATCAAAAGTCAACCCTTTATTAGGTGGGACCCGATCTACCCTTGATAGGGCGCGACACGTGGGATGGGGTTTGACTTTTAATCCCACTTGTGTCGAGTGTCACGTGTGGAGAATGGAGCAGTTCGAGCTGTCTCCGTCGTGGGCGGAGTCCGATAGAGGGTTAGATTTTGGATCCCAGGAATGACGCTGTAACTCAATAGGTCAGGACTCGATGGGACCCCGTGTACATACCACGAACTCTTGCATTTCTATTCTATTGATTTCTAAGTCAACGTGACATCTGGTACCAGTACAATACAAATACACATGTGATTTTTATTTTTATTTATTTTTAAATTAGATATTAATCTATATTATCCTCATGCCTCATCTTATAATATATAGGCCATTCAGCCGACGTGTAGCGAGTGTGATCAAGACTATGGACTTCGATTATGGGCTACGAGAGGATATATAATCCGATAACATGCGTATGATGCGAGTCATGTGACCATGGTGATTTACAAAATGCAATGTCACCGATGACTAGGACTATTTTCAATCTTCAAAGGTGTAGTTCAACCGGTAGATGGATGAACTTATGATTTGGGTAAATAACTCTCAAGTTAATGGTTTGAATTTTACCAATGATAAAAAAGTAAAAAAAAAAAAAAAAAAGGTATTATTCATTTAGCTCCTATGGTTTTTTTTTTTTTTTAAATATCTATTTTTTACTCACTTATTCATTTAAGTTGTCACCTGATTGGTTTCTATATTTTCAAAAACCACTCAATTTGGTCCTTCTAACTAGAATTTTGACAGTCAACCGTCACATAAAATACTAAATGACTAATTTACCCTTGACTTCAGTTTCACTGACTAAAAGTACCATTATACCCTTTAAAAATTCAAATTTATATAAAATAAAATTGTTAGATGGATCATCATCACCATCCATCAAATATGGATGGTGATGATCAAATCACAAAACAATAAAAAAAAATTTAAAAAAATGGAATAAGAACAAACGAAAAAAAAAAAAAATTGGATCTCCAAATTGCCTAAACCAAGTGAGAAATCACCAAAGAAATAGTTCACAGCCAAACTAATAACTCGAATTCGAGTAGAACTCTCACATATTTGTATAGGAAGTGAACCGTTTAACGAATTAGAAGAAATGTCAAGTTGTTGGATTGAAGGTAGGTTGATGGTTTTGTGGGATTGGACCAGATAAGTCATTGAAACTCGAGTTTAGGACCTCTAAATTTAGCAAATGGAACAATGACACAAGAATACAGTTTTTGAGGAAACTGTGAGAGAGGTTTAGGAATCTAAGTTGAACCAAATTGCCTAACGATTCAGATAATTGACATTTAATCTTTTTCTATCAAGAACCAACCTAGTTACTCTACTTGAAGAAGAATCATTTATTGTATCATTCAATCCAAGAGAAGATGAAGAATTGCAAGTGATGCCTACCCAGTTACAGCAATCGGAAGATGAATTGGTCCACCACACATCAATTCCAAGCTCCAACTTACTCGAGAAATCTTACAATGATGCTAAATCATTAGGATTGCAAGACATATTATGAGATTTCAGCACCGGAAACAGAACCCAACAACAATAATAGTCACCACCACCCACAAATCTTGAAAACCCATATCAGCAAAAATCACCCAAAAAAGAGAGAAGAGTATGTTCCCAAAGACAAATTGAATTCCAAAACACAAACCATAAACCAATATGAATCTGAAGTCTATGCAAAAAGAAGATTGAAGATGAGAACAAGTTTTTGCACAGTGTATGCAAGAATACAAAGCCTTTGGTCGAAGATTTAAGAAGAAAAAGATCGAAGATCTACAAAGGCAATTTTCGATTCCTTGGACGTCTTCTGATCTGAATTGGTTTTTGCATAGACTTCTCAATACGAATCCGATCACGAGGATCACAGTCGATGAGATCCTCAACGATCCCTAGTTCAATTTTAGATCCAGATGGATCTCGTTTTTTTTTTCCAATTTTTTTTTCTTGTAATTTGATCACCACCATCCACATATGAGATGGACGGTAGTGATCAATCTACCTATTTTTTTAAAAAAAAATAATAATTTTTTTATTTAAATTGATTTCCACTGTCCTTCTAAGATTTGGACGTGGGAGATTTATAACTTTTTTTCTTTTATTTATTATTTTTTATATCATATAAAATTTATTTATTTTTTGTTATTTTTTTTTTGGTGTTGACACGTGGCATCCTTTTTTCGTTAAAGATAGAAATACTCTTGAAACCGTTAACTTTGACAAACGATTGACTCACAGAGGGACCAAATTGAGTGATTTTTTAAAACATAGGGACCAATCCAGTAAAAAATGAATAAATGGGTAAAAAACAGATATTTTTAAAAAACATAGGGACTAAATGAATAATACGGGTTCAAAAATTTTTTGTCACTATTTGAGCCTGACTTTGTAAGAAAGTCATCACTTTAATAACTTAAGTTTAAAAAACACCTATTATGGTAAACAGACAAAAATGCCCCCCACAGTAACCTTCTTCACCATTTTGTTTTTTTTTTTTTATTCTTTCAAAATCCTCCATCAATGGATGACGGTGGACCATGAACACGAGTTTGTCGCCATCGACAACCACAACCAAACATAATAGCAACTTTTTTTATGTCCGAGCCTTTGTTAGTTGCATCTAAGATACAAATCCTCTTGTTAGTTGCTTTTTTTTTTTTTTAAATTTAAAACCCTCTTTTGTAGTTAAGCTGATTGTGTGAAAAAAAATATATTGTTAAAAGTCTCAGAGAATAGATGAAAAGGCTCGGAGATTCAAAATTAACAAAAAAAAAAAAAAAGATTGTTGAAAAGGCTTTAAGAACAAAGGAAAAGGCTCGGAGAAGAAAAGAAAAACCACGGAGAAGAAAGGAAAATGCTCGAAAAAGAAAGGAAAAGGCACAGAGAATAAAGGAAAAGGCTCAGAGAAGGAAGGAAAAGGCACGGAGAAGAAAAGAAAATGCTCGATCGAAGAACAAAGGAAATGGCTCGAATATTCAAAATTAACAAAAAAAAAAGGTTGTTGAAAAGGCTCGGAGAAGTAAGGAAAATGCTCGAAGAATAAAGGAAAAGGCTCGAAGATTCAAAATTAACAAAAAAAAAAAGGTTGTTGAAAAGGCTCGGAGAAGAAAGAAAAAGGCTCAGAGACTAAATGAAAAAGCTCGAGCCTTTTCAATTGTTCCTTGAGCCTTTTCAATTAGTCTCCGAGTCTTTTCCTTTCTTTTCCATGTCTTTTCCTTTCTTCTTCGAGCATTTTCAATTAAATTCAAAATTCACATAACCAGCTTACCTCCGAATGCGTCTGCGTAGAGCTATAAAACTAATTATCCAACGAAGTTGCATTGATAATGTTATGATGTTCAATCTCCATTGGAGATCTGTTATAGAGGAAAGTGAAAGAATAAAATATCAGGAAATTCAAAGTGAGAAAGATAATGTATAAAGTAAGGACAATTTTGATAGTTCACCATAGTAGGTGCCTTTTAAACTTAACTTATTAAAGCACTCACTTTCCTACCAAGTCAGTTAAAAAAGGTGACAGTTTTCACCAATTCCACTGAATAATACCCCTTAAAAAATACATAATCTAGATAGATGGATACATAGATGTGTAAGGATATTAACACCCATAAAACTTATTAATACGTCCATTTTTATAAGTATACAGATGTCTAAAATTTAAAAAATATATATTACTATAAACACACATCCTACTGCCAATAGTACCCTCATTGAAATAAATATATTCATTTTAATACATGTTACTTATAAACACTCTTAAATTATTATCACACCCAAATTATTAAAAAAATATATATTATTTTTGGAATTAAATCCTCTTTTAATGATGGTCTAATTTATTTTTTGAAATATCTCGAATATAGAAGTTTTATAAAAGGGAATATGTGGAATCATATATGGGGTCAATAGATTTTCAATGTGAAATTTTTTTATTTATACACCTATCTTTGAAAAAAAATAAACAAATAAATAAAAAACTTACTAATATCTACGGCTATGTTAAAATAAAAAAATAAAAATCAAATATAAAACTCATTAATATCTATAACTATCATTTAAAAAAATATTTTGTTTATTGTTAGAGTTCATAACTATACATACAAGAAAGAAAAAAACAATAAGATAATCATATGATAATGAAAAAGTTTGAAACTTGAAATAAAATTATATTTTAATTAGGGTTTGTCATATGTTTTTTTTTTTTTTTTTGAAAGATAAGATTTTTTTAATAAAGAAATAAGTTGAAGATATGGGTATATAATTAAGGCAGAAGTTTACATAAGTCTTATTTTTTTGGTGATTTGTCACATTTGTAAATGTCTTTCTAAATTCATCACTTTAGTCATTTCTTTTTTCAAAACTCATCACTTTAGTTAATTTGACCAAATATCTGAAAGTCAACTATTTTAAAACCTATGAAAGTACACATTTACCCTTATTACTATTTAATTTAACTAAAATGATTATCTTGGCTTTAAATTAAAATGAAAAACAATAAAATTCTCAATAATAAAATCTTAAATAAATATATTGAAAAAAGCTTAAATAAATAATTAAAAATCCATTAATTTTTTCTTATTTTGTATTTTTTTTTCATAATAGATTTTTATTTAGCTAAAATGATTATCTGAACTTTAAATTAAAATGAAAATTAATAAATTCTCAATAATAAATCTAAAATAAATAGATTACAAAAAAAAAATATGAAAAAAAAAATCATTTGAAGGTAAGATAATCATTTTAGCTAAATAAATATTCATTATGACAAAAATAAAAAAATAAAAAATAACTTAATGGATTTTATTATTATTATTTATTTAATATTTTTTTTGTAATATATTTATTTAAGATTTTATTATTGAGAATTTTATTATTTTTTATTTTAATTTACAGCTAATATAATCATTTAAACTAAATTAAATAGTAATAAGGACAAAAATGTACTTTCACAAGTTTTAAAATAGTTGACTTTCACATATTTGGTCAAATGGATTAAAGTGATAAGTTTTGGAAAAAGAAAGGACTAAAGTGATGAATTGACATTTATAATAGTAACAAATCACTAAAAAGATAGGACTTATGTGAAATTATGTCTAATTAATGAGTATATATAATATTTGGTTTATTGATATTTGAAATAAAATTAGAATTTAATTAGGGTTTATCATAATTTTTTTTTTTTGAAATGTAAGTTTTTTTTTTTTTAATAAAGAAATATAGTTGAAGATATGTGTGTAATTAATGAGTGTATATAGTATTTGATTTATTTTTAATTAAAGTAGCTTGTCCTTATTGGTAAATTTCTATTGGGATATTCTTGTAATTAAATTTTTTAATAAAAGAAAGCTTCTCCTTACAATCCATAAATTATCTATTTACACTCAAATTCAATTTTTTTTTATTAATGACAATTTTAACATAAACTAAAATTACTAATCAACATAAAAAAATTCTGACACTCAAAAGTAATTAAATTATTAAAAAAAGAAATTATCTCTCATAAATCATTAAATTAAATGTTACGTATTAAACTCTCTTTCCTAAATCTATTATTACCATATTAAACACTTTCTTCTAATTACTATCTCTTCATTTAAAATAATAATAATAATAATAATCATACATTCATACTTTCTTGATTAATTGTTAAAGGAAAAAAAAAAAAAACTTATGAATATTTTTGGTTTTTTAATAATTTAATTCAAAAAAGATTACTCTTCGGATGAATCTAAAGGTTACGATGATTCGTCCTAACTTTTATTAAAATAAAATGGAGTGTCTTTAAAAATTTATTTTTTTAAATGGAGTGTCTTTATAATAGAAGTGTTAAAAGATAAAAAAGATAATTTTGGAACAAAAGGAAGTGTCTTTAGTTTTTTTTTTTTAAATTTAAAATTTGAGAATGAAGTGTCTTTAGAAAAGAAGTGTAAAAAGAAAAAATTAGATTGCCAAAAGAAGCTCTCTTAATAAAATATGGATGTACTAATAAATTTTATGGGTATTAATATCGGTACCCTACATAGATACATGATCTCGAAGGCCATGTTAGTGGAGCAGAGGAGGCCCAGGAGGGCGTCGTGGACTGCCTTCGCGTGGGATTGGCCTGATCCAGCTACATTTCAAATTTCAATATACGGTTTTGTGTTATTGTGCGGATGCTTTTGCGAGGCCTATAATAATAAATGGACATGGACCAGGTCCTACATTCGTGGGCTCAGGCTGTATGATATTCGGAAAATTGTGAATCGGAATTTTTTGTAAATCTAATTATTAAAAATCCAAAATAGTTAACATTAAAACAACGGCCAACAACATGCCACGTGGCACATTGATTTGGAATGTAGAGGAATCTCCTGATATTAGTCAGGGTACGAAAACCGTTGAATCATAAGGATAGTTTAATAATGATAACCATACAACCTATAAATAATAAGAATCGTTTAAAAAGGATAGTCCTTATGGTTAGACTGCTCTTAAATCACAATAAATCTTTAATATCACAAAGAAAAATGATATTTCGGTTTCATAAGATACATCACTTATTACATCAAACTTGACAAATGTCACCCACAACCGTATGGCCATATGTCATACAACAAATCAAAAATCAAACTATAAAAGCATCCAAGTAAATGAAAATGTAAGAAACTTTTTTTATTATTATTTTTTTTTTGAGAGAATATTTATAGTGCTTTACAAATTATCTTAATTATTAATCGAATCTTCCAATAACTTTGACATCAAAAGGTAAACCAGTTTGCTTCCCTTTTGACAACAACACCAAACTTTTGAAACAAATGATAGATCAAGCCCCGAAGTATTCACATCTATACTAGATTTATTCCCATATAATTTTAACTCTTTATAGTTTATAAAAATCCTGACAGGAATCTGGAATCCAATGAAAGAATAAACGGGGCGGGTGAGCGGGTCCAGATTCGAAAACCCAACAATTTTCCCGCGCAAACACCGACCGAAAAAGGCGCCGCCACATTTGAAGCACGATAAAAACGGTGTTTTTGGTGGGGCCATGTCCAACCACGTAGATCAAACCAACCGCTAATAAACCGCCACGTTTACAACTCCACGATCGTGGCCAGCTGTCACCGGCCCACGCCACACGATGTGATAAAATCACGTCATCCTTCACTAACTCACCCTAATTTTTCCCACTCTATTCCAAAAAATTTCAAAATTTCAAAACTTTCCAAATTAAAATCGATCGGCTTCTATTTAAACCCCTCAGCTTCCTGTCTCCAGTTTCCCAGCTCTTTCAAGAAGAATCAAGATCCTCTCTCCTGCGAGGAGCATCATCTGACGGCTGAGAATGGGAGAAGAAGAAACGTGTACGACGCCGAAGAAGCACAGGATCCCTGTGCTATCAGTGTGTCCGCCGCCTCCTAAGAAGAAATCTGTCAGTGGAAAAAAGCGAGATCCGCCGAAGAACGGCTATTTCCAGCCGCCTGATCTCGACTCTCTCTTTACGATGCCGCCGAGACGGGAAGCGTATGCTTAGCTTCTTTAGTTTTATTAGCGCCTCCTCTTTTCTATCTTTAATTAGTTTTAATTTCAGGTTTAATTTGTATATATATTTTTTTTATTAGTGTTGCTAGATAGGTATTAGAGTAGATTAGAGTGAAGTTAGTTTCAATTAGTCATTGAAAAATTATCAATTCGATTCTCTAGTATGCTGAAATAGAACAACCGGTTTTGCTGTTGTTGGTGGAGTTATTGTTCTCTGTTTTTTGATTTTTTGCAATTGTTGGGAGATTCGTTTGTTGTCAGAGGCCATGATTTTCCACTAAAAGATGAGCTGGCAAAAGACGTGATGTGTATCAGGCTTTTAACCTGATACAGATATCTATATCTATCGTGTCAGAAATTTAATAAAATAACAATAAAAATTGTGGTACAGTGGCATCCAATGCACCAAAACCAATTCTTCCTCAAAAGTTACTGTTTGATGTTTCAGTTTCAAGATGGATCTTCTTCACATATAATCATTTCGTTTTCATTCTGATTAGATATCTAATCTACTTATTTATTTATTTATTTATTTATTTTTATTTTTATTTTTATATATATTTTTTCCCTTTTTTTTTTTTTTTTTTTTGAAATGTGGATTAACGAATTTATTGTAGATTTAATTCTTAATTTATATGTTTTATGAAATACTAGTACGGAGATTTGCATTTTAGAATTTTTTTTTTTTTGATAATTTAATGAATAATATGGTACAACTAATTAAATAAACACATGTCATTGTGATATGGACTTAAGAGTTTTATCCTTATATTTGATGGTATAGACAGAACAGAATATGTGTTTTAATGTATGGAGAGTTTTCGCTATCTGGTCGTTGGAGTAGGTATTATCTGTATCGCTAGGGATGTAATTAGGGATTGAACTACATTATGGTTGGATAGAATTTTAAAATAATAATAATAATTAAATAAAAATAAAAAAATTTCAAAATTGGGGCTTGCCCACCCTAACCTCTGCATAAGTTCGACTATTGCATAAATTTGGGTTTTTTTTCAAAGAGGGAGAAGACTTAAACCTGCAATCTCGTGATACAGGTATGAGAGGTTTTATTATTGGACAAACCTCATCTTTTCAACTATTTTCCATATTAAAATAGATATTCTACTCTTTTTATATCATCGATATAAGGATAAAAAGATATGTTTCTCAAAAGGTTTTTTTTTTTTTTTTTTATAAATTAAAAAAAAAAAAAAGAACATGAAAAAACATGTTTAGGCTATCTAGCTGTTTTTCTTTTTCCCACATTACATACCACTATACAAGTGGTTGGTTTTCTACTTTTCTTGAGCTACACATTTTGTGTTTTCTAGATACAATTTTTCACACATAATTATTAATTATTAATTATTAATTAAAGCTATTTTACATGTATTTTTGATTTTACAAAAGACAAAACTATTATACACAAGACTTTATATGTTTACGAAAATTCCATTCCTGAAACTTGAAAGTGACCAACTTTGTTGAAAATAAATTATCTAGATTCAAGAACTATATATGAAGCAATTTACATTACAAGTAGAATATCATTGTTACTTGTAATATTATTTGAAAATCTCTCTAGTACAGTACGTATATCAATCAAGCTATAGTATCATATATAGATTTAAGGTTTTTTGAATTTTGACCAATCGATGTCTCAAAGAAGTTCTCGAGAGTCGAGATGATTTCATCATCACATCATGTTCACAGTTTATATTATATAATAATAATAATAAAAACGATATCTGAACCCATTTAATTATTAATTGTATTTCCCACACCATACCTAGAATCGTAGATTTTCTCTTTCGATATCACTCACTTTCATGCGTGAATATATGAGAATATGAGATGCCACATCCTTCTCATGCAACTAGTTGGTAGAAACTGGAAAGGAAATTGCATGATAAGTCGACGATCATCTTAATCAATATATAAATCCTACGGTTGTCTTCTCTCCTTGATCTTGAACACAGCTGTCTGTTATTCATTTGCTCAATTCTTCAGCTCCAAATTTTGTTCTTTTCTAGATTTATTGTGTAGCTACTTCGAAGTTACATATGGAACTATGGAAGAAAAGAAAGATATATAATTTTCAAAATTCGGGTAGGAGAGAGTTGACGTAAAAATAACTAGTAAAATTAACTGATGTAATATTTTCTGATTGAAGTTTTTTTTTTTCTTTCTTTAAACCGAAAAATTACTTATCATTATAATAATAAAAGAAAGGAAACAAAAGAAAAGAAAAGAAAAAGAAAAAGAAAAGCGAAAATAAAGTAGCGTGCCAACCTCAACAGAAGGAAAAGAAACATAAACCTAAAAGGTATGAACAATTAACTATTCCATTCTGCCTCAACTTGTGTGGACCAATTAGTAACAAGATGTAATTCTACTTGGACCGATAAAACTACATAATCAGGGCGAATCTTAATCTTAACATCAGGGAGGCATCTAGAACTTCTTTTACTCATTTGAGACTTGGAACTAGATAAAATCTTAAAAGTTGGTTTCACCTTTCTTTTCGAATTTGTCATCACGATAATCCAATTATTGTCGGGATCTACTAGATGCTGATCTTCTGCATACTTGTCATCCTTAACTTAGACTTCCACATCATTATTGTTACATAAATTATCTAGATTCCTAGAATTACATCTTTCCAAATGAACAGAGATTGATTTGCTAAAATCTCTTTCTAATTGAAGTAAATTATAAGTAAATGGGTTTGAGATTATTCTATATATATATATATATATATAGGAAATGTATATTAATGGATTTAAAGACTTGTATCAAAAGCTTAAAGTGAATAGAATAATATTTGATAAGAAAAACAGTGTATGTTTAATTATTTACATTCTCTCATATAATCGGGCTGGAGCTAGAAAGAAATCTTTGTCTAGAGGAACCATTACATTAAAATAAAAGATTTATGGAGACCAAAGTCAAAAGATAATGAAATTTAGAGGTAAATTTGTAATTTTTAATGATTTTTATTTTATTTTATTACAAAAGGGAAGGAGGCCATCGCCTGTGGGAGCCCGTTCTTCCTATAAACTTTTTTTTTAGTCGTACAACATTATTCATAGAATCATAGGTATCATTATAATTGTCATCTAATAGTTATTGAAGCAGTAAAGAAAACTGTTTAATGTTGATCATTCTAAGCATGCATAAACACGAGTTGGAATTTAAGCCTAAAAATCCAACAGTAGTAACAATCAATATCAATAGTTGCTTGCATGAAAATCAAAATAAGATCGATGTGGTGAAAAAATATCGTAAAATAATGTCATTCCTTAGTTTGAAAGTCAAAATAGTTGGGAGAGGCACAGTGGAGCTTGTTTAAAATGATTTTGATTTAAGGCAACTAGGCAACTAGGAACTGATACAAAGCTACTCTAGTAATAGCTAGTCTCGATACAAGAATTAATATACCAACTTTTCAAAATTTCAATACAATCCATAATTAACGGGATGAGATCGAACTATATATATATATATATATATATATATAGTCAAATCAGTGTGCACTGGTATAATTTCATCAGTACGTTGGATGTGGACCATTAGATTTACATACTTTGATTCAAACTGTATATACTTGTCAAAACTTCTCCATAATCAATGATCCATATGTATTGGTACTGGTATAGTTACATTAGTGTGAACAGAACTGTATATATATTCTCTCTCTTCGCGCTCATATAAATGAGGTATTAGATTCGAATTATGTCTTCCCTCCTCCAAAACCTCATGTCTTCCCTCATCCAAAACCTCAACTTGTAATCCTTAATTACCTTATGTGTATATCGATTCTTCAGGAAAGTTCGAATTATGTCTTCCCTCATCCAAAACCTCAACTTGTAATCCTTAATTACCTTATGTGTATATCGATTCTTCAGGAAAAATAAACTTTAATCTCTTACTTCTTGAATCTTAATATAAGCCTATTTAATTAATAAATAGATGAAATCTATGAAATAATGTATTTATTTATGTGTGTGATAGATGATTCAAGACTAATATGTAGATTATGAAATATTGATGAAAGAAAATCAATTCCTGTTAGGTTTTGAATCGTATTCTCAAATGAATCCAGTGTGAACCAAACGAAACTTAACTGATATGAAACTTCTTGGAAAAGTGGAAAAACGTTGGATATGGTGTTTGAGGGAGGTTTGTAGACCAAGAAGAACCAAAGAAACGAAGATGGTTTACAACTGTTGTGGGTAACGTCGTGGGATGGACAGCGGTCCAATGCGATGTGCCTTGTGTTGTGCAATTGCACAACGGTCCTATTCCAGCGAAAAGCACTGTCCATTGCGATTGAATGCGGTGCGATGGTTGGACAACGGTTTCAGCGTATAGATAGTGGTTTTCTGAGTGATGTAATTTCAGGTGATTTGTAACAGTTTAGAAAGCAAGTGCGCAACCGTGACCTGAATTGTAGTCAATCATAAGCATGCGTTTAACAGGAAATCCTCAGCCAAAAAGGAAGCAGTTTGTTTCTGAAAGTTCTTGTGCTTGAAGGAAAATGATTTATCTTTACAAGAAGACTTGCCATAATAAGAAAATAGTATTTATGTGGAACAAGTAAGTCTTGTACGTATAAGAGATGAATTTCCTTGTTGGTATAAGCTCCCTGTAACTAGCATAAATAAAACCTTATAACTAAGTTATTTGTGTGGAGCAAAAAAAGAACACCATGTAATATTAAAGAGTGGGTGAGATTTGGGGGAGCCAGGGAGACCTAAAGGAATATCAGTGAATCAAGTTAGATATCCATAGGTGATATTCAAAGGAGACCTAGGGGATATTGTGGGGTTTTTGGTGAGGATCTTGTGAGCGTTGTGAGTTGAGAGTTAGGATGTGAAGCTCGGTTTGTGAGCTTGGGGACTTGGTAAGACTTAGTTGATTGGGGTTGATTTGTATGAAAATCATGTAGTATATGGTTGTAGCAATTTATCATATAGTGAAACTTTCTCTGTTGTCTTGAGAGCCCATGGTTTTTTCTCTGATTTAGGGTTTTCCACGTATATCTTGTGTTGTGTGATTGTTTATTTTCTCTCATCTTATTTTTCTACTATAGACGTTAATTGCTATGAGTTATGGATGAATATTATGCATGTCGCTTCCGCGTTTATCGGTTCAAATTCTCAACAATTGCTACAACATTTTGGGTGAATTTTTCAATAAAAATCTAGTGCTATATACTATTTCTCATAATTAATAAATAGTTAACTTATTTGGGTCCATCTTGAAGAAGTAGTAGCTTTACAAACATTAATCAAATTTATTATTTTTCGCAAGTTTAATTTCCAAATTAATTTGAGAATCAATTGATGCAGTTAATAGATCTTTTGTCATTCAAATTAATTATTAATAATAACCCGTTATAATTTATCTATTCATCACTTTTATCATTTTATTAATTTTTGACATTAATAGTTCAACCAATTTTTATTTTATATTTTTAATAAACTCATGTTACTACTAAGTGGTAACATTAAAATGGAAAAGACCACCGTACAATATGGTTTGATAGAAGAAACACCTAGGTTCGAGTCATTACCTCTATGCGCGGTATATGAAAAGAAAATTAAAATGGAAAAGAAGTTAACCAGTAAGCTAGCAAACATGGAACTAGACTTCATTTCTTGTCAAAGCATTGTGTAAACTGTAAAATTACTGTATTTTGATTTCTGTTCTTGTTCATTGTCAGAATGTACTTGTTTTCTTAAAAAGATCGAATTACCGATTAGAGAAGGGTCATTCTGGTAATCAAAATTTATAAAGATGCTTAGAGGACAATAATCTTTACTTTATAAACACTCTAAAATTAAGCTCGACCAAAACACAAGGAACAGACAAGGTGACCATCTAAAAAAATCAAAGCCAAAAAACACCACATCTAACTTATATATCTTCATTTTCATTTGTCTGTAATTAATTAATTAATTAAATCTAATTTTTTCTTATCTTATTTATTAATTAACCTTCCCTCTATATTAACCTCCGTTGCCTCTCTTTACCCTCTGCACATTTTGGTCTCTCTACCAAATTGAGACAAACTAAGAAAAACAATGGCTACCTCTCAGCTTCCTCCATTTCCTTCCATGGTGGTCCTGCTTTTCGGTTTCGGCGTTGTATTTTTAATGCCAGTGTTCGTAGCAGGCGTAACCAGGCACTACACATTCAATGTAAATTACAATAGTTTGAGCAAGAAGTTACATATTTTGTTTTTCTGATCATGATTTTTTTTTTTTTTTTTTTTTTTTGTGTTCTAACTTTAGACTTTTGTTTAAGATTATGTACCACAATGTGACGAGACTGTGCCACACAAGGACCATTCTGAGTGTGAATGGACAGTTTCCGGGGCCTCGGCTGGTGGCAAGAGAAGGCGACCGGGTCATCGTTAAAGTGGTGAATCATGTATCGAACAATGTCACGATTCATTGGTATGTATGTCAAATGTCATGCATGTGTGTTGCTATTCTATATATATATATATATATATATATATATGCATTGTGGATGTTTAATGGAATGAGAGATGTGTGCAGGCATGGAGTGAGACAGCTTACAAGCGGGTGGGCAGATGGACCTGCTTATATAACACAATGTCCCATACAAACAGGCCAATCATATACTTATAATTTCACCATAACAGGGCAGAGAGGAACTCTGCTATGGCATGCTCATATTTCTTGGTTGAGATCAACCATTTATGGACCCATCATCATCCTCCCAAAACTCAATCAATCCTACCCTTTTCAGAAACCCCACAAGGAAATCCCCATCATTTTTGGTAAATATTTATAACACATGCATGCAAACTTTTGCCATACATAATTGTTTTGAGCTCATCATCATCCTCCCAAAACTCAATCAATCCTAACAATTGCTATATTTTTTGTTTGGGGGATGATCATTTGCAGGAGAGTGGTTCAATGTAGACCCAGAAGCTGTGATTCAACAAGCTCTTCAGACTGGTGGAGGACCTAATGTTTCAGATGCATACACCATCAATGGTCTTCCTGGTCCACTCTACAACTGTTCCTCTAAAGCTAAAGGTATTAATACCTTGATTATCTATACCATTATAAACACACATTTTGGGAGTGGGAGGAGTACATGACTCAAACCAATGTGTTTTGAGATAGGTTCACGACTCAAACCCACGACTTTATCCTTATAGCTTAGATGTAAGCATGGTATATCACTGGCAGGAGCTAAGGGAGGGAAGGGGCTGGCAAGGGCCCGGCCCCTCCTGCCCTAAAAAAAATTAAAATTGATAATATATTTTAATCTATTTTCACTTTGGTCTCTAAAATGGTTTGTTTTTGTATAATGACTCTCCGAACTTGAATTTTGCCTCATTGGGTCAAGATAGTATTTTCAAATACATTGTTTTTAGTTTGTTTTAATAAAATATATAATCTTTTTCAAATAGATTATCATCAATAATAAGTATATTTTCATGTAATTTCAAATGATAAATTAATAATTAATCAAAGATTAATGTAAGATTTTGGAAATTAATTATTTGAATGATTAATATGGCATGTACATGTAGACACATACAAGCTGAAAGTGAAGCCAGGAAAGAGCTATCTCCTCCGGCTGATCAACGCTGCACTCAACGATGAGCTCTTCTTCAGCATCGCCAACCACACTGTCACTGTAGTCGAAGCTGATGCCGTCTACGTCAAGCCTTTCGACACGGACCAGCTCCTCATCGCACCAGGCCAAACCACTAACGTCCTCCTCAGGACCAAACCTTACCTCCCAAACGCCACCTTCTTCATGGAAGCTAGACCTTACTTCTCTGGCATCGGCACTATCGACAACTCCACCACCGCCGCAATCCTCCAATACAACAACCACTCCTCATCCTCCTCCAAGCTTCCTGTGCTCAGACCAACTCTGCCTCCGATAAACGCCACCGGCTTCGTCGCCAACTTCACCAGCAAATTCCGTAGCTTGAACAGCGTTAAATACCCAGCAAATGTACCAAAAAGCATCGACAGGAAATTTTTCTTCACTGTCGGACTCGGCTCCAATCCTTGTCCGAAAAACACCACCTGTCAAGGACCAAACGGGACCAAATTCTCAGCTTCGATTAACAATGTCTCGTTTGTAATGCCTTCAACGGCGATTCTCCAAGCTCACTTTTTCGGACAAAACAACGGGGTTTATACAACAGACTTTCCTGTCAATCCACCGTTACCGTTTAATTACACAGGGACTCCACCGAATAACACGAACGTGAGTAATGGGACGAAGGCGGTGGTTCTGGGGTTCAACACGACCGTGGAGCTTGTGATGCAGGACACAAGCATACTTGGTGCAGAGAGCCACCCTCTTCATCTTCATGGATTCAATTTCTTCGTTGTTGGACAAGGTTTTGGAAACTATAATCCCAACAACGATACTAAAAACTTCAACTTGGTGGACCCTGTGGAGAGGAACACTGCCGGAGTTCCTGCCGGTGGCTGGATTGCCATTCGCTTCTTGGCTGACAACCCAGGTACATTTTCGAAGACAATACATTTAAATTGATTAACAGGACATTGACAACTCACATACCATATTATTCTGACATTATTTTGGACAGCCTAACATTACCCTTTAATTATTAGTATCAATAATTGCTCTTAACGTGTGTTTTTAGTGAAAATTCATTAGAATTTGCAGTTTAATTATCAAAGAAGAGTGAAAAACTCTGTTTTTTTTTTTTTATTAACAGGGGTTTGGTTCATGCACTGCCATTTGGATGTGCACACAAGTTGGGGGTTGAGGATGGCATGGATAGTACTGGATGGACCACAGCCGAATCAGAAGTTACCACCTCCACCGTCTGATCTTCCCAAGTGTTGAGCTTCACTGACCAATATTATTATTGGTCCGGACTGTCTTTTTATTTCATTTTGTTTTTTTTGTTTTTTTTTGAGTGCTCTGGTATCGTCTTCTCTCTTTTTTCTAACTTAATAATTTTGTAATTTTTTTTTTCATTTTGGTGTGTTGGTGGGTAAAATGCGGTTCAAGTGTAAATTTCATAATGGATTATTTTGTGAACAGTTTGTATGCTTTTTTGACCAGAACTACCAAAAAGATTCTCTCAGAATCACGTTCTCTTCTAATGATTTTCACTTTGCTTTAAAGCCTTATAGAAATTCATAAATATTGAATAAAAAATATAGCAGGTGAAAGGTTCTGCATCAAAGCTTGACCGAAAATCTTAATATAGATTGAATATAATCATTATGCAGATAACAGAAATCAATGGAAGAAGACTGGCATGACATGACATATATGAATATTGCCCTTGAAGCTGATCAACTAAACAACCTTCTGTACCAGGAAATACTAGTCGATGAACGTTACACTAATGGTGATGAACTAAGAAGATGAAGTAATTTACATTATTTTAAATACCTACTTAAAAACTAATGTATGCAAAACAAGGTTAAAAGTTGGCTCAAACAGAACAAAGCTAGATTATTATTGTTACCTCACATGTTTATTGGGATAACCACAAGGCAGAAACAACAAGCCATTTTTCGCACTTTGACATCAGTCGAATGCAGAGAAAATAACTATAGACCATATATACATTTTTTATTTCATGTCCTAGTATTCTCTGCTAAAGCATAAGCATCGAGAAGTACTGCTCAAATTCTTGATCAATGGTTGGTTTCCTCTTGCCAATTTCAGACTCTGCATTCCAACATAGATCACTCAGCAAATTAACAGAAGAATTAAATATCTAGCAATGCTCGCACTATAAATTCATATTAGCAACAACAAGTAAGGATATGATGAAGATGGGATTCATTGACCTCCCACTCATGTGTTTGCAAATCAGAAGTTACCTTCATTAACGCCCCATCTTCCGGAAGAAAGGACAAAACTATTGGGATTCACCTCATTCAAGTGAAGAATATCTTCAATTTCCTTTCCTGTGTATTGATCTTCGGTGTCATTACCGTATCCTGGGTAAAGGTCATGAACATTAAGGCTCCCGTAACCAATTGGAGGGTCATCAAAATTCACAGCTAAGTGTAATCCGTCAACGTGATGGGAAGGAGGGTGCTCTTCACTCACAAAAGCCGTCTGCTGTTTGTCAACAACTCCTCCTTCTGTCATGGATGTACTGTCTGAAGAATAACTGGAATCCTTGAAACTGCAAAAGCTCCAATTATTCGACGAAGATGAGTGCCTTTGATATGAACATGTTATTCCAATCTCCGTTTCAAATTTAGATTCACCGTGTCCTGACATTGCAGAATCAGAACTTTCCTCAAAGCTATTGCTATCATATACTGAATCCTGTTTAGATCCCTCATCAAAGTCCCTTCCTTCTGCTGTTACCTTGATTAAAGTTGTGTCATTGTCCTCCATTGCTAGAGATTTCAGTGGTAAGCTTCCATTCCAGCATTTATGCTTTGCTGCAGGCAACCCCAATATATCAGCCCGTAACTTCCGTTTTTTGTTTGAGTCAACATTGTCGGTCCTCTGCTCAGTGGCACATAAACTGAAGCTAGAGATAGAAAAGGAATAAAAACCTATGGCTTGTTGCAATATATATGTAAACATATAAATGGATTGAATTCAACAAATCATCAATGAAATTATCAACAACTCAAGGACATGTTCATCCCAATATTGTCCCAACATAGATTGCTTTCGTAAACGCTACTCGAAACTGTAACTCAAATTACCCCAATATTACAAACTAGAAGTAATCCGGGATTTCAACATTTGGCAAGGCAAGGCAACTCAATTCAATTTATTCCAACTCCGCCCTATTCTCTTCGCAAAATTGGAATAGGAAATGGTAAAGGATTCTAATTTTCAACCCAAAATGAAGCTAAATCTAAGTTGGAAAGCAATTTCAATTGAATGGACATGACAAACTTGAACTACAATCGAATCGGCTCCTCATTAATGAGACTTCAAAACAAAATGACAAGAAATTAAACAAACCGGTGGAAGAAACTACATACTTAAAAGCATCAATTACAACATTTACACCAATGGTTTACCATTTTGAAATAGTGTCCTAAAACAACAATCTAGAAATCTACGCACTTACTTGGTTGATTCCTTGCTGACACACCTAAGCAAGCAAAACAACAAACCTCTTCAAGATCGGATTATACATCCACAAAATTAAACTTTTTCAAGAGCAGTGAATCAACTTAATCACAATCCCACATAGACTTTCACCGATTAAAATACAACAATAAATGAAAATACTCTCTAGCTTATGCTAATTTCAGATGATTTCATTTCAGTAACATATCCAAATTCAAACTTGCATTTTGATGGGTACTAAAATACAAGGAAAAAAACAAAAAACCAAGACAAAGACAAAGTCGAGCATAGATCATATAGCATGGACAAAACTAGAAAGAAACTAGAGACTGAGAAGTAAAAAAAAAAAACCTGTTGTACCCCGATGGATTGACGTTATCTTCTTCCATTTTTTCAGGCAAAGAACACCGATTCCCAGAAGATGGAAGAAATAAAAAAAAAAAGGCAACTTTAATGAGTGAGTGAATGATGGGTCATGGGTACACTCAGCGATTCCAAATTTGGTGGTATTATTGTAATTAAATGAAAAAGAGAGGAGTTTATTAATGGTATTTTCGTAATAAAGTAAAAACAAAAGAATACGTGTCATACGCAGAACCCGCCGCTGTATCACTCGCAGTGATTCTAACACTTTCCATAAAATCCATCCTAGAATAAATCATTTCGATCAATTAAATACTACTGCTCCTTTGAAGAGCGTGTGATACACGTAGTCATAGTTTAATGTTTAGTACTTTTGTCTTCGTCTTTTGGAGCAAGTGAAAGTGAAGCGGTGACTCAGACAAACCCCATGTCAAGTCCACGTGACTTACTCTGACCTGGCACCACGCACAGAGATGAGGGACCCCTCTAAGCTATACCTTTGTTTTAATTTAGTACTTATGATATTCATCGTAATCTAAGATATGTCGGTGGATGAAATTCATCGATTTTTTTATATTTTTATATTTTTTTATATTATTATTATTATTATTATTATTATTTTTTTAATTTAATGAGATCTAAAAAAAATTTCAAGCAGTTTAACTACTTTTATAATAATATCTGAAAAAAAATTATAGTGATCAAAAACTTTTTAATTTTGCTTAAAATATAAATTTAATTGAATTTATCGTTAAAAAAAAAATGACATTAAAATTGATTAAAATTGTTGAAAAAGTTAACGAAAGTTAAAATAAGTGATATATATTAATATATACATATTTATATAGGAAATTGTAATGGGTAATCAAAAAATTTATTAGTTTATTGTTTTTAGTTATAAATTTATATTTTATTATACTTATCACTTTTAATTTTGAAAAGAGAAGATTGTCTTCTATTTTGTCTTTATTTCACCTACTAAAAAATTAGGAATCAACTGGTATGTAATTTGAAAATCATTGACATATAAGTTGAAAGTCAACTGACATGTAATTTAAAATTTAACTGACATGTAACTTGAAAAATCAACTCGCATGTAACTTGGAATCAAATGGTATGTAACCAAGTTACATGTTAGGTGAAGTAAAATTTAGGAGTAATTTCGTCTAAAAGTTGTCAAAAGTGATGAAAACAATAAGATAAAAAGAATAAACCAATAATTTTTTTGGCTCTTTATGAATTCACTTATATATATATATATATAAATGTTCAAGTCAGTGCGCACTGATATAACTTCGTCAATACGTATTGATATAACTTTGTCAGTGCGTTGAATGCTGACCATTAGATTTACATACTTTGATTCAAAGTGCATGCACTTGTCAAAGCTTTTCTATAATCAGTGGTCCATATACATCAGTAATGATGTGAACGAGACCGTATATATGTAAATATATATTTAGGGGTGAATTCATATGGAGCCAAAAAATTTATTGGTTTATTGTTTTTAGCCACCAATTTATATTTTATTGTTTTTATCGCTTTTGACCACTTTTAAATAAAATTACCCCTAAATTTTACTCACCTGACATGTAACTTGGTTACATGCCATTTGATTCCAAGTTACATACGAGTTGATTTTTAAAGTTACATATCAGTTAAGTTTTAAATTACCTCCCAATTGACTTTCAACTTACATTTCAATGATTTTCAAGTTACATGCTAGTTTTTCCAAATTTCTGAATGGATAAAATAAAGACAATTTGAGAACAATCTTGTTTGTTCAAGACTAAATGTGATAAGTATACTAAAAACAATAAACTAATAAATTTTTTGATTACTTCTTACGATTTCCTCTCTCTCTCTATATATTAACTTTCTAATCCGTGATCCCATATGAATTGCTTAAGGGAACCTGCACTTAATAATATCTATATATATATATATATATATATATATATAATTGCACAATACCCTTTCATTTATCAAATTCACATTGACATTTCAGGTTTCTGAAATTTTCACTTTCAGGCTGCACAATTAGGTCCATGATCCATGAATAATGCCGAGGAAATAAGGAAAGGAACCCACACCATCACCAACAACCCATGCATCAACTACAACGAAGCTATCCCCAATAGCAACCAACAACATGCGAACTTTACCAGCTCCAGGAAAAATAAATTGAATTATTGGTGCAAAAAACCAAGAGTTTTACACAGATTTTGTTTCATTCAAGTTACAATGATTACAACTTTGAAGACTTTCGTCATCGTCTCTTCTACTTAACTGTTTTGTGTTGAGCCGGGATTTTGATTCCCTCTCTGTACATCATGTCAATCGGAACCCATATTTTGCAGCAAGCTCTACGCTCGGAAAATCACCGAAATATGCAAACAAAAAACCCCACTATCCTAATTTTAGTTTCCCCCAAGAATGATTTGCTCCAATTGCCGACAGAGGCAGTCTCGCCTCTCCCTTGATTTCACCAAACTTGGAAAACAGCTTTGAGACTCCTGGGCCGTTCTATAGCAGGTATGTGATACATGAGGTACGTTTCTACCTGAACTACCGAGAACAATCAGCTATTGAAAAGAGGCTGTCAGACAAACTGTCACTCAATCAGAGCATTCATTCACCTGGATGGTTAAAAAGTTACAAATTCCATTATTTCTGATGGGATGCCAGATGAAGTAATCCTGAAACTCATTTTGACAGAGATGCATCGGTTGTTTTATCATAAGCAGTGCGGAAATGGAGACCAGAGTCAATATGTCTTGAAGTGGGACATAACCATCTGAAGATGTTCGGACCAAGTACCTGAAGTTACCAAATACCAGCTCATATAGTGGATATACATAACAAAACCAGACGGCATAAATTGATACATATACATAATTGCGCTTTAAATCAAAATTAATCTATTTAAAAGGACAAAAATATTTTAACTGCAAGCTTAACCCTTTAATCATCCTAAAGCTTCAAGAATGCAAGGTTGAACTATTTATTAGTCTTTCCAACAGAAAAACAAATAAAAAGAAAAAGGGAAGTTGCCAACTAGAACTAGCCAAGGGCAAGTTAATCTGACCATAGGTAAACTACACTGATGTCCAGACAGTGACAAAGTCACATGGCCTTGCCATATCAGATGTAAAAATCTGGTAAAGTTCAGCATAAGATATGTCGTCTATCTAGCCTTGTAATTTTTAACGTTTGTGAGCCCCAGATGCGCATGATACAGTGATAAATCTTAGTCCCCAAAAAGCACTGGAAATATAGCCCTCTTGTTCCCACACAGGGATTTCCATGACAATGCACTTGACCCAGAGTTGTGAATGTATGATGCTTCTTCATGTTCAATTGGTGTTCTTAGCTTCCTTAATGATAAAATTAGTTAGTAAGTTCAATGCTGACATACAGAGCTAATGTCTGCTTCAAATCACAAAGATGTGCAGCTGTGCAAAAAGTACAGCCTAAAAGCACAATACACCTAACATTTATAAAATGCATAACAAAAAATCAAAAAGTGAATTCCTCTAACATTTACATGAGGGTATGTCTAAGCCATGGCACTCAAGGAGAATAAGCATGGGACTTACCATTGTCAGATTTTCATAGACACCCAAATCATATGGATGCTTATAGATTTGCCCACCTTTCTCTGCAAGCCACATTGCTCTCACTCCTTCATGGTACTGCATGGAATATTAGAGGAAAAAAGAAAACATGCCAATGAAACAAAAGTTTTTAAAAGTTAAATCTAGTTGGCAATCAAGAAAATAAATAACACGAATGGAAAGAACTCTAACCTCGATAGTGGTTTTGTTTTGTAAAATGAGGTAGATATGCCAAACAAAAAGAACAGCCAATGCCAAACTTAAGGGCACTAGCAACAGTCCTGAAATGACCTGTAAATGACAAAAATTGAGCAACACGACTAATGCTAGAAGTTAACTCACAACAAACAAACAGTCATCAGCATTACATAAACAGTTCTGAAAGAGTCTCCACTTTGCTCCTCATCCTTCAGAGGATCATTAGTTAGACTGCCCACAAGCAAAACCTAAATATTTACAAGGGAAAAAAAAAAGAGGAAGGAAAATTGTAAGCTTTAATTTTGAACTCTCTCTGTCAGAAAGAAGATAGGACATGTACAGACAGAAATAAAGGAAAATAACAGGCTACGCAGTCAAATATAAAATAAAATATAACTGCATAAGAAAGAGCATTCAGTAACCACAAAAGACAATATTCAAATTACATAGCACATACCAGGGAGTAGACGCATGCAGCCACAGCATACATAACAAAGATGAAGAAGACCTTATAGTTTGCATGGCCGACGCAATTACTTATCCAAATGCAATGATGGTCCTTACAATCAAGAGGCATTACTTTAACACACTATCCAGTACATTTGAGATAAGGCATGAATGATAATATAGATCACGCATACCATTCGCAAGACACATCTTTTGCAAACACGACAATGATGAGCACGAGGAGGTTTATAGTGAGCACACTTTTGACAATACCTCAAGTCTCCTCCCTGAAAAAGAATTCCAAAAATAGCCAAATCAGTAAGCCTGGCTAAAGCTCTAGATATTATAGGAAATAGCAAATTTCAAAGTTATTCGAAACTCAGACTCCCAATCAGAATTTACTTTTACCAATATGCTTAAAAGAAGAAAATATTTTGATTGCAACTTCATACTCTTCTCATATGATTATATGAATACTGAAGGAACACACACAAGCTGGAACTTTGTTGCAAGGAAAATTATCATTTACAGCTAAGACATTGATTTATAAAAGGCAAAGAGAATTAAGATTTTAGCAGATAAAAAACACAGTTCCTTAAAACTTTAGAAGTAGTTGCCTCATAAGTCATACCACTCCATGGTTTCTGTTCCCACGGCCAACTTACTAGCCTCACATCAAACTTGCAGGTCCATGGCCCCAATTTATAAATGAAGAACAAATAAGAATTCCGAAAACAACCATTATTAACTTAAGAGAATCACTTCATCTATAAGATACTACCCAAAACAAACCAAACATGCTGGTTAATAAGGATGTCATGTAACAACATGTATTCATGAGTCAACTAAATGATATATGGTCATTTATTTGCATTGAGTTTGAATAAGAATGTAACTTGTTTCGGAGGCTAATCGTGCCCATGGCCAATTCAATGAACAAACACTGCCCGAGTGATCACAATTCCACTTATTCTATTCTTTTCATTGATTAAAAGAACCACAAGAATTTAAATAAGAATTTACATGCCTACTTCAAGAGAGAAAAGACAATGCCAAAGGAAGAATTAGAAGACTTACAAGAGGGGCAATATTTCCATTGACTCAGCTAGTCAATGTAACCAAACCTATAAATACAAAGTTCACATATAACATGAAAGGAAACATGATGCTTTAATCATGAACAATAACACGCCACTTTTCAATGAGAAGCATAGCAGATAAAATACCAAAAGCTGCAGAATCTGAGAAAGTCAATTAATTTCCCAAATATTACAACAGTTCATTGCTTTTGGTACACTTGACTAGAGATATACTCTTGTAACCACTATGGAGTGAAAGATAAGATTTGAATTCATTCACATATGAACTTGACCTCAACTGGCACATAGACTTTGTGCATCATTGGCAGTGAATATGCAAATTCAAGAGGAACCCCTCTGACAGATCCAGAACAAGAATCAGTTCAAGAGTGCAGACAGTTCTAGCCATACAGAAGTTTTTCACTTCATTTTATTCTGACGTTATACTTTATTCATGTTTTCAAACTATCAATTTATCGAATAAGGAAACTACAGTAATGACAAGAGACAAAGGTGGTTCTCAAACCATGAAAAACAACAACAAAAATATTGAAAGTTAAAACTACCATCCAGTTGTAACGACTAACAACAACATCTAAAAGCATCACTCTAACTACTCTGCTAGAAAGACTAATGAACTTTGTCCTATAAAAATAGCCACAGAAACAATGGTCCATTTTGACTACATTCTTGGCATTACTTCAATTCTGATGAGTGCTGAGTATTTGTCTCCGATATATAATTACCACATCCTATAGAAAATAAGGCCATTTAAACCATATCCAATCGTTATATATCAGAATATTTACAAAATTTCACTGTTTTGAGTCGAAAAATTCCTAATTAGAACCAATCACGTAAGTAATCATATGTTCTTCATTCACAAACAGATTCTAATAATACACATCTCAAAATATCCTTTCATTATATATCAGAATATTTACGAAATTTCACTGTTTTGAGCCGAGAAATTCCTAATTAAGAACCACTCAAGTAAGTTTTTCATCCACGGACAGATTCTAACAATCCACATCTCAAAATTGTATATATATTTGAAGACCTTGACCAAACCCTAACCAAACAGCAATTTGAACATGTTCTACAGAAGCAATATACAGTACCTTCTTGTATCACTCAATCCAGATCAGCTCACATACAAGCAATCATCCTCATTATAACAAGTCGGTGCTCAATAAGCTCAAAAGTCACAAATTCAAGATAAAAATTCACATGCCGACAATATCCATAACAAATTTCAGCACAAAAATATTCCTCTTTGCAAAATACAACCAAAACAAAAGTCACATGCAACTACGATCAACATAAAAAAAAAAAATAAATAAAAAAAAAAAAATAAAAAAATAAAAAAAAAAAAACAATACGCACAAATTTAAACAATCCATAACATTCTCTGTATACATAATATATCAAGACGTATGTTTAAAAGGTGAGTTACAACACCTTGCGCTTGATCTCGTGAATAGGGTTTTGATTATCTTCGATATCGGGCATGTAATTGAGAGGGACCCGACCCGGATCCCTGAAGATGGCGACAGCATAGTTAAATACGCACATGAGAGCGACGGCGGTGAAAACAACGGTGTTCATGATGCCGGGAGAGGACATTAGACCGAACCATCGGTCTATGAAAACGAAGACGGTAGTGACGTATATGTAAGATATGGCCAAAACGACGACGGTTACCGGCAGAGAGAAATTGAAGCCTTGCTTCATTGTTGTTTTGAGAAATGTTTTTTTTTTTTTTTTTTTTTTGTGAAGAGAGAGAGAGAAAGAGAGGGGCGTAGACGGAGGCACCGGCGTTAAAACGACGGCGTCTCCGCGGTGTTTTTTATTTGTTTATATCTCTATTTTTTATTTTTTTTTGTTGTGGGGAGAAATGGAAGTTGGTGACAGGTCTGAGGTCTGTACGATGTTGGTGTTAAGCGTAGACGTAACGGACGTTAGTTTGTTTTCCCTTTTTTTCACGAAATGTGCCCTGCAAGGTTGAATTTGCAACTTAGGCCTCGAACTTTTTATGTATTTAGGTATATGTACTATTTTTGTTGGATAGTTTAATCGAGGGAGATTTTATTGAGATATATAATCACCAGAAAATTATTAGATTAGTTGGTTATTTTACATATCAATCATAATATTAGGATTTCCGAAAATTAATCATATCAATAGCCTACTTCTATAGTTTTGTGTTTCAAAAATAGTAATATAATATCCTTTCATATATATATATATATACAGAATATTGAATGTGAGCCACTCATTTATAAAAGTGATTTGACAAGTGCATACATACCAAGTCAAAGTATGTAAAACGAGTGGTTCACATTTAATGTACTTATATAATTATATCAGGATATCTTCATAGGAAAATTTCTGTATATATATATATATCTTGACTAATTGTATATAAATAGATTCTTTTTTATTATTATTAATAAAAGGAGTACTAATTATAGAGGGTTAGACTATATTTATAGTACGTTTGAAATAACTTCTCAAGTAGATCTTTTAGAGGTAAAGTTTTTAAATAAAAGTCGTTGGTCGTTTGGTTGTCAATTAAAAAAGAGTTTTTTTTTTTTTTTTTTTTTTAATGATAGAATTACCAAAATACTCTAGCAAATATTAAATTATAGGGTTATATTGAATATTTTAGTGTTATTAAAAAAATTCCAAAAGATCTACTTGGAAATGCTTTAAATTTGGACTTCTCTAAATAAACGTAAAACAGTTTTTTTAATCATCCAAAAACTCTAGGAGTAATAACCAAACAATACAATAAAATAAAAATAATTGAAAGTCTGGGTTGAAATATGTTGAGAATACAATAAAATGAAGATTCTCTCATGCTGGGTTGAAATTAGAGGTGAGTTGTCATTACCACACAAATCATGTAATGATATGATTAATGAATAAATTATTTCCCATATCATTTAGATTGATTTTTAGGCTATTATTTTAGGTTATGTAGCATTAGTGATAATAATTATTTCATATATATGAATTCAAAAGTAATGATATATGAGCAATGTTAGAAAGCCCAACAAATTTGCCCAAATAATATGGTATATGAGTTTTCAAAATTACATCACTTACCACATAATCTCATGATTAATATGATGTTGATAACACACATGTTATATCACTTACGTATGATTTTGGGCAATCTTCCATTACTCATGATAGATTATTCAAAATATTTATCCAAATAATGTGACATGAGTTGCAAATGTATTATCTCATGATATATATATATATATAGTCCTTTTATTGTTAGTTCAAACCGATATAAAATATATTATATGAATCATTGGATTTAAAATATACTTTGACAAGTGCATGTAGCCAAGTCAAAGCATTTAAATTCAATGGTCCACATGTTATATTAGTTCAAACTAATAACAGAAAAATATATATAGTAACGAAAACATTAAATACATTAAAACAATCTTTTTACGACACTCTTATTTTTTATTATATTTTTTTATATATTAAACTTAACTAATAAGGTGGAAAAGAAAATTAAACTTAACTAATAAATTATTTAATAATATATTTTTTTCAGATCGGTTAACCCTAATATATATAAGAACGTAAGAAGTCGTAAATCTAATCTAATTATTGTAGTGATTTCACCGAATCTAATTACATTTGTGATGAATGATATTTATTAATTTTTCAGGTTTATTATTTTTAAATGTAATGTATTATTTTAATTTTTTGAGTTAAGCACAAGAATTGAATAAGCAAAAAATAAAAATAAAGTATTAGAACCTTTTCTTGATTTGATTGAATAATTGAATTGTATTACAAGCTTGATAGCCTACTAAAAAAACTCCACCTTCCTTCTTTGAGTGGAAGTGGGAACATAATAATGAAATGACAACAATATTCATAATTGGCTAAATGCGTAGCTAGGCCAATAACAAGAGAACAAAAATTTTGTAAAGAATGTTGAAACAAGAAGAAAAATAGCACTAAAGTAAAAATAGAGAAAGATCTGGAATGCAAAAAACAATTTTCAACATTTTGGAAGATCAGACGGTGGAGGTTGCAGTTTTTGCTTGGGGCCCTTTCCATCCATGACAAGCCACGCCATCTTCAATCCCCAACTGGTGTGAACTTCCAAATGGCAATGCATGAACCAAACACCTATTGTTGATTCATCACAAAAGAGAGAACAAATCAGATAAAATGTGATTCTGCATAAAAAAAAAAAAAAAAGTGAAGTGTAGATATAGAGCGACTTTCAGGAGCGGGGTTTTTGGCGAGATTCTCCATAGATGCAGGTAGGGATGGTCATAGAACTATAGAATCCATGGCCCCCTTCCTCCAAAAGGTCCTAAAATTTTTATAACAAAAGTTTATGAATTTATAAAATTAGCTTTATATTTTAAAAGTTTTTCACTTTGCCCCTCCTTAAATTTTTTGTTTTTGTATTTTTGGCTCCACCACCGGCTACCAGAGTACCGGTATCTATTGAATTAACACTGGTCCTATTGGGAATCCCGAACGAAAATCTTGCTTATTCCGGACCTAATAATTTTCGTATATGACCCAATTAGTACCTGGATTATCAGCAAGAAAGCGAATGGCGACCCAACCGCCAGAAGGGACCCCAACTGTGTTCCTTTCAGCTGGGTCAACGAGGTTGAACTTGGCGGGATCTTTATTGGGGTCAAAGTTGCCAAAGCCTTGACCAACTACGAAGAAGTTGAATCCGTGAAGGTGGAGAGGGTGGCTCTCTGCAGCGATAATGCTCGTGTCCTGCATCACCACCTCCACTCTGCTGTTGAAAGGCAGAGAAACAACTTTCGTGCCGCTGCTTACCATGAGGTTCTTCGGCGGCGTGCCTGTGTAGTTGAATTTGAATGGTGGGTTGGCGGGAAAATCAGTCGTGTAGACGCCTTTCGATTTGTTAAAGAAGTGAGATTGGAGGAGGGATACGTTTGGCTGCACAAAGGACACGTTGTTGATAGAAGATGCAAGCATTGTGTTGTTTGGTCCTTGGCAGGTTTGATTTTTCGGACATGGGTTCAATCCTAGACCAACTGTGAAGAAGAAGCGTCTGTCAACTTTTTTAGGGACATTAGCAGGGAATTTTGCGGTGGCCAAGCTGCGGATTTGATTGGAAAATTTCGTGGCAAAGTTGGTGTCATTAAACCGTGGAAGGGCTGGTTTCAGGAGGGTGAGTTTCCTGGTTCTGTTCTTGGAGGCAGAGGAAGCCGGTTGCTCGTACTCTAAAATCCCGCCGGTTGTGGTGTTGTCAAAGGCGGCTGGACCGGTGGCGTAAGGCCGAGCAGCTATGAGGAAGTTGGCATTTGGGGCCTTGGATTTCACTTTGAGAAGGACATTGGTGGTCTGTCCTGGAGTGATGAGTACAACTTTGGTTTTGAAGGGCTTCACGTAGACAGCATCAGTTTCGACCACCGTCAGAGTGTGGTTGGCAATGCTGAAGAAAAGCTCATCATTGAGTGCAGCATTGATCATCCGCAGAAGGTAAGTCTTTCCAGGCTTCACCTTCAACTTGAATGTGTCTGCATTCGATAATAATTCTCTAATCAGGTCGGTCTAAAAAAAAAATAAATTATGGACCGAATTTACATAACGTAAGAGTTGTACTGTACCTTTGGCTGAGCAGTTGTAAGAGGGACCTGGGAGGCCATTAATGGTGTAAGCATCAGAGACATTTGGTGCTGCTCCTGTTTTCAAAGCTTGGCTGATAATTTTCTCTGTGTCTGCCTTCCACCATTCACCTACAATATTTGCAGACAAAACTCATCATATATATAACATTATGTTACTGATCATATATAATGTGAAGATAATTTAATGATTAATTACCAAAAATGATGGGAACTTCTTTATGGGGTTGAGGGAATGGATAAGGAACATGTTTCTTGGGGAGGATAACAATTGGTCCATACACAGTTGCTCTCAACCATGAAATATGTGCATGCCAAAACAAGGTTCCTCTTTGTCCAGTGACAGTGAAGTTGTACACATAGCTATGTCCTGTTTGAATTGGACACTGTGTTATATAGGCAGGTCCATCTGCCCATCCACTTCTCAGTTGCCGGATTCCATGCCAATGAATTGTCATATTGTACTTGACATGATTAACCACCTTGATTAACAAACGATCGCCTTCTCTCGCGATGATTCTAGGCCCTGGAAACTGCCCGTTGACTGTCACGATGCTCTTTGTTCGGCACAATCTTGTAACATTTTGCATCTTAATCTGCAAAAACATAAGGGGGTCAAAAACATTACTCAAAATTATAACAATAACCTTTGCACGTAATTATCAAGAAATGTGTAATGTGTACGTACATCGAACTTGTAGTGCCGGGTAATGCCTGCATTCTTGGCCAGAGCCAGCTCAGGGAAAACCAACACGGCAGCAAACAATATTGCAAGGACCACCATGGAATATTTCAGAGAAGCTGATGGAGGAAAAATACTGCTTGGACCCATATCTGACAAGCTTTTGATGGAGCAAATGATAGTACTAATAAGAGGAAATGAGCTAGAGAGAAATAGAGAGATGATGATTGGATGGAGAGGAAGTGAGGGAGATGGGTGTTTATATAGTGAGATGAAAACAAAATCAAAGGCTGGTGGTGGGTGTCTTAATTAGGTGAATTTTGAATAATATTATAGAGATTTTTAAGCAGATTTCTAGCTGATGATGACTTGATGATCAGCAACAAATTGGAATTTTGGTTCGATCAACTTACTAGTTAGCTGATGCTGGTCATGTATTACTTTAGAGTGATGTCCAAGCCACTTAATTATATTAAATCCTAATCTTTGTTTTAACGGTTTTTATTGATGTAAGTTCCTTAAATAACCTTGATGTTTGCAATTAACATGATTCTGCTCAACATAAACTATGTCACAATAATAGGTCATAGTCAGTCGAGATCATTATGTATGTTATAACTTATTTGATTTGCAATTCGAATAAGAAACTTTATTATTCTAGTAAAAGAAATAGACCCAACACTGAAAATCTTATATATATATATATATAAGATGTTCGGGATAATATTAGTTATTAGAATTTATCTTAATATACGATCGATCTAGTGAAAAAAATCCCAATTCTATTAGAATATTGGTTATGTATTTGGATTTCCTTGACAATTATTCTTGTTAGGAGACAACAACCAAAAAAAAAAAAAAAAAAAAACCCTTTTAGATTACCAGTAAAGTGAAAATAAATTCGATCAAGTGATGAAAAATATAGATATGGTCATTGAAGGGAACAAACTTGTCCAATAAAAATAAAATAACCAAATATAATAAAGTGATTAGTAAAGGGAAAGGGGTGGATTAGGGAAAGTAATTAAATGTGGGTGTGTGGTAGCCTTCAACCTCCTGCCGTTGATACTTTTTAATCAAGGTGTTACACCATCTTGTTAGTTGTTGGTTGTTCCTTGCTCTTACATCTCTTAACAGCTTCTCAACTCTATTTTTTATTTTAATTTTTTAAAGTCTGTTGACATGGATCATAAATTTACTAATATTGTATGTGTGATCCGAATATCTATTATCACAATATCAATAACAAAAATTCTTTATATAAGCTTGTAAAACGTTCGGGTGAAACTTTTCGAATCAATTAATTAATCAAAGAAAATTCCTCCTTTTGTTTACTACCTTAATACTAGCTTCTTCAAACGTTTTGAATATTTTGATTTGAGAAACTGAAGCACGAGTTGCTGTTGGAACCATCAGGCATCTGAATCTTTGAGTGAATTTAGAGAAACTATACGGGTTTTTATTTTTATTTTTTATGACTAGAGAAACTATTATGCTGAGTTGTTGTAATTATTAATTAATTTATTATTAATTGCCTAAATGTGCATTATAGGATATTTGAAATGAACAGATATTGTACATCTACCCTTAGAAGAAAGATTGCACACTTCGCTTTTCACTTTAGTATGCGGTAGGGGTTTGCATCCCACGTTTACCTATAAGTCCCATAAGTGTGAGAAGATCATTTTACCATAGCGAAAGTTGTCATATAAGACTTGGTATATCGTTCTTTAATATATATTATAACAATGTAATTCGAAATATATATATAATTTTTCTATTGTTAGTTTGAACTGATATAAAATATATTATTTCATTGTATGTGAATCATTGAATTTAAATATTTTGACTTGGCTACAGCACTTGTCAAAGTATATTTTAAATCCAATGACTTACATACAAGAAACTGATATATTTTATATCGGTTCGAACTGACAATAGAAAAACTCTCTCTATATATATATATATATATTCTCTCTCTCTTTATATATATATAGACATATAGTAGAACCCCTCTAAATTAATATTTTTTGGATCCACCCCTGAGTATTAATTTAGATGGGTTATCAATTTGAAGGGTTTTATCTTATAAAGTGTTATTTTATCTTAAAAACATGTGGAAATCGGTTTTCTTGTTTAGGAAAGATTCTTTTTCGGGATTAATTATTTAGTTGGTTTTATTCTTTATGGAAAGTTCTTTTTTTTTTTTCTTTTTTAGGATTCTTTGTTTAGGAAAATTTTGTCAAGGAAATTTCCTGTTAAAATACTAAATTTAGTTGAAACCTTTTGGTTATAATAAGAAAGTGATCATAATAACTTTTTGATGACAATTCAAAAGACAAAGGATGAAGTCAAAAATATCAAATATGGTGGTCTTGTACAAACTAGCATTTTGAAGCACTTTTATAGTTCTTGAATATTATGTAATATATTTTATAATTTTATGAAATTATTAATTTATACGACAGTCGAGACAGAAATTTTACACTAGATTTTAAAAAGAAATTATTAATTATTACAATAAAGAGGTTTATTAATTTTTTACACTGCCCCGAGTCGGGATCGAGATTTTTTATTAATATATGGAGGTTATTAATTTATAGAAGATTAGTTTACATATGTTATTATATATATACAGTTTTTTTCTCCTCAGTGCATCATGATATAACTTTTCATCAGTGCATTGCATGTGAGCTACAGATTATGGAGCAGTTTTGACAAATGCACACACTTTGAGTCAAATCATGTAAATCTAATAGTCCATATCTAACACACTGATAGAGTTATATCATGACGCACTTACTTGAAAATTTTCCTATATATATCACAATAACACGTGTTTATCATTCGTTATTTTAATTTATTTTTCACTTACAGTACAAACATATATTCATATGTTCATGTTCGGATGAAGGTACTAAGGGTCATTTTTTTTAATAAAAAATATATAGTTAATTTTATCTAATTTTTATTCAAATTATATTTTCATTTCCTTGAAAATTATCTGGCACGGACCTGGATTCTCTACATTTGATGAAGCTAGTATTACTTGGGTTAATAGCATATATGTCCCCTGAATTATACATGAAGTAGCGATGTACCCCTTAAATTTTTTTTCTTGACATTAAACCCCTTGAACTTTTATTTATTGACAGAAGCTGACGGAATAGTAACAGAACTTTATTTCCGTCCAATTCTTTGTCAAGTGTTATTCACATGGGTTCGTACGAAGGTCAATTATGTCATTTCGTCCTCATAAAATCTAAAAAAGAGATTTTTTCCAAAAAAATAAAAATTTTAAATTAAACACAAACCATCTTGCAGATTAAAATTCAATTAGAATAACTTTTACTTTTAGTTTTTGATAGTAGAAGAAAAGAAGTAAAAGCCTGAGCTTTTCGGTTACTGTTTGGATAGTATATGTCAAAAGAGCTTTTGTATCCATAAGATTTTTTAAGAACGTTTGGTTGGAACATTTCAAAATCTCTTCTAATTATGATATGACATTTTTACCCTTCAAGAAGACGAGAGTTTTAGATGGAAGAAAGCAATACTGAGGAAATGCTCTACCATAAAAGGAGATTACAGAGATGTTTGGACAGCTAAAACTGAAAATAATTGCTTCATAGTGGATTTGATTCATAATAATATTTAGAACATATAACCGGGAGCCTAGATTTCGCATATATGGAAGATAATCAAACTCTAATTGAATTCTTAAAGCATTAATTCCGTAGAGAAGAAAGGTAATACAATTTTTTTTTTCTTCTGAAAACTTTAACCCAAAAGAAGATTTCCTACTCCAGCATCATGGCTTGTGGAGCTTGAACCCAAATACTCTTGGGCATCTCCCAAAGTCATAGTTCTTGTACTTGTCTAGCATAGTAGCCATTCCTTTGCTAGTCGGTATGTATCGGGCATGAATTAGACCATAAAGCATATCTACTGCAAATTCAACTAATTCATTTTATTCCTCTGTAAACATATCGCCATGAGAGGACTCAACATCCAAAATCAAATCAGACCGTATCAATGGAGTTTTGAGAGCGAAATTGGTGGGTTTCCATGGAAATTAGGTTGATTTTCTTGCAAACTCAAAGCATGAAAAGGATTTGAGGAGATTTTAGATGAAAATCAGAGCTAGGTTCATGTGAAAAGGGGAAAACGTGTTTAGCCAAAAAAAAAAGGGTGTGAAGGGATAGTAAAGGAATTATTGATTTGTTATTTATACCAAGAAAGGGTAAATACGTCAATATGAAAGATTAATTAAACAAAAGAGAACTTTTCCTTATAATTCACATTATCTATTCATACTTCAATTTTTTTTTTTCAATTATTAATGACAATTTTAACCTAAATTAAAATTAATAAACAAGGGAAAAAAAAATTAAAAAATTAAAAACACTCAAAACTAATTGAATTATTTATAATAAAAAAAAATTCTCTCTCATAAATCATTAGATTAAATATCATGTATTAAACTCTCTCTCTCCTAAATTTGTTATTACCATATTAAAAGCTCTCTCCTAATTAATTTCTCTACATTTTTCAAAAAAAAAAAAATAAAAAAAAATCATATTTCCGTACTTTTTTAATCAATTTTTGATTAATAGTTAAAGAAAAAAAAAAAAATTTATGAATATTTTAGTTTTTTTACTAACAGTAATATATATATATAAATTTTCAAGTTAGTACATTCTTATATAACTTCGTGATGATATTAAATGTGAACTACTAATTTTATATACTTTGACTCAAGTGTGTATACACTTATCAAAACTAGTGGCTCACATTCAATATCTTGATGACGTTATATCAAGATGCACTGACCAAATCGGGACTGTATATATATATTAAAAACTCAATTTTTTTTTTTTTATTTTTTATAAAAAGATATATAAAAGCTTGAATTGTTTCAACCAGATTCGATTAAACTCAAAGTTTTTAAGACTAATGAAAGAATTAAAGTTCTCTAGGCAATCACATACCTACAAGAGTAATAAAATGCATTTTCATATTTCGAATTTTTTTTTTTTTTTTAAAAAAACGTACTTGTTTTTTAAGTTTTTTTTTAATATTATTATTAATATATACATACATATGGTTACTAAAAATCAAGCTTATTAGTAAGTTTTTATTTATTTATTAACTGTTAATCTTGTTTAAGAAAGAATGAAGATAGAAAATTAGAGATATATACTGGAGGAGAAAGAGTTTAATATGGTAATTAAAAATTTAGGAGAGAGTATTTAATATGTAATAATTAATCTAATATTTTATTAGAGATAATTTCTTTTTTTAATAATTCAATTCAAAAAAAAAAAAAAAAAGATAATATTGTAACAAAATGAAGTGTCTTTAATTTAATTTTTTTTTTTAAAATTAAAATTTTGAGAATATGGTGTTTTTAGAAAAAAAAAATGTAAAAAGAAAAAATTAGATTGTTAAAAGAAACTCTCTAAACAAAATTTCAGCTTCCCGGTCTTCTCAAAAGCTCTTTTTGTCTAAATCAATTGGGCTTATCTGTGGATAGATAAGCTTTCAATCTCAATAAGCTCTTATCATAAATTATCCAAACAGGCTTGAAAATCACTTTTGGACCCTAAAAGAGCTTTTAAGCTCTCTAAAAGCCTAGCCAAATAAGGTCAAACTCTACAATGAGATTCGATCTCTAAAAAATTTTTACCCAAATTCGTTGTAGTCATGCAGATTAAAACAAATACAACAACTTTTTTTTTTATTAAAAAAAAAAAAAAATCAAATAATAGTCAAATTCCATAAAACACTTTGTTCAAAAAAATATTCCATAAACCACAAATCTTCTTCATCCATACAGACCCAAACGGTTTCCCTTCAAAAACAAATGATCCAAAAATACCCTTTCATCAATCAAGCCGAAACAATCATATTCAACAACAAAAACCCATCGAAAAAACTCTAATGGATTGATTTCCATGGAGAGCCACCCTGTTCATCAACCACCCCGAATCCAACACCCATTGGAATCATCTTCATCGACCAGTTTGTCGAAGAAATCCTCATCCGTCTGATCCTCCTCTTGAAATTGCAGAGGACTCAAAGCTATCGATCGACCGAAACCCTGACAATCCTCACTTATAATGATCTACAAAAATACAAAAACCTAAGCAATCCTCTAAATATAGATTGAGGAGCAAATTAGTAGATATATATATATATATATATATAGAGAGAGAGAGAGAGAGAGAGAGAGAGAGAGAGAGAGAGAGAGAGAGAGAGAGAGAGAGAGAGAGAGAGAGAGAGAGAGAGTCCATGATTTCTCACCACCAACACAAGTAAGAGTCGTGTGATTTAATGGGTGTGGTGTTTGAGAGGTGGTGGTGGCTATGGTTTGGGTGTTGGAGAAGATGGTGATTTGAAGAAGACGGCTTGAGAAAGAGAAGGGGATTGGCGGTGGGTTTGGTATTTGAAGAAGATGAAGTTTGTTATTTAAGTTTTAAATATAAATTTTTTTACTTAGGTGGGTCATTGGATCTCTACCTAATCAAAATTTTTTTTTCTGTAAATTTAATTTTCTTTTCTTTAATTCGTATTATAAGGACGAAATGACATAATTGATCTTTGTACGAACCCACGTGAAGAACATGTGACAAAGTATTGGACGGAAATGAAGTTCCATTATTATTCCGTCAGCTTTTGCTAATAAATGAAAGTTAAAGGGGTTTAATGCCAGGAAAAAAAAGTTTAGGGGGCATATGACTACTTCACGTATAATTCAGGAGGCATTGGTGCTATTAACCCTTATTACTTTTATTAAAAATTAATAAGCAATTGAATCATGAGTTTCATTTTTCTTTTAAAGTTACTCAACTAAATTAACTCAATGATCTTTGTCCTGACATAAATAGATATGGTGAAATGTACATGTAATTAATGACTAGATTTATTATTTTTTATATTTTTTCACTTTTCTTATCTTTAAATATAGAGTTTTATCCTCATGTGTTTTAGATCAGGAAAAAGATCAGATCAGATCAGATTAGTAGAGGATCTAAATCCATAATGATGATACCAAAAAAAAATTCAAGTTCTTAAAATTATTGCAGCATGCAAATTAGAACAATTAATTAAAGGAAGAAAACACCCAATTTTCTTTACTTGATCACTCCAAACGAACATACAAAATTACAAAACATAAAACCATGTAAGAAATTGTTTAGGCAAAAAATGAGGCACTTCAGAGTGCATTTTGCTCAACTTTCTCTGGAATCTCCCTCTCTCTTAAATCTCCTCAGTTGAAGACCCCCCTTTCTCTCCTTGTTTTAAAGGGGGGTTTTATAGAGTTTGTATGTGTGTTGTGCGAATTATTATGTGTTATATCATACGAGTGTGTATATTCCACTGATTACGTCTTCTGAATAAGGTCAAATTTGGTACCAACAATTCGACTGCTTTCTGGTACATCGAAGAGTGAGATGACACCAACACCACCATCAGAACCAAAATTCACCGATCTACAACTTTTCATTCTTGGTTGACAACCGACGACCATCGAAAAGTAGTCGAAATCGTCGATGAAGCTCGAAGAATGGTCGTCGTCTGGTACACTAAAGAGCGAGCCGACATTATCACCACCATCTAAACTGAAATTCACCGATCTACAACTTTACCTTTTTGGCCGATGTCAGCCGATCATGGAAAAGGTATCATCGACAACTTTTTTATTATTAAATATATATTTGTAATGTTTAGTATATACAATCTCTCAGAGGGACAAAGTCCCTAGAAGTTCTACGGAACTGAAAAACCAGAGGGACAAAATCCTCAGGAATTCTATGAAACTGAAAAAGCAGAGGGAATAAGTCCCCAAAAGTTCTACGGAAATGAAAAATTAGAGGGACAAAGTCTCCAAGAGTTCTAATGAAATGAAAAATTAGAGGGACAAAGTCCCTAAGAGTTCTACGGAACTGAAAAAGCGGAGGGACAACATCCCAAGGAGTTCTATAAAACTGAAAAACCAGAGGGACAAAGTCCCAAGGAGTTCTATGGAACTGAAAAAGCAGACGGAAAAAATCCCAAAAAGTTCTGCGAAATTGAAAAATCAGAGGGACAAAGTTCCTAGGAGTTCTGCGGAACTGAAAACGTAAAGGGACAAAGTCCCCAGAAGTTTTACGAAACTAAAAAATCATAGGGACAAAGTCTCCAGAAGTTCTACGGAACTGAAAAATAGAAGGGACAAAGTTCTCAAAAGTTTTACGGAACCAACAAGAATATCCAAAAATTTCTACGGAACCAACAATAAAAAAGAGAAAGATTTGTAAAAATTCCAAATGAGTTAGATTTTAAATTTCAATGAAATACACTGGTGCAACGTTCTAATGTTTTGCAATACTTTTTTCTAATTCTACGGTATCTACATAAGTATCCGAAGGTTACGACCTCTGATATTGCATTACTTGTGCAAAAATAAGACTCTAAAAGAATGGAGCACATAAGTATCTAAAGGTCACATACAATCGTAGTTAAATTGCCTAAAACATACTTAGAGGGGGTGAATAGGTCTTTACACATTTTTCAATCCATTGAAACAAACACAAGTTTGTCCCTTAAGGTAGCTTATATTACAATATATAAACCATACATACGTGTATAGATAAGATAATCATGTGATCATTAAAGCATTGTCTATATATCAATAAGTAGCAAGAGGAAGAATAACATTAAAACTCAACAACAAAGAATAGTTGTATTTCCAATAATGTTCAATGTGTTACAAGTATCAATCAAAATATAACTATACAAAAGAATCAATGAATAAAAGAATTATATATACAACTATGATCAAAATGATTTGCTTACATACCACGCTTAAAAAAATCTTGTCTCAAAATATATCACAAGTAAATATTATACAACAAGATAAAAACATACACATATACAAATATGAAAGAGAGAGATAGAAATAATTGACATAAAAGATATTTAACGTGGTAAAACCTCCAAGGAGGAAACATCCATGGGTTGAACTACAACCATTGGGTACTATATATATTGGATGTTAGATTATAAATTCCTCAAAAGTGACCAACATATGATCTACTTCCTATTAGATTCTATGTCTACCCAATCCTTATTGGTAGATACGAAATCCTTCAGTGATACGGAGCCACCATATATTGGAGTCCATCTCTACACAACATCGTTGGAATATTAGAAATTCCTCAAGAGCTAATGCATATCCCATGCAACACTCTCTATTGGAGTCTATGTCTAACCAAACGTCCAGGCTTACCAATATTGTAGCGAACTCCATATCTAAGGCACTCATACCTCTAAAGAGCCTCCCATGCATAGCTATCCGGACCTTCCTGATCCTAGACATGACTTTTTGCTTGGTTATTCGGACCTCTTGTCCTAACCAAGACTTCCTTACTTGACTATCCGGACCTCTTGTCCTAGTCAAGACTTCCTACCTTTTACAATGACTTTCTAGTGTGATCAATGAATGCAAATGATGCAAACAAGCAAATTCAACATAGAAAATGTGATCAATACATTCTATGGAAACTATACTAAGTCATGTGAGAGCATAAGTCATAATAGTCTAGTCATATAAATTGAATTAAAACCTAGAGTATGTGAAAACACCTAACACATGTGGCTCCTAGTTTCATTCACAAATATAATACTTGAATAAATCATATTCATGAAGAACATATTCAAGATATTAAAAACATACACTAAAAATGCTAGAATCACAAAATATGTTCAATGAATATTCTAGCCAACATTTATAGCAAGGATATAATGAATAATCAATTAAATCCTATTAGGCTCTAAATACCAAATCAAATGTACTAATCTTAGATTTGTTCAATCAAAGGATCAAAGCACATGCCAAGGTTATTAATCAAAAAATGAATCAATCAAACCACAAAAAACCCTAGATATCAAACTAATCACAATACAACTCTCAAACATGTGAAAAACTAGAATCTTAGAAAACTAGTTCACATTTGTCTCTAATTAGACTTGATTAGGTTGATTATGAAGTTATCTTTCTTAATAGGATTCATCATACATACACATACATATAGAAGAAGAAACCCCAAGGTAATTGATGGTTTAAAAAGAAGAAAACACAAAGATTAGTTAAATACCTAAGAATCATGAGCTGGTTCGATTTTGTGGGTAGAGCCATTAGAAAACTCGATCAAACAACTGCAAACTCTCTTGGAAAAGGTAGAGGACTTGATTACAATGATTCTTCAACTTAAATCACTCAATTCGGAATTCAAATGAGAAAGTTATCATGTTTGGAAGGTGAGAAAATTGGAGAGAAAAATTCTACATTTATGTTTTTCAAACTTTTCTTCTAGAAATGAATATGAGGGAAATGAGGAATTTAAAAGAGATGAAAGGGAGGGGAGAGAGAGAGAGAGAGAGAGAGAGAGAGAGAGAGAGAGAGAGAGAGAGAGAGTGAGTGAGTGATAAGTGACCAATAGAGGGTGGCCACCTCATATCCCCGTGAGAGACGCCTGAGCCTCATGGGCCAGCAGCACAAGCTTGGCCTTTGGCCATTGCTTGCATCCCTCGTGCTCATCTGGCTTTCTTTGGTTGTATTCAGGCCTCCAAACTTCAAATTCAAATCCGTTTTTGGATTATGAACCATTATTCTCTCACGTATGAGGACGACTATGAAAATTTGACAAAAGATTGAGAATTCGACTCGGAATATGACGACGAAAACAACACATCGTTTGAGAACGCAAAGTTGCGTAGCTTCTTAGTTTAGACTTGAAACCTAATAAGTGAGTAATCGAAATGACCGGGACTCAGTAAAGAATCATACAAGATCATGTTCAAGTCCAAAAACAAATAAAAACTAAAACAAATAAAGACAAATCCACCCAAGTATGTCATTTCCTAGACATAGTCCTAGAACATGCAAATCACAATATTTATCACAATAAAATCTAATACATGTGCATACTTCAATAAGTCTGTGAATGTGTTATACCAATGGTGTACAACTATGCAGGAACACAAATAAATGTCATGTGTGTGTATGCCTATGCCTTGTAAGAGGAATAAGGTCTAATATACCTTCGATGAGCAATGTAGCTTATTCCTCCTTAAAGACACCATCATGCATGAAAGGTTGCCAAGTACTCCTTAAAGCTTCAATTATCATTAATCTAAGATAACTAAACATTATAAGAGAAACAACGTTTTGATATGAAATTCATGCCAACATAAACCAAAATCTTAACATCACAACCTCTAATACCGCACGCTATGTGGAAAATAAGACTCCAAGAGAATGGAGCACATAAGGATCTGAAGGTCACGAACTCTGATACTGTATGCCCAGTGCAAAAATAAGACTCAAAGAGAATAGAGTACATAAGTATCCGAAGGTCACAAACTTTGATACCACACTACTTGTGCAAAAATAAGAATTCAAGAGAATGGAGCACATAAGTTTCCGAAGGTCACGACCTCTGATACTGCACTACTTGTGCAAAGATAAGACTCAAAGAAAATGGAGCACATAAGTATTCGAAGGTCACGACCTCTGATACCACACGTCTAGTGCAAAAATAAGACTTCATGAGAATGGAGCACATAAGTATCTGAAGGCTACGACCTCTAATACCACACTACTTGTGCAAAAATAAGACTTTAAGAGAGTGGAGCACATAAGTATCTGAATGTCACAACCTCCAATATCACTCCCGGTGCAAAAATAAGACTCTAAGAGAATATAGCACATAAGTATCTGAATGTCACGACCTCTGATACCGTACATTCGGTGCAAAAATAAGACTCTGAGAGAATAAATCACATAAGTACCTGAAGGTCACGACCTCTGATACCACACTACTAATGCAAAAAATAAGACTCTAAAATAATGGAACACGTAAGTATATGTGGGTCACGACCTCAGATACCGCATTACTTGTGCAAAAATAAGACTTCAAGAGAATGGAGCACATAAGTATATGAAGGTTCCAACCTCTAATACTGCACTATGTGTAAAAATAAGACTCTAAGAGAATGAAGCACATAAGTATCCGAAGGTTACGACCTCTGATATTACACTACGTACTTGTGCGAAAATAAGACTCTAAGAGAGTGAAGCATATAAGTATCCAAAGGTCATGACCTCGAATACCACACGCCTGGTGCAAAAATAAGACTCCAAGAGAATGGAGCACATAAGTATTCGAATGTCACAACCTCTAATACAGTACTACTTGTGCAAAAATAAGACTATAAGAGAATGAAACACATAAGTATCTAAAGGTTATGACCTCTGATACCGCACACCCAGTGCAAAAATAGGACTCTAAGAGAATGGAGCACATAAGTATCCGAAAGTCACAACCTCTGATATAGTACTACTTGTGCAAAAATAAGACTCCAAGAGAATGTAGCACTTAAGTATCTAAAGGTTATGACCTCTGATACCGCACACCCAGTGCAAAAATAGGACTCTAAGAGAATGGAGCACATAAGTATCCGAAAGTCACAACCTCTGATATAGTACTACTTGTGCAAAAATAAGACTCCAAGAGAATGTAGCACTTAAGTATCTAAAGGTTATGACCTCTGATACCGCACACCCAGTGCAAAAATAAGACTCCAAAAGAATGGAGCACATAAGTATCCGAACGTCACGACCTCTGACACAGCACTACTTGTGCAAAAATAAGACTCCAAGAGAATGGAGTACATAAGTATCTGAAGGTTACGACCTCTGATACCACTCTACTTGCAAAAATAAGACTCCAAAAGAGTGGAGCACATAAATATTTGATGGTCACGACCTCTGATACTATACTACTTGTGCAATCATTACACTCCAGGAAATGGAGCACCTAAGCATACGAAACATCGTGTTAGAACATTGAATTTGTCGAACTCCGAAGGAATCGTTTGCTGATGAATCCATAATGCAATTCGGATTATAAATCATCGATGCTCAATAATAAATAAAAATAAAATAAAATAAATCAGCGAGACTTTCGTGCCCCAAAAGCTATACTGAACCAAATTATCTCCGAAAGAAATTTCTGAAGGGACAAAGTCTCCAAAAGTTCTACATAACCAAACTACTTCTGAAAAGAATCTTCGAAGGGACAAAGTCCCCAAGATTTCTACGAAACCAAACTACCTCCAAAAGGAGTCTTCGAAGGGACACCTTTCGAATAAGCACGTCAAGGCTATAATAAGACTTTAATAATCAAAGCACCCATATTTTACACTGAGTCAAATTTACCCGAAATAATATACAACTGATCAAGTCCCCAACTCCATTACAAAAGACTTCCAGAGCTGAGAACTTGAGGGACAATTGTTGTACCAAATTTGACCACATTTGAAAGTTGTAATCGGTGGAATATTCACACTCGGATAACATTACACATAATAATACGCACAACACACATACACACAACACACATACAAACTCTATAAAACCCCCTTTAAAACAAGGAGAGAAATGGGGGTATTCAACTAGGGAGATTTAAGAGGGAGGAAGATTCCAAAGAAAGTTGTGAGAAATACACTTCGAAGTGCCTCATTTTTGGCCTCAACAAAAATGAAATGAAGCCATGCCTTGAAACTGATCAAGCTAAAAGGCCATTTATAAGTTACAAACCAGAAAACTAATCAGCAATATCTCAGAGAAACTTATTAGATCATTGATGATTGATCCACCATTGTGCAACATTAAGTCAACAATCAACATTTGGGGAGATCTGCCGGAGGTGGAGGCAGCTTCTGGTTGGGAAGATCACCATCTAGACAATCCAAGCCATTCTCAAACCCCAGCTTATGTGAACCTCAAAGTGGCAATGCATGAACCACACTCCTACATATATTCACAACATAGAACAATTAACACAAGTAAATAATTAGTGAGTTAATAAAAGGGTAGTGACTTTCTGTTACGGGATTATGCACGTTTTTTCTTGCATAAAAAGTCCTGCACTTGAAAATTTTTGTTATTTAATTATGATTTATATGTCACCCACCTGGATTATCTGCACGGAACCGGAGAGCAACCCAGCCGCCGGAAGGCACACCGACGGTGTTCCTCTCAACAGGGTCGACAAGGTTGAAGTTTTTAGGGTCCTTATTGGGATCATAGTTTCCAAAACCTTGTCCAACAACAAAGAAATTAAAACCATGCAAGTGAAGAGGGTGGCTCTCAGCACCAAGAATGCTAGTATGCTGAAGCACCAGCTCCACACTAGCGTTGAACGGAAGAACCACAACTTTGGTTCCGTTCATCACAGTCACCGTCTGGTTCGACGGAAATCCCGTATAGCTAAATTTTATCGAAGGACTAACCGGGAAGTCCGTGGTGTAAACGCCGTTGGACTGTCCAAAGAAGTGGGCCTGAAGCAGAGCTGTGGATGGAAGTATAAATGATATGTTGTTGACAGTTGCTGAAAATTTGGTTGTGTTGGTTGGTCCTTGGCAGACTTTATTTTTCAAACAAGGGTTTGTTCCTAGGCCTACTGTGAAGAGGAAGCGCTTGTCAACATTTTGGGGTACATTTGCAGGGTATTGAGTGTTTGCCAAGCTACGAAGTCTCATGGTATAATTGAAAGCAAAAGATGTGTCATTGAGAGCTGGTAGGGATGGTTTGAAGAGTGGCAAATTTTTTATACGGGTTGGTTGAGCTTGATCATATTCAAGTACTCCAGCAACGGTGGAGTTGTCGAAGTGCCGAGGCCAGTCGCGTATGGTCTTGCGAACATGTAGGAAGATGCATTTGGGAAGAAAGGTTTTGTTTTTAAGAGAATGTTTGTGGTTTGTCCTGGAGTGATGAGGAGCTTATCTGTTTTAAATGGTTTGATGTAAATGGCGTCTACTTCAACTACTGTAACTGAGTGGTATGCAATGCTGAAGAAGAGCTCCATTGAGTGCAGCGTTAATCAAGCGCAGAAGATAGTTCTTTCCAGGCTTCGCCTTTAACTTGAACGTGTCTGCATGCAAATTCAATCAATTTAACATATAGTCCAATAATAGTTTTTAAGCACTCTAATACAGATGGATGTAGCGAATTATACAAGTTTCAGTTACGGCAAATATTTATAAAGTACCTTTGGCTGAGCAGTTATTCAAAAGGCCTGTAAGTCCATTGATTGTATAAGCATCGGAGATATTTGGGGCTGCACCGGTTTGCAAGGACCGGTTGATAATGGCTTCAGTATTTGCATTAAACCACTCTCCTGCAATTTGTATTATAAGTTGTAATATGTTAATTAATTAATTAATAAAAATAAACATTTAATTTTCAATGAAATTGTTTAATTAATTACCAAAGATGAGAGGATAAACTTGTTTGTGTGGTTTGGGAAATGGAAAAGGCACACCGAGCTTTGGGAGAATGACTAAGGGGCCATAGACAGTGTCTCTCAACCAGGAAATATGGGAGTGCCAAAATAGAGTCCCTCTTTGTCCAATAATGGTGAAGTTGTACACATAAGATTGGCCTGTTTGTATGGGGCAGTGTGTTATGTATGCAGAGGTCCATCAGCCTACCCACTTTGTAGCTGTCGAATTCCATGCCTGCAATCGACAATGTCCATATATAAAAACAGTTAACTAATATGCAATCATACATGCATGCTTGGAACTATTGTAGCTAGTTTTGAAAAACAAAAAATTGATGATATTGGTACCAGTGGAAGGAGATGTTGTTTGAGACATGGTTGGTGACTTTGATAATAAGGCGGTCACCTTCTCTAGCAATAACTCGAGGTCCTGGAAACTGTCCATTCACTGTCACTATGCTTTTTGTGTGGCATAGTCTTGTAACATTATGCATCTTAATCTACATAAATAACATTTAAAAGCTGTTAAAAAAAGAGAGAAATTAATTTCAACGAAACCAAAAGGCTCATGCATGCATGCAGGGCACATACATCGAACTTGTAGTGCCTGGTAACGCTGCCAAGAGCCAGTCCAGGAAGCAGACTCAATGTTGTTGAGAATGAGAATGAGAAAAACACAGAAGATTAATGCTGGAGATGGAAGAAGAGAATAAGCAGAAGCCATTTTTTTCAATGTTGTATGTGGTGTGGAGTCTTGAGTGAGTTTAACAAAGCTTGTGATTATGTGCATATTTATATAATATAGAGATGTTTAGGCAGATTTCTAGCTGATGATGACTTGACGATCAACAACAAATTGGAATTTTGGTCACGTAATTATAGATTGATATCCAATCTTTGTTACTTTAGAGTGATATCCAAGCCAAGTAATTATATTATATCCTAATCTTTGTTTTAACGGTTTTTATTGATGTACGTTCCTTAAATAACCTTAATCTTTGCAATTAACATGATTCTGCTTAACATAAACTATGTCACAATAATAGGTCATAGTCAGTCAAGATCATTATTTATGTATGTTATAACTTATTTGATTTGCAATTCGAGTAAGATACTTTATTATTCTATTAAAAGAAATAGATCCAACATTGAAAATCTTATATATATATATATATATATATATACATATATAAATTTACATATATAAATTTACTTCTAGATCACAGATCAAATGTCTTTAAAATGTTCGGATAGTATTAGAAGTTTATAACTTATCTTAATATGATTGATCTGATTAAAAAAATTCCAAATTCTATAAGAATATTGCTTTTGTATTTGGATTTACTTGACGATTATTCTTGTTAAAAAAAAAAAAAAAAAAAAAACCCTTTTATATTACAAGTAAAATGAAAATAAATTCGATCAAGTGATGAAGAATATATACAGTATATGGTCATTGAAGGGGACAAACATGCCCAATAAAAACAAAAAAAACCAAATATAATAAGGTGATTAGTAAAGGGAAAGGGATTGATCAGGGAAAGTAATTAAATGTGGGTGTGTGGTAGGCTGGTAGCCTTCAAGGCTTCAACCTCCTGGTTGAAAGCATGTTAGTTGTCGGTTGTTCCTCCTTACAACTTTATTTATTTATTTATTTATTAGGATATCTATTAATTTATAACCGGTTATTTTTTTTAAAAAGCTTTCATCATTAGTAGGATTCGCCATTAATAGGATTTGAACTTCTGATCTGGGAGTCATTTATAAAAGCCTCAAGCTTATTCATCTACCAGCTGAGCTGCACCCCTATTGGCTCCTTGATCTTACAACTCTTGACAGCTTCTCAACTGATTTAAACTTTTTATTCCATATTTCCATAGTATTCTTAAAGAAAATCGGTCTGGCTTTCGCAATGCATGATACTAATTAAAATGATTTTATTTTACTGATAATGATCACTTAGCCTTTGTAGAATTTTATTATTATTATTATTATTATATTTCTATTATAAAAATATGCATTAAGGATATAAAAAAATTTAATTAAAAAAATTATACTTATTTTTTCAATATATTAATATGTAAGGAGTTTCTTGTTTAATTATTTAAATAACAGCTTATATTACAAATATATATATATATATATATATATATATATATATATATATATTCATATGTTCAAGTTCTGATGAAGGTACTAAGGATCAATTTTTTAGAAAAAAAAAAATGTAGTTAATTTTATCTAATTTTTATTCAAACTATATTTTCATTTCCTTTAAAATTATATATAAGGTAGGACTCGATTCTCTAAATTTGATGAGGCTAGCACTACCTCTTGTCCCAGCCACCAACTTTCTTTATTACTTTTATTAAAAGCTAGTAGGCAATTGAATCATATGTTGCATTTTTCTTTTAAAGCTACTTAACTAAATTAGCTCAGTGATTTTCTCCGGATATAAATTGGTCTGGAGACACGTACGTGTAATTAATGATCAGATTTATTTATTTATATTTATTTAAATATTTTTATTTTTAAATATAGAGTTTTATTCTCAAATATTTTATATTAAAAAAAAGATCAGATCAATAGAAGATTTAAATCTATAATAATAATACAAAAAAATTCAAGTTCTTAACGTAAAATTATTGCAACATGCAAATTAGAACAATTAATTAAAGGAAGAAAAAAACCCAATTTTCTTTACTTATCACTTGAAACGAACAGACAAAATCTCGACAGTCCTATTGTAATAGTTCTTGTAATACTTAAAAAAATTAAAATAAAATAAAAAAACAAAACGTACAGACAAAATTACAAAACATAAAACCATATAGGAAACGAAAAGAAGCCGTGCCCTGAAACTGATCAAGCTAGAGGGCCATTTATAAGTTACAAATCAGAAAACTAATCCATAATATCTCAGAGAAAATCATTAGATAATTGATATGATTGATCCACCATTGATGCGACATCAACTCAACAATCAACATTTGGGGAGATCTGCAGGAGGTGGAGGCAGCTTCTGGTTGGGAAGATCACCATCTGAGACAATCCAAGCCATTCTCAAACCCCAGCTTATGTGAACCTCAAAGTGGCAATGCATGAACCACACTCCTACATATATTCACAACATAGAACAATTAACACAAGTAAATAATTAGTGAGTTAATAAAAGGGTTTTTATGTAATTAGCGACTTTCTTTTACGGGATTTTGCACGTTTTTTTCGTATCGAATTCCAAATAGCTATCTTGGATTAAAAGTCCTGCACTTGAAATTTTTTGTTATTTAATTATGATTTATATATTACCCACCTGGGTTATCTGCACGGAACCGGAGAGCAACCCAGCCGCCGGAGAGCACACCGACTGTGTTCCTCTCAACAGGGTCGACAAGGTTGAAGTTTTTAGGGTCCTTATTGGGATCATAGTTTCCAAAACCTTGTCCAACAACAAAGAAATTAAAACCATGCAAGTGAAGAGGGTGGCTCTCAGCACCAAGAATGCTAGTATCCTGAAGCACCAGCTCCACACTAGCGTTGAACGGAAGAACCACAACTTTGGTTCCGTTCATCACAGTCACCGTCTTGTTCGACGGAAATCCCGTATAGTTAAATTTTATCGAAGGAGCAATCGGGAAGTCCGTGGTGTAAACGCCATTGGATTGTCCAAAGAAGTGGGCCTGAAGCAGAGCTGTGGATGGAAGTATAAATGATATGTTGTTGACAGTTGCTGAAAATTTGGTTGTGTTGGTTGGTCCTTGGCAGACTTGATTTTTCGGACAAGGGTTTGTTCCTAGGCCTACTGTGAAGAAGAAACGCTTGTCAACATTTAGGGGTACATTTGCAGGGTATTGAGTATTTGCCAAGCTACGAAGTCTCGTGGTATAATTGAAAGCAAAAGATGTGTCATTGAAAGCTGGTAGGGTTGGTTTGAAGAGTGACAAATTTTTTATCTTGTTTGGTTTGGGTTGATCATATTCAAGTACTCCAGCGACGGTGGAGTTGTCGAAAGTTCCAAGGCCAGTCGCGTATGGTCTTGCGAACATGTAGAAAGATGCATTTGGGAAGAAAGGTTTTGTTTTTAAGAGAATGTTTGTGGTTTGTCCTGGCGTGATGAGGAGCTTATCTGTTTTAAATGGTTTGATGTAAATGGCGTCTACTTCAACTACTGTAACTGAGTGGTTTGCAATGCTGAAGAAGAGCTCGTCATTGAGTGCAGCGTTAATCAAGCGCAGAAGATAGGTCTTTCCAGGCTTCACCTTTAACTTGAACGTGTCTGCATGCAAATTCAATCAATTTAACATATAGTCCAATAATAGTTTTTAAGCACTCTAATATAGATGGATGTAGTGAATTATACAAGTTTCAGTTACGGCAAATATTTATAAAGTACCTTTGGCTGAGCAGTTATACAAAGGGCCTGGAAGTCCATTGATTGTATAAGCATCGGAGATATTTGGGGCTGCACCGGTTTGCAAGGACCGGTTGATAATGACTTCAGTATTTGCATTAAACCACTCTCCTGCAATTTGTATTATAAGTTGTAATATGTTAATTAATTAATTAATAAAAATAAACATTTAATTTTCAATGAAATTGTTTAATTAATTACCAAAGATGAGAGGATAAACTTGTTTGTGTGGTTTGGGAAATGGAAAAGGCACACCGAGCTTTGGGAGAATGACTAAGGGGCCATAGACAGTGGCTCTCAACCAGGAAATATGGGCGTGCCAAAATAGAGTCCCTCTTTGTCCAATAATGGTGAAGTTGTACACATAAGATTGGCCTGTTTGTATGGGGCACTGTGTTATGTATGCAGGTCCATCAGCCCACCCACTTTGTAGCTGTCGAATTCCATGCCTGCAATCGACAAGGTCCATATATAAAAACAGTTAACTAATATGCAATCATACATGCATGCTTGGAACTATTGTAGCTAGTTTTGAAAAACAAAAAATTGATGATATTGGTACCAGTGGATGGAGATGTTGTTTGAGACATGGTTGGTGACTTTGATAATAAGGCGGTCACCTTCTCTAGCAATAACTCGAGGTCCTGGAAACTGTCCATTCACTGTCACTATGCTTTTTGTGTGGCATAGTCTTGTAACATTATGCATCTTAATCTACATAAATAACATTTAAAAGCTGTTAAAAAAAGAGAGAGAAATTAATTTCAACGAAACCAAAAGGCTCATGCATGCATGCAGGGCACATACATCGAACTTGTAGTGCCTGGTAACGCTGCCAAGAGCCAGTCCGGGAAGCAGACTCAATGTTGTTGAGAATGAGAAGAGGAAAACACAGAAGATTAATGCTGGAGATGGAAGAAAAGAATAAGCAGCAGCCATTTTTTTCAATATTGTATGTGGTGTGGACTCTTGAGTGAGTTTAACAAAGCTTGTGATTATGTGCATATTTATATATGTAAATGGAGGTGAACAGAGGATGTTTGTTTGTTTGTTTGGTCGATTAGGTGACAAGAGATTATGATGATGATGATCCAATCCTATTAGAGAATTGAGAGAGTATGTTAGAAGGACGAATATAGCTTCAATATTCAATGGATCTTTTTTTGAAAAGACAACAATTAAATTCTTGTTTGAACAACTCTAGAGTGTTGTCAAAGACAATCTATATTTTATTATATTATCGTCATATGTCTTCAAATCTAGATCGATCGTGACCTAATTGCTGTCATGCAACTCATAATCAAATTACCATTTTCTGGATTGTTTTTCTCTATAAACAGTATTATATGAAGGGAGATGCTTTAGTAAAGACGAATTGGTATTCAAAAACACATGAACATAAATTAATGAAAATCCTTTAAAGTTCATCACAGTTAATTATATCAACAAAGATCCTTTGTTTGTTTGTTTAATTATATATACACATATAATTAATATAAAAAAAATAGTTTCCAAAGAATTATATCATGAAATAATAAAAAATATGAACTAATTATTTGCTTCTGGCTAGTATCTTCAATGCACATTACTTTTTCGCATATTATTGCAATTTTTTATTTTTTATTTTATTTTTTATCTTTGTTTATTGTTATATAAATATAAATGAATGAGTAATTAAGCTACTAATCAACATAAAAGGAAATATGAACATTGCTTATAATATCCTTAACGTCTTATTATACAAACACTTTATTAGTACTTTTTTTATGGATCGGTAGTATTTTTATTTTTCTTGATGTTTTTGTTTTTTTGTTTGGCATACACCACTTTTTTGGTCGGAGATTTGCTTTCGGTGTTTTTGTGCCTGGTTCGGCCTATGCTCTTCTTTGTTCTCTTTTTTTATTTATTTATATAGTTCTGGATTCTGCCTAAAAATAAATATTAATACTTTTTTCAAACTCATTAAAGCACACCTTATTACTTTTATATAAAAACATATAATTAATAATAAAAAAGTAGTTTTCAATGAATTAAGTAACAAAATAATTAAAAACATGAACTAATTTGTTTCTAGCTACCATTTTCAATGCACATTACTTTTTCATATATTATTAAAATTCGACGCAATTTTTGTCTTTGTTTATTTTTATATAAATATAAATTAATGAATAATTAAGTTTCTGATCAACAGGAAAGAAAACATTAACGTTACTTATAATATCATCAACGTCCTTATTAGTACTTTTTTCAACTCATTAACACATACCTTATTACTTTTTTCAAACTCATTATTAATTGTTAAAATTTAATGCATCACTAAGCATTTAATAAACAAAAATTTAGGCATTTCTCGAAAATCATATAGCCATATATTCCAATTTTATAGGCTAGTTGGTGATGATTAATGATAATAATGGGAAAGTAGTTAATTGACTATAACAAACGTTTTCATGCAACAATATCAACCGTACGTTAAATCTTGTTGATCAAGCAATTGATCAATTTCCCATTACCATAAGATGATCAACTAGAGTTTGGATATACATATCAAGTATAGCAGTTGTTAGAAAGTCTTGCATCAGTAATTGTCTTTTTCATTTTCATGAACAACGACAAGTACAATAAAAAGAAGAAGATCATGATCACTGGTCTCATAGAAATTAATAACCTCCGTTGGGTGAGAAAGTTTTCTTTAAGTTTTCAAGAGTTTTTACAACCAAGCAAGCAATCAAAAAGGGAAAATTAGGACTAGTCTTTTTATTGATTAAAACCAAGTTAAGCTTGATTAAAATGGAGGCAAATGAGGTCCCAGATTGTAATAATTACAAATTTTGTTTGTTTCCATGCAATCTTGAATCTTACAGGACAGAATTTGTAGTTGTACCAACTACAATATATCTTTGTCATGTAAAATCAAGCAAACAAAAAAAAAAAAAAAAAGGAAAACTAATTAATCTCCTTTTGTTGAGGTTTAGCTATCAAATTCGGTCTAAAATGGTATATATCTATTAAATTTTGAGTATGACTAGAATGGTATTTCTATGACCGAAAAAGATTTTCTTAAATTTTGTCTAATCGTTCTCTTTACCCATTAAAGATGGTTTTAAAGGGTATAACCCAATTAACACTTAAAATATATGAATAAATAAGTTTTTATGGATGAAATATATTGTCTGAAAACTCAAAATTTTAATTAAAAAACACTTTAATAAATAATTTTGTTGGTATAATTAATCATTTGGCAAGGCTTTAATATGTACTTGTTGATTAAATATTACACAAATGTGAGAAAAAAAAAAAAAAATTTTTGTTTATTCAATCAATTACTTCACAAATAAACATACGTATCCATACATACATATCCAGAAAATGATTTAAAACCATAGTCGATCAAATTTTAAAAACATTTTTCATGGTTACACGTTTTGAAAAAAAAAGAAAAATAAAAATAGAGGACATGATTGAAACTTGCAAGTTGTGTGTGTTCACTTGTGTACTTTTCAATACTTAATCATAAACATGGCATTATGGTAGATTGCAAATATACTTTCAATCACGTTAAAGATTGAAACAATGAAATGTAACCTTTTTGAAGAAACTTATAATGTACTTTCTTAAAAAAGGTTTACATTTTATTTTTTCAATCTTTAATATGATGGAAAGTATATTTGCAATCTACACCATGTTTATGGTTAAGTATTCAAAAGTACACAAATGGACACGTTTCTCTTAGAGGTTTATCCAACTGTTAACTTTAGGGCTTTTTAGAATTAATCGAGGGGGGTACAAGCTGACCCGAATATCTACGGATACCAAATAAAAAAAATAAAAAAAAAAAGTTTTTTTTATAATATGCAAGTAAATGTGATAGCCGATCATTGAATTATTATTATTATTTTGTCCATCTAGAAGCTAATATCATCCTAGGTGCAACGTTCAAGGTGCCTACACTTCAAGTTATAGGGTGTCTGTATCTCTATCGCTCATAAGGTTCTCTAATCAATACGGTCCTGAACTTTGTTGTACGGTTTCCTGATCGATGCAGAAATTTCAAGATTTTTCTGATAATAGAACTGTAGAAGGACCCTCCATCATTTTCAGAGTTTCACTTTTTTTTTTCCTCTCATTAATGGACCACCTTCTGGTTTACCCTAACAAATGGCCTTAGAAATTTTATCCCAAATGAAGATGGACCAACTGGTACACTAGGCCCAAAATTCTCATCTATAATCTATCACTTAACCAAGTCCACTTGAAACCTAATAGTAATGATGTGCACTAATATCAACTTATGATCAATAAATGAGATCCAAATTCATATTAAACTCTTAATTTAAGATTAAAGTATGAGCCGGGTTAAATTCAGATTCAAGTTGGACTCTTTTATTTTGATGGAATTTGTAAACCTAATTCACGTTGACATTTTAAAATTCAATTCCAAGTCGATTTAAGTCCAAAGAATAATTTTACATAGGGTTTATATGACATATTTTTATGGCTCATTTATATCTCTAACTGTCCCCTCTTGTTGGGACCAGTGCATGGAAAATCTCATAAAAATCCTACAAGTAGGCCACCATAGACTTGGTAAGGTTCCGGTTCGAATTGCTCAAACCGGAACAGGAAAAATCGGAATCGTAATCGAAGCGGGTATAGGGCGGTTTCGGTTCCCATTTTTTTAGAACCGTCTGGTTCGAACCAGACTGGAACCGACGATTCATGTTTTTTTTTTTTTTTTAATTTTTTTTTTTAATATAAAAGCTAAAACCTATATTCTTCTGAATATTTATGATCTCTCGCTCAGACTCTCTCTTCTTCTTCTTCTTCTTCTTCTTTTTCTTCTTCAATCTCTTCTTCTTTGATCTCATCTTCTTCTTCTTCGATCTCCTCATCTTCTTCTTTTTCTTCTTCAATCTCTTCTTCTTTGATCTCCTCTTCTTCTTCTTCTTCGATCTCCTCCTCTTCTTCTTCTTCTTCGTCTTCTTCGATCTCTTCTTCAGTTCTTCTTCTTCTTCTTCTTCTAATCTTCTTCTTTGATTCATGAAAGATGATTTGGTATTTTAGTGCCTTGGTGGTGGTTTTTGGTTGATTTGAGAGTGATTTGGGGATTTGTGAGAGAGAAATGATCTGGGTTGTGATGACTTATTTGAAAAACAATCTTGGTGACTGGGTTGTGAATTTGTGATCGATAGATCTTGGTTGGAAGATTTAAAAATAAATAAAAAATGGAACCGTCAGTTTCTTTGGAACCGAAACCGGAGCCGGTATAGACCGGTTCCGATTTCAGTTCCACCCAAATCTGGAACCGAAATCATCTATTTAGAACCGGAACCGAACCGAAACCTTACCAGGTCTAGACCACCAAACTTGATTATCCCTAATTTAATATATCCCTTACATCGGTACAATGTTATTATTTGTTCGAATCGTCTCTCTCCCCTCCGAAACTCTAAATCAAAAAGTTATACAAAAAGAATATATATATATTTCAAATAATATTGAAAGAATTAAAGTAAGGTCGAATTGTGAGACAAAATTGGCATTATATATTAGGACATTTATGAAAATACCTTAACCTAGACAATAAAATTTAACTAACTAAAAAAAACTTGATATTTAATTCTAATCGGTAATCACACGAGTCCCGATCTCACGTTAATAAAATAGTCCCGCATCAATCAATCAATCAAAAATCTTTGTTTGCGGAATCTATAATCACAGGCCCACACCGAATCTCTGACCAGCCAGATCACACCGCACCTGGGCCAAACCAATTCTTGATCTTTCAAGATCAAATTCCATCCATACGTTTTGTTGATGATGGTGACCAATAACGTACGCTTCCACACCTAACAAATCTGAGTTCCCAAATGTGAAACAATACACTGAATCATTTCCCTTCACTTGACCCGGTACCCGATACAAGAGCCGATCACCCGATACCGTCATTTCGGCTCCCCGAAACACTATGCTCACTGTGGGTAGTTGAGGCAATGTTGATTGACTGAGAGGGACCCGATAACACAAATCCATTGCTCCTTGAAAAACGAAATTTTGATCCTCTAAAACCCTTAAAACACTTGTGGTTTGGTTCAAGAACTCGGTTTTCAAAGCAGTGTAAACGGGTCCAAGTAAGAAGCTGAACTGTGTACCCGAATCAACCATTGTTTGACCAGCTCCGGTATGGTCCGGTACAAAAACGGATTTCGGTATCGCCAGCAACTTATCCGAAACTTTGATTCCTTCTAGCTGAACCGTGTAGGCGACACGATCGAAATACGGCAACGGAGTTGATATTTGGATCAATGGCGTGTAATTCAACGGCACGAGCCAAGGGATATTGGCGTCGCCTAGTAACAAAAGGCCCGAGAAATCGCTACCCGATATGCAATATGAGAATTTCGGGAAGCCCATTTGGGAAATGAAAGAAAGAGACCCACGGTTCATTCCCATTAACCCGGTGTTCTTCGCGTCCTCTTCCGAGTTGGAGCTGAATGTGGAGTCCATGCACCCAAAAATTAAATCCGAAATCTCGGACGACCCGATGATGTAAGTATCGGAGGCGAGATTTCCCTCCGACGAAGAAGAGTCCGCGTAAGAGAGAGTGGCGTGGCAGAGTTTGTTGGTGTCGCAAGAAGCCGGTATGGGAAAGTCTCGGGTCTTGTCCGTACAGGTGGCTGAAGAACAAGGAACGGGTCTGTAAGAGGATGACCGGGTCGGATCAAACGAAGTCGGGTAGTTATTTCGGGTTGTGTTGCAGTTGAGCCAGGTAAGCTCGCTTCCGGTGTCTATAACCATGGAGACGTTCTGCGGAGGAGTTCCCACCGTCAAAGACACCGTTAGGCTGACGTTGTGGTGAAACGGAAGCTTATTTGGCGATCTAGGTATGGAACCAGATGGGATTACTTGCGTTTTCAACGGCAATATCAACATTTCTCGCGAAGAGAAGCAGAAGCTGAGCTGGATTTGGATCAAGAGAATGTGAATTAGTGGAAAAGAGAGAAATTTAAGATATGGGTCTGATAAAAATTTGCAGAGAATGCAGGTTTTCATGGTGATAAAACAGTTTTGCCACAAAAAAAAAAAAGTTGAGGAGTTAATTTTGAGTGGTGACAGAGAAACAGAGAGAGAGAGATAGGAATATTTTGGGTACTGAAATCTATGAAGTGTTGTTTTTGAAGTCTGAGACTGAGAGTTTTAATAAGCTTCTGTTTTTCTGTGATGGTAAAAGATGATAGATCTGTGTTAACTGTGAAGTTCAGATTTTCAGATTGCAGAAGAAAGAATGGAGATAGACTCTGGACGGTGTCGTTTTTGAAGGGGTTTTTTTCAGACAACATATCAGACATTTACATGTACGTAAACAAGAACATGTTAAAACAACTTATTGGGTGTCAAACTGTCGATGTCAAGTTTGATTACACGCTTTAATTTTTCTATTTTGTCAAAGCTATCTATTTAGATAGCGCTAACCATAGCTATAATAATAACAACTAGGGAGACACGTTAATAACCCATAATTTTTTATTAAATGTTAAATCAAACCCTCTTTTTTAGTTATTATTAAAAGATCTTTTATTATTAATTTAATAGTTAGTTGATCGTTAATTGATTTTATAAACAGAATTAAAAAAAAAAATCTAATAAAAAAAATATACTAATAATAATAAAATCAATTTTGTATAAAAATATTTTTTTATATTTTAAAATAAATTTTTTATTTAAATTTTATAATAATTTTATTATTGTTTTATAATATAATTTTATATATTTAATTTTTATTAAAATAATTTTTTATTTTATTTTCTAACATATTTTTAATATATTATTCCATTATTTTTTAGTTTATTTTTAAATAATCATATTTTATTAAATTTAATTAAAATCAATTAGCTATAGAGGTTTTGTAACTAATCATTAAAATTAGAAGGTTTGATTAGACATTTAATCAAAAGTCAGATTATTTAATTCTTCAGACAAACATGAGTAGTTAAGTGAGATTGTGATTGATGAAAGAGTTTAAACCAAATCCAATTTAGACAACCTATCATTAGTACCTATAGGGCACGTGGCAAACGCTCATTATTAGGAAATTCAAGAATGGATGCCCCACTAAATTAAATGTGATAAATTCAAGCTTTCTTTTCTCATAATTACTTCTCTGATCCATTCTGTTTTCTCTTCTCCTTTTTGGCTCCTCACATTTCCAGAGAAGATAGAGAATCAATACTTTGTAGAACAAACACTACCTTTTGAGCTGTCTATATTAGTGAAGGAACCATGCATGTATCCTTCTTGATTAGCTTTTGATTTCATTGAACATCAAGGAAAAATGAAGGTAATTCGGTGATAAATCCCTCACATTTACACATTAAGGTTATGAATTCAAATCGTATCACCGTTCCCAATTCCTAATGTCAGTAGAAACATAAACTAATTACATGAGATAATTAGACAATCACGTGTATGTTGAATTAAAAATCCAGGTTATAGGACAATGCAGTGAATCTTCTTTTATAAAAACATACTCAGTCAGGTGGTTGCACATGCTCTGCTTGACTCTTTTGGGACACTGCTGGTGGTGGTTGGGTCCCTTACTAAAATGGCTTCCCATTCCTATGAAAAATGTTTCCATGGTTCACTGAGAAGTGAAAACGATAGGGTACCCTACTCATCTACCAGAGTACATGACAAACCTTAAAGCAGCAGCTGCAGCCAGATTTTATAACGTAATCATAAAAACTGAGACAACCCACGTGAGAATTTTCATGTTTCAAGTCATGATCTGCTTAATTTGAAGCATACAAATACAATGGTGTGATGTTCTTTAGTGTCGTGAATATATAGAGAACAAACTTGATGGGAACATGAACGTATTGATCTGTTAATGAGATACAATTGCGCATACACAAAGGCAGAACTAGAGGATTGAAGTTGGGAGACCCAACATCCCTTGGTCTGCCTGTGGACATACCGTTTAAATTTTTCCGCTCTCTGAAGCTTGAAGTTCATTGCGTTGTTAGCATTACCTGGTATACAAAAATGGGAATTGTATCAGAATTTGGTATGGAAATTACAGCTAAAGATGTATTAGGATCAGCCGAGAGATACACTAGCTTTCGTTGCATCAGACAAATTTGTTGGCCATTCTTGCAATTGCTGAATATGTGCCGATGCAAGTACATGCTATTCCCACCATTATAGTGAAAAGGCAAACTGCAATCTGATGAGAGAACAAAGATCGAGATTAGCGACAAGGGTATTTTCTAGAGGCGAATAAATGATTGTCCTGGACAGAGTTTTTGTGTACAATGACGATTTGAGAAACGAAGAATTCTTACCTTCAACTTGGGTATTTTACCATGTAGTATTTTGAGGTAACATATACATGGGAAAATAAGAGCCTGCACAAGAAGATCGAGAGAAATTGATGCATATAACTACAGTTGTTCATTGCATTTCAACATCAAATCTGCAGCCAGGTTAATCTATGTAGATAAAACTTACAATTAGCAACGCGAGTAAAGATCCGCAAAGTGACATCATAATACCTGTAGCCCATTTGAGATAAGAGTATGCTTAGCAAAGAAATCCTGAAAACCTTCATAGCTCATATTAGAAAATCAAACCAACTCTTAAACCCAATTGATGCGCAGAGTGCAGAATTTTCTTACCAAAGAATGGAAATGAAAGTGCCACAACTAAAGTTGAGATTGTTAAAGTTGTTCTGATGACTATCGATACAGTGTAAGATTGACGCTGCGCTGGAGGCATGAGCTCCTCTAGACTCAATGCAATCGGTGCAATTGTCAAGGCAAACTTTGTCATCGGAATCACAACCTAAAATTTGATAAAAAGATGTTGAAGATGTGACAATTGCTTGATCTCCAGCTATTCAAATAAGTAACTGTGATGATATATGATCTGAGTGTTTTTGATCATACCGTTAACCAGACTGCAAGTTTGGAAGCTGTATATTCTTTGGGCATGTTTAAAGTGAACTGAGATTTAACCGAATCACCAAACATTAGAAAGCCACAGATTGCTACCACCATGTTCAAAAGCCAGCAAAATCCAAAGCTGCAGAAGAGTAAATAATCAATGTTTAAAGTGTTTGATATTTTTGGATATTTAAGAACACAGAACAGTGAGCTTCAGAAAAAGAAGTTGTCACCTGATTATAAGAACCCACAGGAATTTTGATGGTTCTTTCATTGAAGAATATATGTTCGGAAAAACTGAATGGCCGGCGTAGCAAAAACCATAGATACCAATTGTAACAGAAAGATTTGCAAAGTCAAGAGCTGTTCCTGTTGGATGAAATCCGACATGGTCGACCACTCCAACCCACAACAAGCAAATCGCTATCAGACATGTTGTAACAACTCCTCCAACTGAACAAACAGGGTTTTATCAAAGTCAGGATCAGCTATATACCTTAAAGTGAGTAAATATTTTATGTTTAGAGGAAGGAAAAAGCTAAAATATATATAAGAAGAACCTGAGATGTATGAAAGTAAACTAAGATTTTGAAGCCAAACAGTTGGGAGAATAATAAGAGTTGATGTTATCGTAAAGAGTTGATTAGAATTGAGATGCAGTCCAGCGAAATCCATGGTAGCATCTGGAAAGAACGATGACAAGTTGTCGCTCATCATAATCAGATACTCCACACTAGCAGCCTACATATTTTAGCTCATAATAAGAACAGGGCAGTTAAAATAATCGGAGAACTGATCAAACAGGCATTACAGGGAAGAATTGATTCCTTCAACTTACATATAATTCTGTATACAAAATTATCTGCATTTGGAAAAATATTAACCAGGTGTGTCAGTATATATACTACTTTTGAAGCATTGTTAAAACTTATCAACCGGTGCTGGTGCAAAATCCACATTGGAGAATTGTATGCAACTTACAGCTATCCCTAGGCGACCAACTTTCCCGAAAGCTGCCTGTCCGATATCAGGATAAGTTTGAAGTCCAGGACCGCTTTCTAAACATTGCTTCAATAAGATACCGGTATAGCAAGAGATGCAACCGAAGAAGAATAGTAGTATGAGACTCAACCAGCCTCCTTCTCTGATTGCATATGGTGTTGCAAGGAGTCCTATCCCACATAGAACATTGATTCCTGCACAAATATATTGGAAGATCATACATGGGACTCCAAAATTTCAAACCTTATAGTAACAATTAAAAGAATTAATAGAGCCGATTTTACCATTAAGAACTGCTTGAGAAAATGAGCACTGTTGCAGCGGTGGAGGCAAGTCAGTGACTGATAATTTCGGACGGGAAAGTGTAGATTTTCTTGGTGGGAGTGCTGTTGAAGAAGCAGCAGGCGGCAGTTCTTTGTTTGAATCAGAAATGAGAGGTCTTTCCAGGGAAGAATCCATATATGGAGTTGGATTTCTCTTGCATAGTGAAGAAACAGAACCGCTTATTCCTGACAGGAATCCGAAATTCGGAGAGCTGACATTTGAAAGAATGTCCATCGATTGCCTGCAAATATGTAAATTCAACACACACACACACACAGAGCTCATCAAGAGATATGGGAAAATTCTTCTGTGTGAAATCTGGTTTAAGTTGGAGTCGGTGAAACCGCATGAATTTTTTATACGGGATCCTACACCTGATAATTTCTATCATTTATTAATTATTATAAACATATTGTAAGGAAGGTTTATGTGATCCAAGATTGCAGGTCGCCTAGGAGGTCAATGAAATTTACCTGTAACTTTGAGGCCATGTAGGAGTGTTGGAAGGGCTTCCAGAGATGGGAGACTCATCGGATTCCATGTCGTCCAGTAATTCTGTCTGGTTTTTTTCATCATCATCATCATCGGTGTCAAATATGACATCGTTATCCGGTCGCAGATCCTCTTCCCGCTTCATCCTCTTCTTGTTCTTGCTGATGAAAACAGTAGTAACAGAGGATACAACAACATGCACGTCGAGTTTATCTTTAATTCTTCACAGGCCTTCTTGATATCAAAATATAACATGCATTAAAAATGTCACAAAAGGTTGACAAACTCTGTAAATCATAAAATCAATCAGGAAATATACAAATGAAAGTCAAAAAACAAAAACAAGTAAATCGGAGAGAATGACAACCTGCGGAAAATACACAAAGCTACGGTCTTGTGCAAGTGTACACGTATCACTTTCGGGCGATTTGCAATTAGTCTGGATTTTGATTGATGTCCAAGTACTATTTATAGCAACCATGCACAATATATATATATATATTCCATTTTTGTAATTGTTTCCCTTCATTTTCTTCATTTTTGTAATGGAAATAAATTTAATGGCAAATGTATACTCCACTCCGATGGACATTACTCGTTAATGTTTGTCCTTAGATTGGATATTCGGATACACATTATAAATGTAATTTGTAATTTAATATCGTCTCGTTATATGGTATGTAGATTTGATAATATATCATGTCATATGGTATGACTTTAATGACCGAACGTAAACGTAAATGTTGGCACCGGAGATAACATGTTGTGTTTCTCCCCCTTTGAAACACGGACTACTAACGGATAGACACTTTCACAAATATGACATGAATAATGAACCTATAGCATTTTATCAGTATACAAATAATAAGAGGGAAAAGAACAAGAAATCTTACACAAGGGGAGAGCAAATGTAATGATCATGTAAAATTAGACTTACAAACGAGCAAATATAGGAACATTTGATATAGCAGTGTAACAGTGGTAACTGGTAAAGGTAAAATTACACGGCAGAGAAGAAATGTAATGGGTTTTTATTTATCGATTTGGTTGAGCTTGCCCAGGCCACTGCAACGAGCACAGACAATCTGGACCTCGTCTTTCCTAGCGGCATTTGCTCTCAGCGTTGCCCCCGACTTCCGAACGAAACCTGCTCCATCACATTCAGGACACCTGTGACAAGCATTGAAAACACATAGTAAAATGAGAATTATATGCAAAACACAGAGACTGATTTAGGCAACCGGAAAGAGAGAGAGAGAGAGATATGCGATTACAGGTCCTTGCGAGAGAAGAGGACTGGGAAGGCAGTTCCAAGCAGGGCAATAGTAGCGGCACCGGCAAATAGGTAGGCAGTGCCATCAGGCGAGACATCTCCAACAGCTGCAACCACAGTCAAGGACCTTTTCTTGTTCTTCTGGTTCCTTGGTGTTGGTAGAGCACAGAAGCTAGAGAGAGAAGGGCTGCTTGCTACTGCCAAATGCTTCACTGTATTGGTACTAAAACTCTGTACAGGTGCTATTGTTGCCATCTTGCTATTTCCAATTATTTTACTGCAACAGGATGTTTGATCTGAAATGGGTATGGACTGGGGTTTCAATTGTTGGATGTCAATGTGACAACAACGCAGGCTTTTTATGGATTTGCTTTCTAGTTGCTACTAATTGGATTAGGACACGTCAGAAATCAAGATTCCAATGGTTTCTGGATAAGGGTGGTGGTCCCAAGTCCCAACAGGTTCACTGATTCCTTGAAGCCAACTTCTCACTTTTTATTCCCAATTTTGCCATTGTTTTACCAGAGACTCACCCATGCCTGCAAATACATTGCTAAAAATTCTTATCAGAACCTCCCATATCAGTCACTAGATTTCAACCCAGTCAAGTGGCCACCTGCACACCTTCTGTTGTGAGATCAGAGTGCCCATATAACATGGAAAAGGAATTTTCAGCAGGATAATTTCAGACAACTAACCCAGAAACAAGCAAGGAAATAGTAATTCATGATCCACTGGAAAAAATAAAAATAAAGTCTCATAAACCCCAAACTAATGAAAACTTGATGGTAGAATCAATCATCAACAGCACTGTAAAAAAAGAACTAATAACAGTCTACTGAACATTTAGGGCATGTGAGAATATTAGTGAGTGACATAATGGAAACATATTCTAATTACAAGATTGGCAGCATACAAAGCAAGTAGAAGGAACAAAGAAGACAGTGAAGAAATAGCATTCTAGTATTATCCATGATCCTAACAGGCATGCAATTGTATATACATTTGATGGTTATGATAAACTACGTTTTAACTCATTAAAGAAGAAATCACAGGTCCTGCAACAAAACCTCTGTTGCATCATTAACCTATAATGATATAGCAAAACTCAACTGACATTTAGCCTCACAAGTCACAACTTCTACAAATCTAATTCATCCTTACTTAAGAATACAAATGTACATAATCTAATTATAGCTATTCATACCACAATATGGAATAAGAAACAAATTAACAGCACCCAAATAGAATGAAGAAATTGACAACTGTTTGATGAAGTAAAGAGCTCTAAGATACTATTACAAGCATCCCTGTGACTCTCATAGTCTCATCTATAACTTGCTTGCAACAATCTTTCAATTTGAATCACAAGATTCATGATAATCAACATTTTTCCTTATGTAACAGAATTCCAATTCTACATTAATGACCGAGGCCCCATTCCCAACTACTAAATTTCTGAAAATTTGAAATTTGCAAAACCAATCACATGGTTTAATGACAAGACATAAACAGTAAACCCAGCAAAGTAGACCCGCTGTTATTAAAAGATTGGCATTTCAGTCGAGTATTAACAAAAGATCAGTGAGGCCGAGAGACAAGGACCTGTTAAATTCAATGAATATACTAACATCTAATATAGACAGCTAACATCAACACAGAGTCACGGAGACAATTACAATTACACAAGAAAACTGGGCAACCTGCTTTTGTCTGACCATTCAGAGACATAATCCAAAGTAGAACTATGTTGAAGATACTAATCAAAACCATTATTAGATAGAGCCTTTGATGCCACAAAGAAAAGGAAATGGCAACAAACAAGTGTCACCCTAATAATCAATGTTGTAAATAAATGTTTGATATGGATGTTGAATTCCAAACCGTCTACATAAAGCGATAGGTAGCACGTACGACTCTTTACCCAAAAAAAAGGTTGCAAATTTGTTAACTGTTGTGCTCCTTTTCTACATAAATCACCACACCCCATTCCCAACATTAGTTTCTGTTCTACAACGATTTAAGAAACAGACATGTTGAATCAACAGAACCAATTCACATGGCCAAGGGAAGTTAAAAAAAGACAAACCAGCAAGTAGAAGCACTGTTACTGAAAGAAATTTCACATAATAGACAATATCAAGAGATGAATAACTTCAAATTTTATTTAAAGGAACAGAACTGTTGCCAAAAAAAATTACATGTAAGAAAGAAGTAAGCATAAGTTATAGAAACTAAAAAGACAAAAAATGCGCACAATTACAATTACATGGGAGGATTAATACCTCAATGGTAACTCTTAAATGTCCAGTCTAATTGCATAGCTTACTTCTTCTTCGTCGTCAACATCTTCATCTTCTTCCAAATGCAAGAAAAAACTATCTCCTACCAGTACAAAATTCTTTTCTTTCTGACAGAAATAAATTCAATAATTACTTCCTCAAGTGAAGTTATATACAACAACTTGATGATACAATTTACAAATGTTTTGTTCGTTAAAAGGAATACTGCAACAATCATAGTATCCAATGAAGCTTAAGAACCCTAAATAAACAAGGGAAAATTAAAATTCACCATCTCTCGTCATCCAAATCCCACTGCTGATGGCGACTGGAGCTCCTCCTCGAGGAACGACTGAAAACAACATTCATGGACCGACTTCTCCTCGATAAACCAGATTCTAAGCTGGAATTTGATCGAGACGATCGATTCCTAATCCTCCCGAAAAAAGAAAAGAAATTGCGAAAAGCTCTAGCAAACCCACCACTCTCTCTGGCTCTCCTTCCACTTGGAGCCCACGAAATTCTTCTGGGAGCACCCCCGGAAGCATTATTGAATCCACCATCCATTTCTGTAAAAACAACAGGAAACTCTCTCTCGGCAGCCCTTCTTCCGCCACTAAACCTCCCGACGGCGAAACCCCCGCCTGGCAATCTCCATATAGTCAAACCAACAGCGTCTTCGTCTCTAATCCTATCGGTCTCGTGCAAATCGCCGATACCTCCGTTTACTTCCGTCGGCAGCTCGTGCCGACACACGGGGCACGAGTTTCGAAGCGAAAGCCACGGAAGGATACAATCGGAGTGATAAATGTGCTTACAGGGCATCTCGCGAGCTTCCGAATCTAGCTCGAACTCCTCTTTGCAAACCGCGCAGTGCGACTCCTTTGACACGTGGCTCGCGACTATCTTCACCACCGGCATTGACTCGATTGCCGCCTTTGACGCCGGCGGGTTTTCAAACCGTGTCACTCCGTTGATTTCTAATTGCGATAACTGGTCAAGAATCCGCTCGAACCCCGATCCCATCAAGAACTCCGACATGCTCGCAGGCAGAGGTCTAAGACCCGACCCGGCACCGTCGTCATAGTAAAGCTCAAAATTTCCTCTCTCGGCGCCAATTCCATCATTTCCGCCGCCAGAATCGGGGGATTGAGGTCCACGGAGAACTATGACGGGGTTGAAAGGGGATCGATCCCCGCCGTTCCTTCGGGTCCTGCGTAATCTCGGGCTCGTGATCGGTTCCGGATTCTGTTGGCTGTCGTCATACACTGAGGCAGCGGGAAATCTCTGCGGAGGAGATCGGGAAGGTGTTTCGACTTGTTCGATGAATCCGGAGTCGCAATCAGGGCAGCTGATCGGGTCTTCGGTCAGTACCCGAATTTGGATCAACCGGTTGCAACGATAACACCAGTACGAGTGTCCTGTTGAAGCCATCGATCGAATCGATCAATTAACAAAAACCCGCTCTCGATTTATTGTACAATTCTCAGAAATGAAAATCGCTGAAATATCAGTAATTTCAAAGAACCCTAATTTGACTGAACCTGCCAAAAAAAGAGAAAGTAGACAGAGAAACTAAAGTGAAAATAAAGACCAAGTCTTTTAAAGCGTGGCCTGGAAGGATCAACGGTGAAAAACGCGTCATTGGTTATCAGCATAAGCGTGACACTTACGCTTGTTATCACTTTTTTTTTTTACTTAATTACGTCGATTAATATCATATTATCATAATTAAGTCACTTAGCTTAAACGGCCAAGTGTACAGTTAGTTCTAACAGAGTTTCTGATTAGTGTGAATCGGCGTCAGCAATGGTCAACCAAAGTTTACTGCGGACAGGGAGACGAGGAAAACAGCATGTCTGCCGATTTTGACGTGTCTATCTCCAGATCTCTATTCAAAGATGCGGTCACCAATTCACCGTTGACCGCCACGTGCCCTCATTTAACCGCGCCCATGGAGGAGGTTTTCAAAATTTTCACCGTTCCGTCAAAAAAAATTTACTTGTGAAGACGAAAATGCCACTGGGTGTGCTACTGGCAAATTAACAAAAATAAATAAATATATATTATGAGGTAGAGAATATTCCACGATTTCCACCACCACCACCAAGTCGAATTGATTTATATTATTTTAGTTTTTTGAAACAAATTATTGGTTTCATGAACTGGCCATCACTCAGCGCCAAAGAGGAACTGAGGAAGGCGTACCTGCTAAGATGCGCCGGAAAGTGACGGGTGCTAGAGTGAAAATCGCCGATTTAATCCATATAAAACTGTACGATGTGTCGTGTCTCCACTCAAGCAATCTTTACCAAGATAACGGAATTATATTAGTATAATTTTTCTCTTTAAAGAAATTAGAAAATTATGAATACCACTAACGGCGTTGGTTGTCATTTAGTGAACATCAAAATTGTCTAGATTCATTTGTAATGATCGATAAAGTTAAATTTTAGTTGGTTTCTTTGATTTAATATACTCGATTGATAATATAATCAAATTTAACTTAAAAATAATAGTTAGTACTAATTTGTTTGATTTTCAAAACAAATTACGTGAAAAATAATTTGGTATTGATGTCAAAATTCAGTTTTACATAAAAGGAAAAACTAGAAAATCACTTTTGTAATTTCTAAACAATGTCAACATCGTAAAAGATGACTCTAGTAAACACGGAACAAAACTATTATCTTAAAGTGGTGATAGCATTGTTTGCTTACTGTTTAATTTCTCCGATGTTCAAATCAAGTATATATTTTTATAATGAAATTTGAAAAGGGAGTTTGTGTTAAGTGAATGGATAAAGTATTTAGTGACTTATCTCTTTTCTTCTATGACTTTCCTATTTATATGAACCCTCTCAATTGATGTAACTCGGTGGAAATGGTCTTATGTGTTTCATCTTCACTTGTCGCATTGTTTCTTCCATATCACACGTAGAAAACGAGTCTCATATTTATGTCACTCACGCGTCTATTAATTTCTTCTACCTCACACATGTCAAACGGTTTCTTTCAAATAACTTTTGTTTTATACTTATTTAACTATTTTATATTTATCTTATGGACTTCGGTCGCCTTTTTACCTCTCCGATAATAGTAGTAAATATACTCACGATAATTTACATTTATCTTATGAACTTCGATGAGGATGATAAGCCTTCTTATTTCCCCAAGAAGAATGGACATGATCATGATAACATTTGACATGCCATCCTTAGGATGACACTTGGACATTTCCTTAGTTTGGTATCTTTTCCCTTTTCTTGATTTAGTTATTCTGATAGTTTATTTATTTTTCCTCGTTCAATCAAACCAAATTACCGATTATTTAAAAGTTAGAATTAAAAAAACAATGAAGCGATTTTGGGATAGCCATTAAATTAGTGGATGATTGTGGATTTGTAATTTTAAATTCATTAAGCTATCCGTGTTTAGGTTGATCAAAATTTGTCTCACCCTATTAATAAATCAATATAAATTCGATTTTATTCTACCCGTTTTCAAATAGCTTACACTAATGCTAGTTAATCAAAAAATTTAGTCTAAAAATCAACTCAAATAATGTGATCTTACTATATCATTCACCACATCACCCTATGATTTGTATTAAAATAACAATCCATTTGTCACATCAACATTTGAATTATTTTGGGTTAGTTTTTGAGTCGCGATATTGGCACCCCTAAAAAATTATATGTACACCCTCTTCGTATGTACCCTAAAATATTTTAAAAACCTCTGGTTCATAAATAAACCTCATTTAATGCCAAAAATATCATTTCTTTAATTTTATTGTATTATATTTTTGTTAGTACACTCCACTATTTTGTTATCTAATTTAAAATTTTATTATTTTATATCTTTTTATTCAAAAAAATAATTTCTAACTCCTGCAAAAACATTTGATATTATTAAAAAGTTGTATGAAAAAAAATTATTTTCATTGCATTAAAACTTTTTTGCTTTTAATTCTTTATGTAAAAAGAGGTTTTCAGCATTAAACAGTTTATTTCAATTCCTTTGTTCCTAAGGAAGTTTTTTTAAAAATAAAAAACAATTGTTCATAAGAAAGTTTATTGTTGGTATTGATTTTTGTTTCATTCAATTATAGAAGTAAATTGTTTGTCAACTCAATCAATTTGTATTCCATAAAAGAAATTGAAATTAGTATTTAAAATAGAAGTTAGGGTTTGATAAAATAGAAATGTTTTTATTATCATATCAAACAATTAGGAAACTTCATTTTCTTTTTTTTACAAAAGATTGATATAAAACCAATTAATAATTATTGGTGTATACTTACAAACTATTTAGTCATTTAAGTAATTTTACTTGAGGATAATATTGGATTTTTAAAAATATACTAAATTGGGATATACATACAGTTTTTAAAGGGTGTAAATTTCGTCACTCTAATTTTTTAGGTCGTATAGTATTAGTCAGCATCTCATGTCCAGAACTTCATGGGCCGATTTAACCTTGTCCAAACACAAATTGGGCCTGAAAAAAAATGTAGACTAGCCCAGACCGACCACGAACGTCTTCACCAGGGTCATTCACACCACCCCACCTTTTGTATATTGATAACTCGCCGAAATTCATCGGCTCTAGAACATTACAGAGGATTCTAGTTTTTTGCTGCCTGGTATATATATTGAGTCTGCGCTTTCATTTAAATCATTTTCTATATACGTCTGATTTCTGGTTAGTTAATCAACAGAGATTATTAACTTGTTTAGAATCAAGGGTTTTGCTCAAGATTTCTCAAAAGCAAGCAAAATTAATGGCGAAAGACGGACCCAACTGGGATGGTTTACTCAAGTGGAGCATCGCTAACTCAGATGGCACCCAAGGCCCTCGTAATCTAAGGTACCCACTTTTGAATTGTTGCGATTTTGTTTATTATATTGCTACGAATTGAAAACATTTAACTGATGATTGAGTTTGTGTGGTGTGGGTTAGCGAGGAGGATAGAAGATGGTTCATGGAAGCAATGCAATCGCAGACTGTTGACGTGATCAAGCGCATGAAAGAAATAACACTTGTTATGCAAACTCCTGAGCAAGTCTTGGAGTCTCAAGGCGTCACGCCCCAGGATATTGAAGGTATTTGTCACTGTAACTAGTGCAATAATTATGTTTTTCTTCTTAGTTTTTGGTTACTCTGTATATATTGGTGATTCGTGTATGTGTGTGGTGGCAGATATGTTGGATGAGTTACAAGAGCATGTGGAATCCATTGACATGGCCAATGGTGAGTTTTTATTGTAGTACTTTGTATTAGCTGGCATCTGAATCCACACACAATGAAATTTGAATTGTACTGGTCTGGTGTGGTTTAGGTTAACGTTCCGGTTGTTGTTGACAGTTAATTCACTGTATCTATGCTTTCACACCATGTACTTCTATATTATCCAGGCCAATGACACCTCTTTCCTACTTAGAGTAGTAGCTTCTTTTGATAGTAGAAGGTGTAAATTTTTTATGGTCATAGGCTTCTTACCTTGCTAGCTTTAGTTTTTGGAAGAATAAGGTGGATGTGTAAATTACTAAATTTTTATGGTCATAGGTTTCTTAATTAGCTAGCTTCAATGTTTGAAACTTTGGATGAAAAAGGCTGTTGTCTTGTGCAAGCAGAAATTTATGTACTTGCATGACGGTTAGTTTGTTTAACACTAATGGCATACAACCCAAATGACGTAGCAAGTGATTTTTCATTATCACACTACATCATTCCATGATTTGTATGTTATCATGTATGGTAATGACAAAGCACTTGCCACATCATTGGGTTGATTTTTTGGGTTGTATAACATTACTCTTTGTTTAATATGAAACGAGTATGCCTATTCAAATTTTATGGGATGTTGGTTTAGAGAATTATTTAATTTCATTTTTTGATAACTGACATGCGTTCATGTGCACACATGGACATGCCTATGTCAGTAATGTTTCTGGCTTGTGCCTTCTTTGATAATTTTTAATGTGTGATTTGGCTTGAGTTCTTTTACTATACAGTTTGTTAGCTATGGTGTAAGACTGTAAGTATTTTCTAAATTCATAAAACACAATTATATGTTCAATTTAATTTTTATTTGGAGAATTTTGAACATATTTCAGTTATAAGAAAAAAAAAGTTGTGGGATAGGAACAATAATTGAAGTTGCTAAGTGAATGATTTTTTGTATTCATCATCTCCCTCCAAACCCATTCCCTTATCCCCTCACCGTTTTTCCTGAAACTGTTAATCATATTGTTGTCTACCTGCCTATGCTCACCATTTGGTTGGCAGATCCATGCATTTAATGCTTCACAACAGCGCAATGCCTTACTTCTTAGACTTTTTACATTTCTGACAGATCTTCACTCAATTGGTGGCTTAGTACCTCTTCTTGGTTATTTAAAGAATTCACATGCCAACATTCGAGCAAAGGCTGCAGAGGTTCTAACCACCATTGTCCAGAACAATTCCCGGAGTCAACAACTGGTTATGGAAGCAAATGGCTTGGAACCTCTCCTTTCTAATTTTAGTTCAGACCCTGACGTCTCTGCTCGAACCAAAGCACTTGGTGCAATATCATGTAAGTTCTGTTCAAAGTTATATTATGTGTCCGTCCTTATAAATTTGTGTATTAATTTTTATGGCCTTGGATTGCTGGGATAAAAAAAAATTGATGTCAAATGTTTTTTTTAATGACTTTCAGCTTTAATCCAGCACAACAAACCTGGTATTACTGCTTTTCGTCTAGCTAATGGTTATGCAGCCTTAAGAGATGCTCTAGGATCCGAGAGTGTGAGGTTCCAAAGGTAATCCTTGTAGAAGCTTTTAGTTGCTTTCTTTTGGTTGGAAACAGTGTAATATGGCTGTAGAGTTTTTTATATATATTATGAAAACCGATTAGGCAGATCAATTCTAATTAACTTTCAAATTTTGTAGTTGGGTTGTTCATGTGCCTACTATTTATCCTGAGTCAATTTTTGATGACTTAAAATTCGAACATGTTTCAGGAAAGCTCTGAACTTGATTCAATATCTACTACGTGAAAATAGTTCAGATTGCAATGTGGTGAGTGAGCTAGGATTTCCCCGCATAATGATGCATCTTGCCTCTAGTGAAGATGCAGATGTACGTGAAGCTGCTCTTCGGGGCCTTCTTGAGCTTGCTAACGACAAGTCTGATGGGAATACTGGTAGATTAGTTGAAGAAGACGAAAAGTTAAAGCAACTTCTAGAAGAACGAATTAAAGGCATCAGTGAGATGTCACCGGAAGATCTTGGGGCAGCTAGAGAGGAAAGGCTACTCGTAGATTCCCTATGGAATACCTGCTACAACGAACCATCTTCCCTTCGAGAGAAGGGCCTTCTCTTTCTTCCCGGGGAAGATGCACCCCCACCTGATGTTGCCAGCGAGTATTTTGAACCACCACTTAGAGCGTGGGCAGCAAATCCTGCTGCCAATACAACTGCCAGTACTGAAAAGAAAGAAACTCCCCTTCTATTAGGACTGGGACCTCCATCTGGGGTGACAAACAATCAAGGCACCTCAAATGGTGAAGCCAATGCTAATTGACGGATCCCCCCGATAAAGATATACTGTACCTCAGGCAGTTGTATGCTATTTAATTAGTGTATAGATTTCTGTCTTTACCGAGAAACGAAGGAATCTACCAATCTGCAATAGATTTTGATTTTCTTACTTTTTTTTCTTCTTTTCTTCTGGGTTTTCTTTGACAAGCCATCAATAGATGTTCTTTATTTATGTTTGCATAAAATTCTAAAATTTTAAATTTGATGAAAGTTAAGTAGAAACTGTTAGATGGTGGGCCAGACTGTTGAACACCAAGTTGATATTTTATCATTCATTTTTTGTCTCTCACATTACATAGAAAACAATTCAAGCCACAAACTCTGAGCCTCTGATGATAGATCATAGATCACCAACCATTATTGTTGTAACTTGCTGCAATTTAGAAATGTCTGCTTAAGTTTCAACTTTAGCCATCTGGGTATGTGCCTTCCCTTCCATTCTTCTCTTCATGGAACTTCTTAGATACTCTCCATACACAACTTTCTTGTACATCTTCTGGGGACTTTGAGAATCAACCAGATGATCTAATGGTTCAATCTCCACATCGTCGCGAGGGACCAAAAACGATGCATAGGAAATCCTCGCCTTGCTCTCGTTTGTCACAGCTCTGTGCTCTATGCTCTTGTACTTCCCGTTGCTCAAAATCTGTAATTACAATGCAGAAAATAAACAATGTCAACTTCCCTTTTTTTATTGCATTCTGTTGAATGCGAAATTGTTGAGTTATTACAAGTAGTACTAGACCTCAATGACATCCCCAACGTTAACCACTAGAGCATCTGGAACTGGCTTGACCGGCACCCATCCTCCATTGTGCTTGATCTGTAACCCATGCTTGTCTTGTTCTTGCATAAGAATGGTTATTGTGCTTGTGTCTGAGTGTGGACTTATTCCTAGTACTTGGTCTGGTCTGCTACATTCTGGATAATAGTTCACACGCAGAGCTTGAACCAATTCTTCGTGCAGGCCAAGGAGAGCATCCTGATCCATTCCCATGATTGTAGAAAACGAACGTAAGAGCTCCACTCCAACATCTTTAACTCCCTTTGAGTATGCCTCAATAATGTCTCTGCATTAATGCAACATTTGTAATTAGAAGACAGCAAGTACAGTCTGTGCTCATATGAATTGAAACCTTACTTGTATCCTTTTGGTGTGCTTGGCCAGAATTTGAGCTTCCGATACTGAGCAGGGTAGACAACAAGAATTAGTGCATCAGACCAGTCCAGTGTCTGCTCTTCGGAGACCACGTATGCATGCCCGTATCCTTGTATGTCATCAGGGGGCATTGCGTACTTGTTCTTCTCTTCTAATGACAGCTCAAAGAACTCAGCTGTAGCATCCTTCATATCCTGCAACACTTTTTTCGCCACTCCATGATTCACCACCTGAAAAAGGATCTTCAATCACTAAAATGTATGCAAAACTGGAATTTCATGTCACCATATATGAACTCATTTCTTATAGTTTACCTGAAAGAATCCCCACTCTTTGCAAGCAAGATCAAATTTGTTCAGCTCTACCTTGTCACCCTTCGATAGCAGTGATAAATCGATAATAGGAATCTCAGAAGAAAGCCATGGCATATCATTCACTTGTAATATGTCATCTTGATCTCTTACATATCTGTCAGGAACCTTCAAAGGGTCCTCCTTCACCAATTCTTGAACATTTGGTACCGGTAGAGATGGAACATAAGTAGGGGCATCTACGTTTTCTACGACAGTCTCATCAGATATCGAACCCATGTTTTCTCTAGCTTTCAAAACTATTAATCAGTTCTATACTAATTATTGAACCAGACACTATGAACTCCTAAGTATTTATAGCCAAGTGCTGTAGTGAGCTGTGACATGTCTCTTTTTTGTTAGCTAAAAGGAATCTTTTTATTCACTCAATTAAGGATTCCTTTACAAGGTGTAACACTTTGGAACTTTCTTCCACTTCAATCTAGATTGACAGTTATTATATAAATAGGTTACTATCAGAATTTTTTGAAGTTGATTTATGTTCGGCAGCCTTGCATTGTAGTACGGATAGTCCAAGGAGAACAGCTTTGTTTTGTTGCCTTAATTTAGTACTTAGTTGCTCTATCTAGAAATCTCCTTGTGCTTAGTTGCGTTTTGTTTGCATTTATGTAACATCTGAGAGAAGGATTTCTTAGATTTCTCTGGCATTTTCTGTACTAATCTTTCGAAGATAGCTGTTGGAAATTGGATATTTGAGTTGAGGACAATTATCAGACAAATCTAACTAGAGCACTACAACAAGGTATCGATTCATTCTATTGAAAAGAGAAATGATGTAATAGAAAACAGACCACTCTCTCAAGATCAAATTCATTCTAATAAGAGACCGGAGGATTACATTCACATAGGTGGTCTATTTAAAGAGAAACTAAATTTGTTACCGGTAGATCTTCATCACCCTATCATCTAATTGAAAGAAAGAAAAAGAGAACTGAAATCCGTACATATTTTAACTACAAAAAAAAAAGCAAGAAAAACCATAGACACTCGGTCGATAATGCCTTGATTCGACTCCCTTGGAGAGCGATGCCTTATTTCCTTTGTATCATTCATCATTTGGGAGGGCAGAAAGTGATGACATACCGCGAGGCCCTGCATTTGTTAAGACTAGAAGAGTCATCGAATGCATAACTATAGGCTTTTGGGCATATAGCCTTAAACAGATGTGCGAAAAGTGTAGGCTTGCAGGTATTGGGGTTTGCATATTCTCCGGTGCAACAGTACTTAGCCGATTGCATAGCCAAGCAAGCGCTCTTGCAGCCAACCACTTTGCCTCCAACTCTCACTTCCAGGGCTGATGGGCAGCAAATATTCAGATCAACTTCACATGACGCGACTCCACAACCTATTCCACCACCTACTGGTTTCATTGAGACTGGCAAATTGAAGCCATCAACCAAACTCACATCATAGAAATGGAGTGGAGAAGTTGATGTCCCTAGTGTCATTTCAACCACAGTTGCAGGCGGAACACCGCCAGTGCCTTGGCATCGAAGTTGCCTGGAACAATCTCCGGTGTTACACGAGCCTTTCCCATTTTGATCAAAGTTACAACCTTGCCTGCCCCATATCCTCCCTGACCACTTTTCAGGCACATCAAGAACTACTTCTTCTCCACTGTTAAGCCTGAAACCACCATCTTTCAGGGTAGGGTGACCTGCACCACCAAGTATTCCAGGCCATATGCTTTCCTGGCAGTTGTTTACAAGTATGAGTTGTGACCCATCTGCAACCAAAAACATACAACACATAAACATATCAGCTCAGAAATTCAGTGAACAAAAAGACACAAAATTAAACCAAACAAAGTGGATGAAAATTCAGTACTTGAAATATAGAAGGAAGCAAACAGATAGAAAAGAAGAGGGAAGAGAATTGAAGTTGGCATATTTTTGATTGAATTTGGCTGAGAAAATGTTGCCTGTGTCAGTGAGTTGTGGAGTGTGAATAAGTGTAAGCAACTACAAGCCCTTTTAAACTAGCAAGGGTTGGTGCCACTTGATGTCTTTGAATCTTTACTTTCTTGTTAAAGTGATTATATATCCATTGCTTCAAATCGAGGACTTCCTTTATCTAGCAGAATTTTTAACTAAATTATAAGCAATTGGGTGATCTTTTTTCTCTTATTAGAAATCCTAGTAAGAAACTTCAACAAGTATTCTAATATCATGTGATATGACTCCCAAGCAAACAAGTTAACCATGTACTGACTGATTCTTCAGGTTGAGAGGGAGGCTTTTCAAGTAGAAAAAATATGATAAAATATTTTGTAGTGGTGATGTGATTTTTTGTTTTTTATTTTTTGCAAAAGAATATTATAATCAGAATCATTGATAAAGAGAAAGGTTTTGTCATTAGTGTAATCAAGCAACATGATTATGTTTGTTTACTTTGTGTTTGTGAAGGCCGCGTAAGCTCTTATCTTTTGTGTCTGAGAAGCAGATTTCAAACAGAAACCAGTAGTACTTGGGCGTGCATGTTTGTAATTGGTAAAGCTTTGTTTTTTTATAAACAAAACATTAAAGGATGTGTCCAAAAATAAACTATAGCCTAATGGTAGCTTTAAGAGGAACCCAGAAAGCTCCATTAAGGGTCCTATACGGCTATATATATTATAAATAATTCGAGATTTGGGAGAAAATAACAAGTTTTGAAGTCACTCCCTTAAATGATGTATAAAGACATACCATTAAACCGATTTTATCTTATCGATGCAAAATTTACTAAAGAATACATATCATATCATATGTAAAGTGAATAAACATCTACAAAAATGAAAATACTTTGATGATAGTGTTATTTGGGTTACTTGAAGTTTGACGCTAGTGTTTGGTGTGCTGTTAAACGACGTGTCGTTTAACAGAAGACAACAGAAAAAACTCGGTCTCAGCATCTTCAACACTCTCCTCTGTACAGTTACTCAAAAACCCTCCCATTTCTTAGGATTTTTGTGAGTTAGCGATTTCCCTGCAAAACCAGACAATAAGAAGAACAATAATCAGAAGCAGCAATGATTCTCAACGCAGTTAAGCTATCAAGATCAACGAATCCCCTCTCTCGAATCATTCGGTTTCCGAGACCCATCTACAATGGGTCTGTATCACCGCCGTTGAGATTACTCCATGATGAAACCAACATCAACGGCCCAAATTCGAACCCAGTTGTTCTTCAGATGATCAATTACGCTCTCTCTCATGCCAGGTCCCAGAAATCAGGTCACTTTACTTTTGTTTCGAACCCAGCATCAAATTTAGCTCTCAAAATTTGTGCTTTTTCAAATGTGGAAGTACATATGCAGGTGAATCGTACGGACAAGGGTTGCTTGTACTGGAGCAGTGCCTCTCTACTCAACCAAGCGAGGGTCAATGTGCTGAGAATTGGAGAGGAATTGCGTTACTTGCTATGTCTACTCTGTTATATGAAAGGTCTTTTTTTTTTTTTTTTTTTCTGGTGCTTGCATTTGCGTATCCTAAATTTTTGACTTTTTAATTTTGTGAATTTTCTTTTAGAGGGAATTTTTCGGAGGCAATTGAGAAGCTTCAGAGAGCTGAGAATTTAAAGCAATCTTCTTTGGGAGTCAGAGGTGAGCCTTTGTCTTTTCATAGCCATAAGTTTTGGTGTTGCCGATTCCACTATATTCCCATTTCAAAAGTTTGAAATTTTATACTTCCAAAGACCGCGTAATTCAATTCGTGTTTCAATATTTCCTGTTGAATCCATATGATGAAAAGGGTTTGATTTCAAATTGTTGTTTGGACTTTGTTGTAGTTACTGCCATGGAAGCAATTGTTGGGCTCCATTTACAATCGGGGGAGGTGAGTATCCACTAATAATTGATTACTATTTTATTTTCTTCTAGTTATCTATGTAGAATTTGAACTTTATCTAGAGGTGGCTCTTCATATATAGGATGATACTTCGTCAGTGGTCGCAGATAATTGCTTAGGACTTTTGAGAAGATTCAAACCAGAAAGTGGCGGAGGAGATTATTCAATGGTAAAAGCTCGCACTAATGCTGTAAAAGGGTTGTTTGAGCTCATTCATGGTGATATTGAATCAGGTATGGATGAAGCTCTTTTTAACTTCTTCTTTTTTTGCCATTTAATCTGTTTTGTTGTCATATTGATTTGTTTGATTACTAAATTTGACTTGCTTTGATGCAGCTGAATCTTGTTTTAAAGAATTTCAGGAGAATGAGATTTGTAATGGTGAGGTTCATTTCTATTAGTGGTCCTTATGGAAGGCATTGTTGTTCAAATAGTTCAATATGTTGAAATTGTTACGTATAGGCAGTGCTGCTTTATCTTATGGAGAATACCTGCACGCGACACGGAACTATTCATTGGCTAAAGAATTTTACCGTAAGGTGATTGAAGTGTTGGCGGAAAAGAAAGATTTTAGCGACTTGAATGCCTTGGGATCATGTAATATGGCTTTAGAGGAAGTTTCATTGGCAGCTAACTTTGCTTTAGGGCAGCTTGAGGCACACATGGGGTAAGGCTCAGAATTCTTGGCAAGTGTCTTTTTATCACTGTTTCGTTCTAGTATCATGATGCCTTTTGTCTATAACCTCTAATCCAGGAACTTTGCTGATGCTGAGGAGATATTGACAAGGGCATTGACTAAAACGGAGGAATTTTTTGGTGTGTTACCTTAGATTATTTCATCAATACTTATCATGTTAACAATTTTTGGAATCTAGTTGTGGATTATATATTGGATCTTTCCATGGTTTTATTGATTCATGTAGGCTCTAATCATCCCAAAGTTGGTGTTGTCTTAACCTGCTTGGCTCTCATGTTTCGGAATAAAGCAGCACAAGAGCGTTCCAGTGCTATTTTAATTCAAGAGGTTAGAACCTCCACATGTCCCTGTACTTCATTTTGACATATCTAGAAGAACCAGTTGCAGAGACATCTTCTGTAGTTCCGTTCATATTGATTCCCTGGTTTCATGAACCCATGAATGTAGCACTAGGTTTTATCTTGTGCAAGTAATTTGGTCAAGTTTATCATACCTCACTGGTCTTGTAAATAAGTTTCTTTCTTTATATTTTGATCAAATTTGTTTGAAAGTCAAGATCAAGAATATACTGGATCATTACAAAATGTGATAATTGAAGAGTATGGTTTGTTAGCTCTATTTGGGATAAGGCCATGAGGATTATGACTAGAAAACTATATCTTGCAAAGATAAAATAAAATAAAATAAAAGTAAATATACTAAATACTGAAAATGTTTTTCTATTACTTGATAACCGAATGAATATCACGAAGTGCAAGAGCTCAATTTATAGGCATAGTTCACCAATTGCACCAAATTAATTTTAAGTGAAAATGTGCCATTAGTTTAAACATGTGTCAAGCAAACCTTAATCATCTTGCTACCTTTTGATATGTGATTTCTATTTTGTATATCTGCAACTGCTTTTCAGACAATTTGACAAAGTTATTATTGATAATAATTATGAATTTCAATTTTTCATGGTTTACAGCATGCCATTGTTGTTTAGATCAGAATTCCTGTTCTTCCTATGGTTTTAACCAAATTGTATCAACAGGGTCTTTATAGAAGGGCATTAGAGTTTTTGAAAGCTCCACCGCTGGAGTCTGAAGGTATAGGGAAAGTTTTAACAATTTCCATTTCTCCATGCAACTGATGAAATAACTGTTTTGTCTACTTGATTTCACAGGTGAAGAAACAAAGATAGATAGAAGGGATATAGTGGCACTTGCAAGAGGTATATACTTGAACATCATAGTGTGTTGCATTCTCAAATAAGTCGTATATTAATATATATAGAAACACCTTAACGCGGTGATGAAAATGTTTCAAATTTTAAGTTGGTTTATCACTAGTAACCGTGCCTATCAGGCGAGGCAGATGTTGTATCCATGTACCAGGCCCTGACCGTTAACTTTCACCTCATGATTGTTATATGGTCCAAAAGTTGAACACGTTGCACTATCTGAGTTGCATTTGCTTTTTACCTTGGAATATTTGAATGCACTCTGCCACTGTAATTGAAACTATTGTTATGATCGTTATGGGTTTGCATGCTTTAAAGATTGATGAATGCGTGTGTCATGCGTACCACAAGGAATGCAAATCGTATCTGACTGGCATGTTGCTCCTCAAGAAGTATAGGATAATGGTGTCATGCTGTTGTATACTCACTGTGGTACTTTTCTATGTTGACTTCTACACAAGTTTTTTGCATTTATCCAGCTGATTGATTGTGCAGGCGGATACGGAGAAACACTCTGTGTTCAACAGAACAGAAAGGGTGAAGGAGAGAAAATGAAAAGGTGGGCAGAGGCTGCATGGAGAAACCGTCGCATGTCACTGGCTGAAGCACTGGATTTTTCAGCGCCATCTAACAAAGTGCTGGTTATTGATGGTCGAACCAGCAGGGCCATATAATCATCTCTTTCCCGGTTCTTCTTGAGTAGTTAAAATACCCCATGGTTGTACACAAGAGACACTGAGAGGTTGATTCACTCCCAAAAAATGAATTCTGCATACCATGTCTTAGTTTACAAATATGCCTACGGAAGCACATACAGCAGGATCTATAGGTTTTGTCGATAATCCTTGCCGTTAATTTCGTTGAATAGACTCTGCTAAATTACTTAAATTGCAACAGAATATGTTAAAGGCTTTTGTAGATTTAGCAGGGGAGTTTGATGAGATGATAATGTACAATGACATTGTTTCGGTTCTAGTTTTGTAATATATAGGCACAGTTGCTTGTGAAAGTAATAATTCCTCTATGAAGTTTGAGTAGATCAATTTAATGCTCTACTGAGATTATACAAGAAATCATTTTTCCTCAATCCTCCTATAGTACCACCATCTCTTCACTACAGCTTTTGACCAAAATGAAGTTAAAATTACATTGGAAAATGTTCTAGTGTATACTCACACTCTGCTCAAAATTACAATTCAAGAGTAAAAAAGTACAGATGGGTTGCAAGAATTGTTCATGCTAAAATACAGTCATGTATATATATATATATATATCAAGATCCATGGCTTCACAGAGGAATATCAAGACCTTTTCCAACTTCCACCCCAATAACCTGAAGTATTCCTTTGTTTATTATCTGCAAAAAGACAAGGGGTTTCAATTGACCAAAGCAACACCAGCAATGAGAAACAGAAAAGAAGAAGAAGAACCCACCAATTCTACAATGAAAGTTCCAATAAGGCCAATCATGCAGGCTCTTGAATTCCATATCTCAGCAGTGTTTGTAAATCCAAGAAAAGGGGCCTGGAATTTTGGCTCCACTTTTGGCACTTCCACCTATAAATATATTTTTAAATAATACAAATTAAAGGAAAAAAAGAAAAGAGAAAGAAGTGAGATACATTATACATACCCCAACAGGAACCTTAGCAGCTTGGACCCTGAAAGAGAATCGGTTGGAGGTAGTAGCAATCCGGGCATGACTGTTGAAAAGCGAGAGTTGGTGACGATGAAATGTTGTGGGCAAGAAAGATGATGAGATGAGAGATGAAGTAGCCATGGTTGCTGTGTCTGAGTCTGCTTACTTCGTTGATGGCCTTATCTACTTCTTCACTCTTCACCTATCACCATGCAAATCTGCTCAATGGGTCCCACACTATGCGGTTCTCATCTTCTTCTACTTCCCCGCAACATGATGGCTTGCACAAGTAATGGTATGGATCAGAGGTGTCAAATTTAAGGCCCGGTCGGGTTTGAGGGCCGAGAACAGGCCGACCCAGCAATTTTGGGTATATAAATATATAATACTATTGATTTTTTTTCTTTCGGTTCTTCGAACCATTTAAATTAAATTAATAAATTAACTATTTAAATATATATATATAGTTGTACTCTAGTAAGTACGTCATGAAATTATAAGTTAAGGACGTTCAACCACAGCCAAACATTCATATTGGGTGTGTGTATTCGTTAATGTGGGGCTGTGAGCCAACTGTGAATGTGTGGTTGTGGTTATGGTTGGACTTCCTGAAATTATAAAGAAATATTCTATTTATATATATAGTCTTTCTATTGTCAGCTCGTTCTGACAATAAATATATCAAGACGAAAAATGTAGATCATAGATTATAGAGAAGTTTAGACAAGTGCATACACTTTGAGTCAAAAGTATGTAAATCTAGTGGTTTATATTCTTCGTCCTGATATATTTATTGTCAGGACGAACTGATAATAGAAAATCTGTATATATATATTTATATATCAGTTCTTTTTTTCTCAGTGCGTCCTGATATAACTTCATCAGTACGTTACATGTGGGTCATAAATTATGGAGAAGTTTTGACAAGTAAATCTAATGGTCCACATCCAATGGACTGATGGAGTTATATCATGACGCATTAACTTGAAAATTTTCCATTTAAATATACACACACACACACTAAGTTTGCTTTATTGTTTTTAGGGTTATTGCCACTAGTCCCCCTGAACTTTACGCGATTTTGCATTTTACCTCATGAACTTTTTTTTAGACATTAAAACCCCCTAAACTTTCATTTATTGACAAAACATGACTGTAGATGTTCCCTCAAATAGGCGTTTATGGGGGCAATAAACCAAATTATTTACCAGTTAATGAGAGCTCAGTGGGTTTAACACCTAAAAAAAAGTTCATGAGGTAAAATGTAAACTCACATAGAGCACTGGGCCAATAACCCTTGTTTTTAACACCCAAGATTGGTATTTCATAATTTTTTCTGCTTAGAATTGAAAAGGCATGAGTCCTTTTACTTCAGAATCATATCATCTTAATTGCATTATGAAAATCTCAAACCAACCGTATTCATTATAATTGAAAAGAAAAGAAAGAGAGAAAGTATACTGTTAATTGGAATAATCCAATTCATTGTTTGGTACATGATTACTGACTACATGCTAATGATCAATAATTAATATTAGATATTGTATTAGCCCGAAGAACAATATCTAATATATTATACTACTATTATTAACTCGAATTTTAAACACAGTTCAGTCAGTGCCAAATTATAATTTACATTTTTTTGAAAGTGAATTATAATTTTACATTTTACTATTAAATTTAACAAATCTTCAAATTGCCCCTTCCCCTCAAGATTGATGGAGGTGGGTTCGCCTTTAAATTCAGTCTGTGTTACTCCCCTCACAACAACATCGGCTGTGATTCAAGTCATATCCACCTCTCCCTCAAACATCAAATTATTTGTCTATATTTTTAAGAAAGCAAACCGAATAAATACTTGATGAGTTATTGTATCTGGTTACATTTAATAAAGAACAACAGCATATATATTGCAGACATATTGTTGAATATTTTGTGGATATGATCGATGATCTTTGATCATCAATTCAATTCTATCCTTCTCATTTCTTCCTTTTCTTACATGACTCGAGATTGATGTTGGAACCAGCAGCAGGAATAATCTTATTGTTGAAGATAGAAAGATCAACTTGGCAATCATAAATGTCAATCCTCTCTCTCAACAACACCGTCACAGGACTTGAAGGCCAATAGCTAGGTTGCCGCTCATACAGTACTACTCTTAACTTAGACAATGGATCGATATCCACCCGTCGCGATTTCATGATTCTATGGCACTTGACAACATCATCCTACATATATAGTAATTAAATTCAAAAGCTTATTATATATATAGTGCATGTGTAAGTAATTAAAGCAGTACATTAATATACATCAAATTACTTTTGTACCTTTTGATTCTGATTAAATGGCCTTGTAATATATGCAATGTGAGAATAAGATGATGGAATTAACTGCTCATCTAGAGTGCACCATAGAGCAGATACTGCAACCACACTTGGTCGATACTTCAGCAGTTTGACATCTGCATATATCATAAATAGTGCAATAATGAGCTAGAATGCATATTTGATCAAATATTCTATCCTCACCAAATGTAATTAAAAATGCAAGCTAGAGAGTGAATTTATAGTACCTAACATAGATCCAAGAAGTAGCTTCGTGACTCGAGAGGTTAACTCATCGAGGAGCTGAGAATTGGTCGAGTCGAGATTGGATATCAGCAGCTCTACATAAGAGTAAGTTGTTATGCAAGCAAGGCGCCATCCCAGTGTCTGTAACAGTGCCAATTCCATCCTCTTGATTGTATTTGATTGAAACGAATAGTCAAGGTCATCCATCTTCATACATCCACCACACACACAAACATGCATACTATTGTCATCATCGACTGGTTTATAATTTTTAAAGTAATACTGGATATCCATTTTTGTATCTCAACTTATGAAGTATCGTTATAATATATTCAACAGACACTTGATCAAGTTGGCTTACAAATTTACTATAAATGTCATCACAATAATTAATTAATTATTACCTGAATCTCATGCAACGAAGGAGCCGAGGTCTCAATGAACTTGGATGCAACAGATAAACATGCAACACTAAGTAGTTCAATCATCCAATGTCTCCATCCCTGATATATCATAAGATTGATCAGCTCAAAATTCGATAAAGAAAGAAAGTAGAGTAAATGAGCAAAGGTTTGCTTACATGGCATGGATTAATGGAGAGGAAACGATCCAAGTAATTGGCAGCATTGAAAACAGTTTCAAAAGAGAGATTCAACCTACTGCGTGACTGAAAGCATATATACACATGCACAACATGACATTAGTCATCTCAGATGAATAAATTAACCTATAGCTTGTAGCTTTAATGTATAACTGAGACTGACCTTGAGAAGCCATTGAATAGCTTTGGACCTAGAGTGCATCAAGTTATTATTAGACAGGAGATAGTCAAAATATCCTGGTTGAGGCATGTAGCTGAGTTCCTTGTGAAGACACATAATAGTAGCCTCATAACACTCTTCCTTATCACCAGTACTCCTCCTCCAATTCTGGGGTTCACGATGATCATCATCATCATCAAAACAAGCAACAGCAGTTTGATCAGGACTAGAAAGCCAGACCTCATCACAGAGCAAACTCTCCATAACTTGACTTCCTGATCGAACCGACAACCTAGGAACGTAAGTACATATATAGCTATAGCTACCAAGAAGTATTGTGATAAGGGAATGTATGTATATATGTCTCTGACATGGAAAATCTAAATTAGGGTAGGATTGTACGGGGAAAATCTTGTACTTGACAACAATAGGGAATTGAGTGAAAGTGATAGAGAGCAGAAGAGAGGGTGTTTATAGGCTACAGAGGAGGAGGGGGTAGCAGTTAAAAGAGATGGTGTGTGGTTGTGTTAGAGGTAGTTGGTGTGTATAAAAGGGAGGAGACGTCCCTCATGAAAAGTGGTAAATGCTGGTTTTTTTTAATTTGACTTAACAGTAACCAATTGCGTGAGCGCACGAGGGCATAAATGTGGAGATGGAGACGGAGGAACTCCCGGTGAAAAGGGGGTTTGCAATTGCATGCATGGTGCCAGTTGTGAGGGCGGTAGGACCCACGTTTGATCATGAGTAGTAACTGCTACTTCAAGTCTTCAACTAATCACAACTGCTGATTCATTGTGCACGAGCATACTCCCTAATTAGTTACTACTAACCAAAACAGACCAACACCCCCCACTTCTTCTCTTAACTTTGCTCTTCTTTTTTCTTTTTTCTTTTTCTTTTTTCATGTTTTCCAACTAATTTGGATCATGCTACTACACTGCGGTTCGGTTCGGTTCTAGTTCCAGGGGGATCTGGAATCAGAACCGAAACCGCCTAGTAGGTGGTTCCGGTTCTATGGTTCCGGTCCGGTTTTCCGGTTCCGATTCTATTTTTTTTAATATTATATACTAACTAAGAAAAATTATTAGACATGTAATGATGTAAAATTGTAAATGAAGTTGACTAGGTAAGCCAAAATTAAAATAAAATAAATATATAAAAAACTAAATTTTTTTTAAAAATAATTATAAAAAAAAAAGCATTGGATCTGGCGGTTCCAGAACCGGAACCGAACCACCGGTTTGGAACCGTCGGTTTCGATTCAGTTTTTAAGGTTAAGGAACCGGAACCTGGACCTTAAGCCTTACGGTTCTTTCCGGTTTCGGTTCCGGTTTTTAGCCTATGGTTACGATTCGATTCCACAGTTTGAACCGAACCGCGGTCATATCTAACTACACTAGTTATGTATAATTGCAAGCAGGTTAGATTAAAAATCCCTCCCCAACCCCTATAGTGAGAATTGATTTAGGATTGTGCTTGTAATGGTTGATTTTGTTAGGTTTTAATAGACTCTTGACCTGACTGTCGTCGTGTTGCTAATTGTTAACTTATAATGTATTAAGAGTATGAAATATACAGCTGACCATCTCCAATCCATTTGGTCAGAGACATAAGAGACATAAAAAACTTGTTTAACTTGAGAAGTAAAAATGAAACAATTTGATTTATATCCTATTTGATTAAAATCAACTAAGGTGTGCCCAATCTCATCAATTTTAGGGCCACCTCTATTTTCTACCCAATTACATTTTAACATGTTATAATTCAACTCTCATAGATCTTTGATAACTCTCCATAAAATGATAATTCTCCAAAAGTAGGGTTATTATCTTTAATTATTTTGCAGTTATAATTTACGTTGCGTTTGCAATAACTGCTATTCTGCTATTCTGAATAACTAGATCATTATCACGATTATGTGTAGAAACGACAGCTGTCAACTTCATATTGGGTTTGTGAAGCCTGAATAATCGTCGAAGAAAGCAGAGCACGGCATGTCCATACGGTGGTGCGTACAGTGGTAAATAATAGAGGTTTTTACGGAACATACCACAACATAGAACACGGTACAACATAACTCGCCATTTTCTTGACTGGTGAGGTTTTAATAGACTCTTTAACTCGACTGTCTTAGCATACTTTCGACCCAACTGGTGTCATAATTAAATTTAAAAAAAAAAATCAAAGTCATTTTCTCTCCAGTTTAATTCTAAATAAAACAGAAATAGCCTAATGACAGATATCAACATAAATTCTTAAAATTATTTCAATTAATTCATTTTTCTAGTGAAGAGATTTAGCAAAATATATCTTTCTGAGATTTTGAGAAATTTCTAACAAACTTCAGAACATAATAAGAATTTATTACAAATGTTAAACCACTTAATCCGCTTATATTAATCCATGAATCAAAGATTCATACATAGATGCAGTCATACATGGTTCGATTTCTGACAAATTGCAGTGATACAAAAAAATACCATCCATTCACCATTCTCAGACTACTTTCGAACACTCATCAACTGAAGCAATATATTCGAATTTAACATTAGCATTGTCGTAAAGAAGATATACCAGATCCATAATAAGTCGGTAACCAGCTTGCGTTTTCCAGACATTATCAATAACAAGTTGTTAAGATTCATCGCATGTTTTCAACTATCTGTAGCCTCCAATGTCTGGAGGTTCATTTCAAAAGTTGGTTACAGTAAACATATGTAAACATGACTAATCCATGCACTTACTCTTGTTGATGCACATCATGTCAATCAATAAAATATATGTTCACAGAAGTTCTGACCTCTAGCAATTCTCTCTGGTTTCAGTAAAGAAAGAACTTGCATAAGTTGAGCTGTTAAGTCAATGCAGCTATCGCACATGTTCTCGTTTTATTGTAACTCATATGATGAAGAACTGAAACCTGATCTCCCTTCGTTAGTAGATTTCAGCTCAAGCTTCTGAAATGGGCTGCAGTTCAATTTAATGGAAATTTATTAATTCATGACAGGACCGAATCAAATCTTTTTCTTCAGAATTAGCCAATCTAGGGGAAAAACAATCTTCATACAAGAGAGTGCAAGAAAGAGAGGGGGCGTGTGTGGGGAATTTAGCATTCCCGTTTATATACTTATTCCAGCTTTAACAAGAATGAAATGGCAGCATCTTTCAAAAAAAAAAAAAAAAAAAAAAGGAGAATGAAATGGCAGCAAAGACTTACCTGCTATTGGGATCATAATAATAGCCATTAATGGACCCATCACTACAAGAGAAGCAAACATAGTAAAAGCCGGCTATAGTTAGCCCACAGTCTGTTCCAACATTCACAAAGTATTGCTCTTTCCATCTCTGCAACCAGGAGTCAAAACATGATAATTATATTAAATGACAGGGTGACATCTTCCATCAATTGAATAAATAGTAATAAGAAAATTACTAACATGTGCACAAAGAAATTAATCACTAAATGGTGTAGCAGTTCATGTGGCATATCCATGTCAAGTCTTTCAGCCACTTTTTTCAATAACCCAATATTATAACATAACCCAGCAGTAAATGGGAGAGAACAAAGTGCACTAACATATGAAGTCTTATCAGAAACTACAACACCGTTTGGTCGAAAACTGTTTGCCAAGTTCTAAATTCAGCTACCACTACTCCGGATAAAGAAAATTACCATAAATATGTGTGGGTAGTTGCTCAGGTCCAAAGATTTGCCACCATCAACCTCCACTTGATTCTGAAAAGAATAGGATTTGATTAAATGATTATAGATTCTGCATCAGGACAAAGTTGTAACTCTTATCAAGGGTTAAAGATGAAAACTTTTAACTCTTTACCAGAAGAGGTGAAAAAGATGGGAACTTCGTCCAGTGCTTTATATCCTCCTCTGACCTACAAAAAGTGTCTTTGAATCAGTTAAAAGGGAAACACAGTCAGTGTTTACTACTTGTATTGCCAGAAGACACGAAAGCAGTGATTCACCATCTACTTTAAGCAGCAGCTTTCACAATCAACTAAATGAAAGAAGGAGAAAGGAACATACGTTGCTTCCCATTTGTCTGTGAAGAAAGTATAGTTTTTTGTATCAACGATCTCTCCTTCCCAAAAGGTTACAACCTGAAAACAATTATAGAAGACAATTAAAATGATTGATGAAGTTACGAAAGAAAATCTGGAATTTGACTACATTTCCATATATACACTAGAACCAAAAAGACAGCTTTTACAATTCCTTAGGCCTTATCTATGCGCTACTCTAACATGTGATGCCCTGTAAGACTGTAATGTTTGGTGCCAGAGAGGAATATAATTGCAAAAGTCAGAAATGGATGTACTTTACATGTATCACATCAAGAAACAGTGAGTGAAAATAGGAAAATTAAATGGGTTAAACTCAAGGAGAAGAAGATGAATGGATGAACAAATCAACAGTCAGTCAAATCAGTTGGTAGCATTTGATCGTTAGAGTTTTGAACTAAGGAGTTTGAAACAACAATTTCACCCTCAATAGCCAGCGGTATAAAAAAGAATTTCTCGGTTAGATGCCTACTAAAAAGTGCAAGTTGATGAACTGTGTCAATAGTCGTCAATGTTGGGAGCGCTCACCAAACAATAGATATAAAGGTTGCTTTTCTCTTTTTATTTGGTTTTAGTTGAAGATGCTTTCATAACTATTTTCAGTAGCAAAACCAATTTTAATGTCTGCTAGATTGAAGGAAGGGAACACTTACAGGTGTATCCGCCATAGGAACATTTAGGGCTTCCATGGTGCCACATAGATACCCATGTTCAAGGTCACAACCTTGTATCCGGACATTAACTCTCCATGCTTCCTCCTTTTGTAGACTAGAAACATTCTGGGTACCAGAAAAGGCCTATAACAGAAATATGCAGTGATATAATGAGGTTTTTGACTTATGCAACAAACCATACCACATTTAACAAAACAATATGAATCTATGGAGGAAAAAAAAAAACTTTTTTTCTTCACGAGTCCATGGTTTTACAGATTTTCATCAGTTAGAGAACAATCCTTACTTCAAAACTCATGGCCAACACAAAAAGGGATTCCAAAAACATAAGCAAGCAGCAATTTAGAAACCATGTGTTGCATGAAACTAACGAATTTGTTCAATATACATTGAAAAGCAGGAGTCATTTAATCCAGAAAAAAAAAAAATAAAAAAAATAAAAATAAAAAAAATAAAAAAATAAAAAAATTCTTGGTAGTTTCTCAACACATCCAGCATGCATGTGGCCGTAAATTTTTCTCCATATAAATTACTGAACATCCTTAATCTTACACTGAAATTCCATTTAAATAATTCTATCCTCTCAATGACATGAGCATACGAAAATCTCATTTAATTCATTTGGCTACTTAAACACCCATGTAATTCCAATCAGGCCATGCTTACTGGGCAACTACATCCAGCCATGGTTGCATCATATGTAACAAGCTAAAACAATTTAGAACAATTAATCTTAATAAATAAAATATAAATAATTCAGATTTAATTTACAACAAGCTAAATATACCCCAACCACATTCATGTTAGACAATTGAAGACTTAAGAATAATAAAAAATTCCATTTGCAATCTTTTTCATTTTGAAAAAAAAAAAAAAAAAAAAAATTCATCACCTGTCCAACACTCAAAAGAGTGCATGCTTGGGGTGAAGTCTGTCCAGGATTTGCAGCTTCTGTTCAAGCAAATTAGTTAGAATCATACAAAACATAAATCCTGACAAGAACAAGCTAAAATACAGAAGTTGATTTTATTCTTGTTATCTGATACAAGTACAACAGACCGATCTCTCTCTTTGACTCGAGCAAAACGTGATACAATTTAATAAAAAAAAATTTTAAATTTGACAACAGAATCTAAAGTACCTGGAACTTGAGAAGGTGCCGAACTCTCTGCAACCCTCACTGGCATTTCTCGACTGAATTGACTGATTGTAAATAGTAAATCTAGGGTTGACTAGATGTATTATAGAATTCCGGGTGGGCGGCTGGGCGCTAGTCGAATCAGTTCGATTTTCGGTAGAAACCGACCCACATGTATTTGAAGGAATAACAGATCCGGACCTCGATCCCAACAAAATTAATTGCCCCAACCCGACTGTTGAAGAACGGAGCGTAGGAATTGGCCCCAAACCCACCCGACCCTATTTATTTTTATAAATCCTCATCTTGTATGAGGTGGGTCCCCGGACCCCGCAAATTCGGATTTTTTTTACATCCTTGATTTTATTTTATTTTATTTTTTAGTTAGATTGACTTATAAAAACAGGTGTAGTCCGATTTCACTCGAATCTATTTTTTTGGGTTCGATTTAATACGGTTTTAAAGTTTTATTTATTTATTTTATTTTATTTTTTATAAATAAAATATATTACATTGTTATATAAATTTAAGGTTTTTTTTTCGAGAGAGAACTCGATTCCACAATCTCGTTATACAGATATAAAGAGTTTACCACCGAATCAACCTCGTCTTGTCAATATAGTTTCAAGCTTGATAGACTTTTTAGGCCAACCGAATATTTTACCTATGTTTTTAACTATATGAACATTTTTGACCATTAATCGGTATTCCTATTCAAGAAAATATTCACATACTATATACAGCATATATAATTCAACACTTAAGTCACTCAAAAAATTTATCGCTACACCCATCATTAAAAATAGTAGTCATAAACCAAACGCAGCTACTTTACGTCGGCAATACACCAATAGTTGTACTAATTTCCTGTGACAATACCCCAATAGTTGTAATAAATTCCGGTGACGGAGAAACGGAAGCGAGCAATACAGACAATTTCTGCAATGAATTCTCTCACTCCTTGTCTTGATTCATGAGAGATCCTCTTCACAGCAATCTCCAATTTAGAAGTTGATAACACAACTCTATAGACCTTGCCAAACCCACCAGTACCCAACAGCTCCTTATCTTTATATCCTTTTGTGGCAATATAAACATCTTTGAATTTGAATCTGTGAAGCCCATAGTCAAGCTCCCAAGTCCCAATCTTCAAGCACTTCAGCGAACTTCCTTTTCCATCTCATCAGAAAAACTACACCTGAAAATGCAGCTAAAATCAAGCTCACATAAATTATAGGCAACCCAAGTGTCGAAAATTTTGAGAGAGATTTGAGTTTTTCAGCCTGGCCGCTCATCTTAAAACTCAAACCCAAAATTTAGTAACCTCTTTCAAGAATAACCAAAATTTACATAGATTCGACTAATTTATCCTAATATCAAAAAGTTTTCTCTTTGATATATGAAATAAATCTTTTTGGGATCTTATGAGAAATTTCTATTTTCATTCAAAACATAATAGGAATTTATGACAAACTTTAAAACACTTAATCCGCTTATATTAATCCATGAATCAAAATTACTTATACATATGCAGTTATATATGGTTCAATTCCTCAAAAAATGCTACTAGTATCCTGACAAATTGCAGTCATATAACCATCACCATCACCATCATCCATCATTCTCGGACTAATTTTGGTCACTTATCAACTTAAGCAATCCTAGCATAGTCGTAAAGAAGATATATCGGATTCATAATAAGTCAGTAACTGGCTTGCATTTTCCGGACACTATTAATAACAAATTGTAAAGATTCATCACACGTTTTTGACTTTCCGTAACCTCCAATATCTTAAGATTCATTTCAAAGTTGTTTACAGAAAACATATGTATACATGACTAATCCATGCACTTACTCTTGTATATGCACAATTTGTCAATCAATAAAATATATGTTCATATAAGTCCCTGACCTCTTGCAAGTTGCAAAAGGAACTTGCATAAGTTGGGTTGCTCAATCAATGCAGCTACCGTGTAGCTTGCACATAATCTCTTTTTACTGTAACTCGTATGATGAAGAACTGAAACCTGATCTCTCTTCATTGCTAGATTTCAGCTCAAGCTTCTGAAATGGGCTGCGGTTCAAATTAAGGGCAATTTATCATTCCAGTTTATATACGTATTCCAGCTTTAACAAAATTGAAATGGCAGAAAAGACTTACCTGCTATTGGGATCATAATAGAAGCCATTAATGGAACCATCACTACAAGAGAAGCAAACATAGTAGAAGCCAGCTATAGTTAGCCCACAATCTGTTCCAACATTCACAAAGTATTGCTCTTTCCATCTCTGCAAAGACAAAGTCAAACCATGATAATTATATTACTTGACAGAGTAACATCTTCCACCAATTGAATAAATAGTAATAAGAAAACTGCTAACACTTGCACAGCGAAATTAGTCACTAAATGGTGTAGCAGCTCATGTGGCATATCCGTGTCAGTCTGTCAGCCACTTTTTTTCAAAATGCCAATATTATAACATAACCCAGCAGTAAATTGGAGTGAACAAAATGCACTAATGTATGAAGTCTTTCGTTAACTACAAAACCATTTGGTCGAAAATTGTTTGATAAGTTCTACTAAACTCATCTAGCACTACTCCGGATAAAGAAAATTACCATAAATATGTATGGGTAGTTGCTCAGGTCCAAAGATTTGCCACCATCAACCTCCACTTGATTCTGAAAAGAATAGAATTGACCAATCGATTATAGATTCTGCGTCGGGAAAAAGTTGTAAATCTTACCAAGGGATTTAAAGATGAAAACTTTTAACTCCTTACCAGAAGAGGTGAAAAAGATGGGAACTTTGTCCAGTGCCTTATATCATCCTCTGACCTACAAAAAGTGTCTTTGAACCAGTTAAAAGGGAAACACAATCTGTGTTAGCTACTTATATTGCCAAAAGACACAAAAGCATGTTAAGCAACAGCTTTCACATTCGACTAAATGAAGGGAAGAAAGGAACATACGTTGCTTCCCATTTGTCTGTGAAGAAAGTATAGTTTTTTGTATCAACGATCTCTCCTTCCCAAAAGGTTACAACCTGAAAACAATCATAGAAGACAATTAAAATGCTTGATGAAGTTTCAAAAGAAATTCTGTGAATTTTACTACATTTCCATATATACACTATAACCAAAAAGACAGCCTTTACAATCCCTTATCTATGTCCTACTCTAACATGTGATGTCCTGTAATGTTTGGTGCCAAAGAGGAATATAATATGCAAAAATCAGAAACAGATGTATTTTACATGTATCACATTGCTAAATCAATATACGATTAAGGATGAAGCAAGAAACAGTGAATGAAGATAGGAAAATTAAACGGGTTAAACTCATGTAGAAGAAGATCAATGGATGAACAAATAAACAGTCAGTCAAATCAGTTGGTAGCATTTGATCGTTAGAACTTTGAACTACAGAGTTTTATACAACGTCACCCTCAGCAGCAGCCAGCAGGTGGTATAAAAAAGAAAGTCTCAGTTAGCTGCCAATTAAAAAGAGCAAGTTGATGAACTGTGTCAATAGTCATCATTGTTAGGAGCGCTCCGCTCAACAAACAATAGATATAAAGGCTGCTTTTCTCTTTTTATTTGGCTTTTGTTGAAGATGATTTCGTAACTATTTTCAGTAGCAAAGAAATTTGAAAATTTGACGGAAGGAACAGCAAGAAAAGGAAAAGAAAATAAATTTAGTCAAATTTCCATATATTTACACTATTTGAAGATGCTTTAACTAAATTTCCATATATATCGGAAGGAACAACAAGGAACGGAAAAGAAAAGAAAAAACGATGGAAAGAGCCATAATAAAATTTAATACCTGTTTGATTGAAGGAAGGGAACACTTACAGGTGTATCAGCCAAAGGAACATTCAGGGCTTCCATGGTGCCACATAGATACCCATGTTCAAGGTCACATCCTTGTATCCGAACATTTACTCTCCATGCTTCCTCCTTTTGTAGATTAGAAACATTCTGAGTACCAGAAAAGGCCTGTAGCAGAAATATGCGGTGATATAATGAAGTTTTTCGACTTATGCATCAAACCATACCGCATTTGACAGTACACTATAAATCTCTGGAGGACAAGAAAAAAAATAGTTTTATGATTTTATCTTCATGAGTCCATGGTTTTACAGATTTTCATCCGCTAGAGAACAATCATTACTTCAAAACTCACAGCCAACACAAAAAGGGATTCTAAAAGGTAAAAACAAAAGTAAGCAGTATTTTAGAAACCATGTGTTGCATGAAACTAACGAATTTGTTCAATGTACATCGAAAAGCATGAGTCATTTAATCCGAATTTTTTTTAAAAGACCTTGGTAGTATCTCAACTTATCCAGCATGCATGCTGCCGTAAATTTTTCTCCATTTAAACAACTAAACATCCTTAATCTTACACTAAAATTCCATTTGAAGAAATTCAATCTGCTCAATGACATAAACATACGAAAATCTCATTTAATTCAATTGGCTACTTAAACACCCATGTAATTCCAATCAGGACAAATGCTTATTAGGCAACTACATCCAGCCATGGTTGCATCATATGTAACAAGCTAGAACAATTAATCTTAATAAATAAAATATAAATAATTCAGATTTAATTTACAACAAGCTAAATATACCAGGCAACCACATTCATGTTAGACAATTGAAGACTTAAAAGGCTCACATTCACATTAAGAATAATAAACACACTTCCATTTTCAATCTCTTTCATTTAGAAAAGAAAAAATAAAATTTACCTGTCCAACACTCAAAAGAGTGCATGCTTGAGGTGAAATCTGTCCAGAATTTGCAGCTTCTGTTCAAGCAAATTAATTAGAATCACACAAAACATAAATCCTGACAAGAACAAGCGAAAATACACAAGTTGATTTTATTCTTGTTATCTGATACAATAGACCGATCTCTCTTTGATTAAGCAAAACGTGAAACAAGAAATTTGACAATGGAATCAAAAGTACCTGGAACTTGAGACGGTGCCGAACTCTCTACAACTCTCACTGGCATTTCTTGATTGACTTACTGATCGTAAATCGTATATCTTAATCTCTCTGCACAAAGGAGTGTAATTCTAGGGTTTGGCTAACTTGATGTATAATGCAATGTTAATGGTAGTTATATACGAGTAACTCATAATGCAATGTTAATGGTAGTTGTATAAAAAAAAATAAAAAATCTATCTTTCAGTATAATTTTTGTATTATTATTATTTTTTTTTTTACGGATATGATTATTATTATTATTATTTTGTTTACTGTTGAGGATGACAACACTTAATAAAATATAGTTACGTGAATAATATAATACCACAACACAATTAATTGATAATCCGATAAGTTCTGAGTTTTGACAATGATTTTAAGTAATAGATAAATGATATTTTTTAAAAGTGATCTATTCCATCATTTGATGAATATTTTATAATATCATTATTATCCTTATAAAATCAAGTTAAAATTATTTATATACCTTATTTCATTTCAAAATTAAATATTCTATTTAAAGAATATTTAAATATTGATTTGATTTATAAAAAAAAAATTAAAATATTTTTAGAGAAAGCTACCAAAATATCCACCTATTTAACGATAAACTTAACGAAGTTTGATGGAAGGGCCATTAATATAACAATGTTCATAAAAAATGACCATTTTGAAACTAATTTTCTATCTAATGACCATTTTGATAGTGGTGACCCAAATTGATGACTACCGAGGTAATTATTACATTTGTGTTCTTAGTCCAATTTAAACTCATTAAAACCCGAGTTTCAACTATTTCGACAGATTTGATTTCAAACTGAATCCGTAAAAACCACAAAAATTGACTTCTTATATTATAAGCAAGTTTTATAGTCATTCTTTCATTTGATATTTTTTCTTGCTTATATTTACATTAAACTCACATTATTAACCCAATTTATATTCATTTTTTGTAGCTTAATTATGAGAGCCCAAGTTTCAACGAATTCGACTTTAAACTAAATCCGTTAGAACCACAAAAAAGAGTTCTTAAATGTAAGAATTATTATCATTTTTTCATGTCACTCGTTATATTCATTTTGAATTTGTGAGCCTAGTCCAATTTAGACACATTAAACACAAAGTTTCAACAATTTCGGAAACCGAATTTGTGGAAACCATAAAAATTAGTTATTATACTATAAACAAGTTTTGTAGCCATTTTTCCATTTTATATTTTTTATTACATATATTTACATTAAACTTGTATTATTAATCCAATTTATACTAATTTTTTGTAGTTTGATTATCGAGATACTCATTCTTAATCCAATTTACGGTTTTGACAAATCCGTTGAAATGTTATCATCGACAAACTTTGAAATTCGCCACATACCAAGATCACAGCGGGAGATGTATGGTGCATCCCGAATGTACTCAAGATTTTTCCACATGTTTGTAGACAAATATTACAAAACTCATATTTACCAAACTCATATAGATACACATGTTGTAGACAAATATTACAGAACTTGGAAACTAAATAGAGGCTTGTAAGTTTTTAGATTCATCGGCCACCTGAAAGTAGTGACTCTACGACAGAAGATGATCGATTGAATGATTTATTTATAGAAGACGGATATGACATAGAAATGTCAGTGAAACCTTCACGAGGTTCAAATGTTAAGCCACTAACCGAGATACCAAGTCCCGATAATTCAGGCAAATGGACATTTCTCTCCAAGTACTGCACAACTTGGCGCATGGTTGGCCTAGCTGATGGATCTGAATGAGAGCACATCAACCCAAGTTTCATTACTAACTCTAGTTCCTCAGCCACGTATTCCGTGCCCAAATTTGGATCTCTGGCCTCAAGAATTTCGCCTCTGTACCAAAATGCAAACACCCAATCAACCAAAATCGAGTCATTTTTAAGCTCAATTGGCCTTCTACCACAAGCAACTTCTAGCAAAAATGCCCCAAAAGCGTATACATCAGTGTTGGTTGTGGCCTTTCCGCTACGAGTGTGCTCCGGGGCTAGATAGCCTAGAGTACCAACAATATGTGTTGTTTGTGGATCAGTTCCGTGGTCATATAATCTTGCAAGGCCGAAATCTCCTAACCTTCCGTTCAAATCGCCATCTAGTAGAATATTACTGGCCTTGATATCTCTGTGAATAACAACCTGTTCCCATTCTTCATGGAGATAAACCAATCCCAAAGCCACGCCTTTGATTACTCGAAACCTTTGGCTCCAATTGAGAGTGACTTTGGGCTGGTCATAGAGGTACTTGTCTAGGCTTCCATTAGGCATATAATCATAAACCAAAAGCAACTCTCCTTTACGCCGGCAATACCCTAACAGTTGTACTAAATTCCGATGTCGGAGACGACCGATACTGACGATTTCCGCAATGAATTCTCTCATTCCTTGTCTTGATTCATGAGAGATTCTCTTCACTGCAATCTCCAATTTAGAAGTTGATAACACACCTCTATAGACTCTGCCAAACCCACCACTACCTAATAGCTCCTTATCTTTGAATCCTTTTGTTGCAATATAAAGATCTTTGAATTTGAATCTGTGAGGTCCATATTCAAGCTCCCAATCTTCAAGCACTTCAGCAAACTTCCTCTTCCTTCTTATCAGAAAAACTACACCTGAAACCGCAGCTAAAATCAAGATCGCAGAAATTATAGGCAACCCAATTGTCAACATTTTCGATCTTTTTTTAGGCCCAATTCGAGGTAGCTTAGGGAGTTTTGAGAGATCAAGCTTTTCAGCCTGACCGTTCATCTTAAAACTCCAACCCAGAACATAATGAGAGGCCAAGACCGAACCAGTTGACGATGAGAACCCAACATACATGACGTCGTTAAGAACCTGTGAAAGATCATAAGACACAGACAAAAGCGGAGTCATTGGCTTATCAACATGTAATGGAGCTATAGTCGCATTAATTTGCTTCTTCACACCATCATATTCCACCCAAACTTGCATTGGTTGACCACTAATGAGAGTCAAGTTCATGAATTTGCCATTACTGTGATCAATAAAATAAGCAGCTGAAGCTGCTTTTTCTGATTTCAGCCCATTGATATCAATCCCTAAATGGTTTCCATCGATGTCAGAGACCTCTGTACTCTGGATAGTGTCAAGTTCTACGGCGAAAATATGGTTGGAGGAGTTGCCGTCGTTGGAGGAGTTGAAAAGGCCAAGATATTGACTAGGCAGAGTTCCCGGGAGGCCTCTTGTTGGTGCGATGACGAAAGCGATACCGTGGCCTGAAAGTGTCGGATATTCGGAGCGGATAGCGAAAACGAAGGCGGTGGAGAAGGAGAAAACGGTGCCGTTAGTGGAGGAATTCTTCTTGAAGGTTACTGGGTTGGTGTAAAAACTGTGACCTGTTTTTTGTCTTGTGTAGTTGGTCAGTTGCAAGAGTCCATTGGAAGTGACCTGTGCTAGACCATCAAGGCTCAGATTATTAGCTGCTGATAGAAAACCATTGTAGACAAAGCTCAGATTTTCATCATCGGCTCCAAAGCTAGTACCGATCAGAAGAGAAACCAGAAAAACAAGCTTGAAAAACATGGCTATTGCAATAGAACCATGAAAATTCAAAAGCAAAGCTTGGTTTCATATAATGGCTAGTCTGTGTTTAAGTAGGTTCTTTTATCACTCCAATAGTCAATGTGAATTTCATGCCCATATGGTTAGCGTCCAAATGTGTTAACCATTCCAGATCGAATTTGAAATTTTTTGACTTGGAAAACAGAACCTATCACGTTTTTTGTCATTATCAGGAAGGACACCAGTCAACAAGTATGAAATTGGCAAAGAGCCAAACACACAACAAATCAACATTTTATCCCGTGATAAGACCGAAGAGTGAGTTCGTGGGAGATTCTATTGATCCACAAATTTTTTTGCTGGCGTGTGAATGCTTGGGGATCCACTAGATGCTCCAGTTTTGTCTCGATCATTTTCTAATAAAAAATAATTATGTTTAATAATTGGTATACTTTAAAGAGACTTGTTAAACGGAAAATGGTGTTTGCTTTGTATATAATTTATCTTCACATGTTTGAATTTCTTTGCTTGTTAATTAGTTGAAATGAGGATTATTGATCTAAATTCTTTGAAAGATTCTAAAATTTTGTCAAAAAGTCTATTACCTAGGTCTATATAAAAATAATGATACTCTCAAATTTTAGCTCCATTTATTTTGTTTCACGTTGAATTGACATGTATACTATTAAAAGCATCTCTGATATAGGAGTATTCTGTGGAAAATGTATCTTCAATGTAACTGTGCATATTCAATATCACATTGATGTGGTCAAAAATATATTAGAGATTGTCAGTATGACCGTCTACTTTCAAATGACACGTTGTACAGCTATTTTTACGGTTGACTCATCAATTATTTAAAATTAACATTAATTTTTCATCTATTTTTTTAGTAAGGAAATAAATCTCTTGATATTGTTGTCATATTAACGATTTTTGGTATATAAACCACTTTTGTATCGAAGATGTTAAACTATTTTATTTAATTTATAATTTATAATACATTAAATGATCATTTTTGGGAAGCCTTTAACAAATTCAAAATTCAGTGATGTTTTTATATATAGGATTTTATTTATTCTTTATTTATTTATTTGTATTTATTTATTTATTTTTTATTTTTTATGTTGCCGGACTTAATTTTGTAGGTAGCAGTAGTCTAGAAGCAGCATAGCATGGAGAGCAACCCAAGTTTGAAAAGTCTCATTTCGTGTAAGGCAAATCCTGTTGCCCATACATTAGTTAAATTGACCTTATCTGGTGATGTGGTCCATGGGGACCATTTCTGAATTCTGATTGGAGGAATACCTCATGACTCCTGTGTTCTTGTTTGAGCATCTCCAATGTAAATATGTATTTTTCAGTTTCTAAGTAGTGCCACATCAACATTTCTATTTATTATGGGTCCACTTTTGAAAAAAAATTAAAGAAATGCATATTCACATCTCCAATGCAATTATCTAAAGTCAAATATGTATCTATTTTATGTCCAATCATAATAAAACAATTACTATACTCTCTCTCCTCTTTTATTTTACAATTAAATGAGATTTAATCTCATCGGTGGAAAAAGTTGAAAACTTTAATCTTATTGATGGAAATAGTTAGAAATCTTAGTCAGCATTTCTAGAAGAGTTTCTATAATTAGAAACTCAACTACATATTCTCTAACTTTTTTTTTGGCCACATCATCTCCATATTCAATTTAGATAATAGCATTGGAGAAAATTTTTCTAATTTTTTTAATATCTATCCTATGTGGTACTCCATTTTCTCCAATGTATAATAACATTGAAGATGCTCTTTCCTTCCAGAAGATTTTCCTAGTTTAATAACGCTGTTCCTTTGTCAAAATAAAAAAAATAAATAAATAAAAAGTCAATAAAGACGGCCAATTGTGTGCACAATTACAAGATAAATTTAAAATTTAAAATTTTCATTAATCTATATAATATCTATAAATTTAAATTAAATATCCTTTATTTTGCGACCCTTTATTTTTTGAATTCACTTTTGTTCATCTCTCTTGAAAGGGATGAGCATTATCTAATTTTAAATTTTAAATTTGTTTTTCAATTGTCCACACAATTGGCCGTCTTTATTGACTTTTTTTTAAAATTTTTATTTTAACAAAGGAACAACGTTATTAAAAATTCATCAATAACCTAGAAAATCTTCTGGAAGGTAACGAGAACACATGAGGTATTCCTCCAATCATAAATGGTCCCCGTGGATCACATCACTAGAGAAGGTCAATTTAATTAATGTATGAGCCACAAGATTTGCCTTACATGAAATGAGACTTTTCATCCTGTTACTCAATAGACACATATCATATTTTTGTGAGGAGATAATGCTCACCCCTTTTAAGGGAGGTGAGCAAAAAGAATTCGAAAAATAAAAGTTCGTAAAATAAAGGATATTTAATTTAAATTTATAGATATTATATAGATTAATGAAAATTTTAAATTTTAAATTTGTCTTGTAATTGTGCACATAATTGGCCGTCTTTATTGACTTTTATTTTTTTATTTTTTTATTTATTTTGACAAAGGAACAACATTATTAAAGATTCAACAATAACCTGGAAAATCTTCTGGAAGGTAACGAGATCCTGTTATCCTTTTAGACAATTTTACCCCTCTATAGACGTATGTCATATTTTTGGGAGGGGCTAATGTTCAACCATCTTCAAATGGGTGAGCAAAAATGAACTTAAATACTTCAAAGGATTTCAATTTTCAAGAAGCCATCTAAGTCATAAAAAAATTAATTGTATACCCTATCGTATACATAAATTTCTGTACACTTGAAATATTTGGCTAAAAATTCTTAAAGACAAAGACTCCTTTAGGATGGCTTTTACTTTTGACAGTTTGGATAGCCAGAGCTTTTCTATGATTGGTTGGATAGTATATTTTAAAAAAAACTTTTGAATTTAGAAGAGCTTTTGAGACCGTTTGGCCGAAAGATTTAAGAATAGCTTCTAACTATAATATGACTATTTTACCCTTCTAATGAGCTAAATGGCTCTAGTTCTAACTGGCTATTGAATTATCGTTATTGAAAATTCTACACTAACATGGTTTCTTGAAGCTTTTTACCTTATTTGTATCTCTATTGGAATCTTCACCCTCAACCGATGGCTTCCAACAAGGTGAGATAATCTTCAAAATAGCAATGATTACCATAATTTACACATTATCAAGTGATATGGCAATCAAATTATTCATCATATCATATTAACATTAGAAATAGAAGAGGATATTATACGTTTTAAAATCACAAATAGAAGATTCTTAAAAGAAAAAAAAAATTCAAAAATAAAAGAGGATCTTTCAAACAATTGTGAAAGTTAGAAGTTCGAATCTGGTGTTATTTACCAAAAAAAAAAAAAGGACTTGAAATGTCAGATCTAGAAAGAAACGGACTTCTTGAAGCTTGGTTCAGGTTTTTTTTCTTTTTTTTTTTTTTTCACAAAGGGAACATTACAATAAGGATAAAATAGGAATTATAAAAATTTCATTAAAAGAATTGGGCTTCCGTGTTTTTGGTTTGAAAGCTCTTCTTATAAAAGCCACAATGGACCAGCTTTAGATAGAAGAGCTTCTAAATATTGGAAGCCCTTTCCGATAATCATCCAAATAGTCGTAAAGTGGCTTTTGAGCGCAAAAAGTTAAAAAGTGGCTTCTATAGCCCTGCCAAACAAGGCCAATAATCAAAATCCACATCAATGTTAGGATTTCTCTATTTTTTTTATAGAAAAAGTGACAGTGGCAGAAACAGTAGAGATATGATTCTAGAAGGGGTGTATTACAGAAAAGGTGTAGATACAGTTTTTAAGATAGGCCATTCTCGCCGCTATGTAATGATATCTTAATATGGGCCGACTCAATAATAACCTAAACGATAGAATGATTTTGGAAAGCTAGAGTGCGACGTCGTTTGAGCATTTGAGGGATACTGAAATCAAGATAGTACTGTTCCTTTTCTTATCCTTATGTATAAGCCTAGTAGCCTACGTACAAATCAACTTCAATAATAAATTAATAAAACCTTGCCGGCCAAAAAAAAAAATGAACAAAGATCCTTGAAAAAAAAACTTTGTCCAATTGGCAAATCCAAAGCTGGAATTGAAGAAACCAAAAATTCAATCAAACAAGAGTCTTTATATTCAGTTTCAACTCTAGCTTTTCTTATTATACTTTGTTTTCATCATGGCAGAGGAGAACCAGTCGACCAACCCCTCACAAGAACAACCTGTTGAATCTACACCAACCTTGCCATTGCCGAGTAAGCTTCTCTTTTGTTTTTGTTTGTTTTGTTTCTCTGCTAATGGGATCTGTGCATGCAGGGACTTATGAGGAGTTGCTTGGAAGAAACCAGAACACGTCTACCAAAAGAGAGTGGCCGGAGGTGGTGGGGTTGACAGCTGAAGAAGCAGAGAAAAAGATTAAAGAAGACAAGCCTGGGGTTCATGTTCATGTGGTTCCATCAAATTGCTTTATTACTATGGATTTTAGACAAGATCGGGTCCGACTATTTGTTGACCATTCTAGAAAAGTTGAAAAGCCCCCCAGGATTGGTTGATGCATCATGCATCTCATCTACATGTTTTTTTCTTCCATTTTATTGGAATATTATATGTTCTAAGTTTGAAATATGTCTGAAATCTATAATTTTAGTTTGTTTGGATTTGGAAAATATTGAAGATTGAGGTTGTGTACCTGTTTGTTGGTTATTTATCTGAATTTGATTAAAATGTGATTAAAAGCAAACAATGATTCATGAACTAGAATAAGTAATACAACAAAAACGTCAATGATGACAAAAGGAATAGATGGAGTAAATACACGTTTAATTATCTTGAACGAAGCACATCACTCTCACCAAAAAAAATTAAAAACATTGAAAAAGATGGTGTTTGAAAAAACATTGAAAAGCAAGCAGTTGGTAAAAAAAGAAAAAAAAAAATTTAGTATACTTGAGACTAGTGACATGAACAATGTTTTCAGACGAATTGTAATCGATCCAAGCTTGGATTGATTTCCCATTCTTGAGACTCAAATCTTGTTTGGTGGAATTATCAGTAGTGTAGTATGCAAGCTGAGGATTTATCCTTATTGTGTGTTGTCCTTTGGAGAGTGTGGAATCAACACAACTTGATTACTCATGGATTGCCAATTTTGAAGATGGAGGATGTGTTTGAATGGGCTAGCTACCTGTTTTATTGAGGATTAGCAACGATCACCTGTGTTCCCCCCTGCAAGTTTCGGTAGCTGTTGGGTGTCAACAAAGGGTTCCTCGCTGGACTCCTCCGCCTCCTGAAAAGTTTATGCTTAATTCTGATGCAGCAATTAGTAGCAGCAGAGACGTGGTGGGTATTGACCTGGTTATTCGCAACTCGGATGGCTGTGTTATGGCCGTTAGTTCACAACAGGTTCGTGCTTGTTTTAGTCCCTTGGTAGCTGAGGCAGTGGCTATTCTTAAAGGTATTCAATTCACTTTCGACACTGGTTTGGTTCCTTTGGATATGGTGTCCGACACTACTATAGTGGTGGGGATGGTGAATGATATGAAAGACCATGCTTCGGAAATTGGTCTAGTGATTGATGCCATTAGGAAGCTTAAGCTTTCCTTGCCAGGTTGTTTTCTTAGGTTCGCCCTGAGAGGTGCCAATTTCGTTGCTCACACGTTGGCTAAAAATGCTTTTTCGATTATGGAAGACTGTTATTGGCTTGAAGATTTCTCTCCCAGTATCCGTAGGTTCCTTCTTATGGATACCCCTGGTTGTTTCTGATTTCCTTTTTGCTTTGAGGTTTCAAAAAAATAAAAATAAATAAATAAACAGAGGATCTTTTGAATGAACTGTAAAAATTACAAACATATATATCTCTCTCTCCTTCATTCGTTCATCTCATGCCTCTGACTTGAATGGATCTTTTGAATGAATTTTTCCTAATGAATCTTTTCGTAAGTGTAAAAATGCAACATGTTATATTATTGTAATAAGGGCGATTACCAAATTCATCCTGGATTTATTTATTTATTTATTTTTTTAAATAATTTCAATTATTTTGTGACTTTTATAAAAGTGATCAAACTTGTCCCTAACTTTTTCACAAGTACTGAATTAGTCCCTCCATTAATATTCCGTCCGTCAAACTTAACAGTCAATGAATATTTTAGTCTTTTACAAAAATAAAATAAAAACTAAAAACTAAATTCATTTTATATAATAAAGAAACATTATGAAATTCTATTAATAATATTATTATTAAATATATTTTTTTTAAAAGTAATAATAATAATTTTCTACTTTCTGTATAATGAAATAAAATAACATCCTTTCACAAAAATTCTCTAAAAAATATCAATATTTATATAATATATAATAACTAAACCCGACGCGTCATGTTTTCTACCCAATAGTTCTCTAAAAATATGAAGCATGTTGGGTATGCAAAATTATATTATACAACGTATTGGATCATCAAAGTGAGAGGAACTAGGTCAATTAATTAGAGATGGCAAACACACACTCTGTTGCTAGACTGGTTGTGGGGCTTTGTTTTATATATCCGGTGAATAGAGAGTAGAATATTTGTTTCATTTCCAATAATTATGTGCGTTTATTTTGGTTACCTAAAAAAGTTAGGAAGTAATCTGCAGCAAAAACCTTGACTTTATTGCAATTTTATTTTATTTTATTTTTATAGAAGATAGGTTTTATTTTATATTCAGATTTCTTTTTCCATTTTATCTTTTGTGTTGCATATATTTTCATTAAACTTGCAATCTTAATCCAATTTATACTCATTTTTTGTAGATTAATTATGAGAACTAGAGTTTTTACGGTTTCAACGAATCCATTGAAATGTTATTATAGAGAAACTCTGAAATTTGTCACATGGCAGGATCATATCGAGAGATGTATGGTGCATCCCGAATGTCTTTAAGATTTTTCCACAATATCATGAATACATCTTTGAAAAACCAAACGCATATAGTGATGTAGATACACATGGAAAAATATTACATGATTTGGAAACAAAATAGAGACTTGTAAGTTTTTAGAATCATCGGCCATCTGAAAGCAGTGACTCTGCAATAGAAGATGCTCGAGTGAATGATTTATCTGTAGAAGACGAATTTGACACAGCAATTTCAGTGAAACCTTCATGATGTTCAAATGTTAAACCACTAACTGAGAGACCAAGTCTTGATAATTCAGGCAATTGGACATGTCTCTCCAAGTATTGCACAACTTGGCGCATGGTTGGCCTAGCTGATGGTTCTGAATGAGAGCACATCAACCCAAGTTTCATTACTAACTCCAGTTCCTTGGCCACGTATTCCTTGCCCAAATTTGGATCTCTGGCCTCAAGAATTTCGCCTCTGTACCAAAATGCAAACACCCGATCAACCAAAATCGAGTCATCTTTTAGCTCAATTGGCCTTCTACCAGAAGCAACTTCTAGCAAAAATGCCCCAAAAGCGAACACATCACTGCTAGTAGTGGCCTTTCCGCTACGAGTGTGCTCTGGGGCTAGATAGCCAAGGGTGCCACCAATACGTGTTGTTTGTGGATCAGTTCCGTGGGCATATAATCTTGCAAGGCCGAAATCTCCTAACCTTCCGTTCAAATCACCATCTAGCAGGATATTACTGGCCTTGATATCTCTGTGAATAACAACTTGTTCCCATTCTTCGTGGAGATAAACCAATCCCAAAGCCACGCCTTTGATGACTCGAAACCTTTGGCTCCAATTGAGAGTGACTTTGGGCTGGTCATAGAGGTACTTGTCTAGGCTTCCATTAGGCATATAATCATAAACCAAAAGCAACTCTCCTTTACGCCGGCAATACCCTAACAGTTGTACTAAATTCCGGTGACGGAGATGACCGATACTGATGATTTCCGCAATGAATTCCCTCATGCCTTGTCTTGATTCATGAGAAATTCTCTTCACTGCAATCTCCAATTTAGAAGTTGATAACACACCTCTATAGACTCTGCCAAACCCACCTCTACCTAATAGCTCCTTATCTTTGAATCCTTTTGTTGCAATATAAAGATCTTTGAATTTGAATCTGTGAGGTCCATAGTCAACCTCCCAATCTTCAAGCACTTCAGCAAACTTCCTCTTCCTTCTTATCAGAAAAACTACACCTGAAACCGTCGCTAAAATCAAGATCACAGAAATTATAGGCACCCCAATTGTCAAAAATTTCAATCTTTTTTTAGGCCCAATTCGCGGTAGCTTAGGGAGTTGAGAGAAATCAAGCTTTTCAGCCTCGCCATTCATCTTAAAACTCCAACCGAGAACATAATGAGATGTCAAGACCGAACCAGTTGACGATGAGAACCCAACATACATGACGTTGTTAAGAATCGGTGAAAGATCACGCGACAGAGACAAAAGCGGAGTTGTTGGCTTATCAACATGTAATGGAGCTATAGTCACATTAATTTGCTTCTTCACACCATCATATTCCACCCAAACTTGCATTGGTTGACCACTCATAAGAGTTAAGTTCTTGAATTTGCCATTACTGTGATCAACAAAATAACTAGCTGGAGCTGCTTGCTCTGATTTCAACCCATTGATATCAATCCCTAAATGGTTTCCGTCGATGTCAGAGAGCTCTTTATTATGTATAGTGTCAAGCTCTACGGCGAAAATATGGTTGGAGGAGTTGCCGTTGTCGTTGGTCGTGTTGAAAAGGCCAAGGTATTGGCTAGGCAGAACACCAGGGAGGCCTCTTGTTGGTGCGATGACGAAAGCGATACCGTGGCCTGCAAGTGTTGGAAATTGGGAGAGGATACCGAAAACGAAGGTGGTGGAGAAGGAGAAAACGGTGCCGTTTGTGGAGGAGTTCTTGAAGGTTACTGGGTTGGTGTAAAAAGCGTGACCCGTCTGTTGTTGTGTGTAGTTGGTCAGGTGCAAGAGTCCATTGGAAGTGAACTTTGCTAGACCATCAAGGCTCAGATTATTAGCTGCTGACCGAAAACCATTGTAGACAAAGCTCAGATTTCCATCACCGGCTCCAAAGCTAGTACTGATCAGAAGAGAAATCAGAAAAACTACAAGCTTGAAAAACATGGCTATTGCAATAAAACCATCAAAAGCAAAGCTTGGCTTCATATATAGTCTGTGTTAGGTTCTTTAATTATCAGCGTGAGTCTCATGCTCATATGGTTACCGTTCAAATGTTGATTCATTTTTTTTTTTGAGTCAACAACCATTTTAGATCGAATTTCAAAACTTGTCACGTTTTCTGTCATTATCAGGAGGTACACCATCCAATAGGTATCAAATTTACTTGCCGTGCGAAGACCGAAGAGTGAGTTCGTGCGAGGTTCTTTTGATCCACAAAAATCTTGCCGGGGGTCATCAAATGCGTGTAAATGCTTGGGATGGTTCCTATATTCTCCAGTTTTGTCAAGTTGTTGTTTGTTGTTTTCCATTCATTTACTTTCAATTATTAAATAGTAAATGGAAAATGGTGTTTGCTTTTTATAGAATTTATCTTCACATGTTTTGAATTTCTTTGCTTGTGAATTTAAATGAAGTTTACAATAGGAGGTCTGAGGATTGATTGATCAAAATTCTTTGCAAGATTCTAAAATTTTGTCAAAAAGTCTATTACATTTTACTTTTTAATATAAAAACTAAAAAGAGTGATAGATTCTTAAATTTTAGCTCCATTTATTTTGTTTTCACATTGAATTGACGAGGGACTTATAGGTTATTTCAAACTATTTGATTTAATTTATAATTTATAATACAGTAAATGAGCATTTTTGGGGAGCCCATAAGAAATTCAAATTTCTTTTGATAGAAAATCTTTAGACCTTATTTAGCACACCATATTGAATAATTTTAGTCCTAATGTTTGGTGTTGTTTTAGAATATGGGATTAATATATAATCCCAAAAATAAAATAGTCTCACACTGATAGGATATAAACACTATTTACATATGAGCCCACCATATTAAATTCATCTCTTTCTTTTACATCACCAATCCTACCAACCCACCTCTTCTCTCTCTTTCAACATATTTCAACATATCTCAACGCAGAACTATTTTTTTACAAAAAACAAAATTTCTAGTTTTTTTTTTTTTAATGATTTAATAATAAATTAATTATAAAATAAATTTATTTAAAATTAATATAATTTATAATTTTATATAAAATTAATTTTGAATATTATTAATTTAATAATATATAAATTAAAATATTTTTTATCGAAACAATTATTTCAATAATTTGTTATTCAATTTTCATTTGATTAATATGGACTGAGATTATTTCAATCATAATTCCTCTCAACGTCATTAAAGAACCTAAATTCATTGGGCCCATCGTAATATATATATATATATATACATAAATTTTTAAAGTTAGTGCGGATTAATATAATTTCATCAGTGCGTTAGAGGTGGACTATTAAATTTACATACTTTGACTCAAAGTGTATGCACTTGTCAAATTGGAGTTACATCAGTGCGCACTGATATAAACTAGACCGTATATATATATTTGAAAAATATATATTTTTTATTAAATAAACAAATTTCAAATTTTAAAAATAATTACATTTATCTAAAAATAATATAAATCTATATTTAAAAAATATTTTTGGATATTTTTACTTTAATAATATATAAATTAAAACATTTATTTTCTTCAAATGTATATTTCAATAATTTATTATTCGGTATTAAAATATTATCAAATTAAAAATATTATTATATTTAGTCTAATATCATGTTTCATAAAACAAAACATAGAGTTAATTCAGTCCAGTCTCATGTTTCTCCAAACACAACATAATATTAATTTAGTACAGTCCAATCAAATCCAATCTAATATAATCCGAGTCTCATCTCAATCTAATTCAAACCCATAAAATAATCTAATTCAATCTAGCGCACCAAACAGAGCCTTAATCAGAAATGTTCAAGTCAGTGCATACTGATATAACTTCGTCATTGTATACTGATATAACTTCATCAGTGCGTTGGATGTGGACCATTAGATTTACATACTTTGACTCAAAGTGTATGCACTTGTCAAAACTTCTCCATAATCAGTGGTCTAGATGCATTGATACTGATGTAATTACGTCAGTGCACACTAATGTGAACGATACCGTATATATATAAATATTTGAAAACTTCTCCATAATCAGTGGTCCAGATGCATTGATACTGATGTAGTTACGTCAGTGCACACTAATGTGAACGGTACCGTATATATATAAATATTTGAAAAATATATATTTTATTAAATAAAAAAATTGTAAAATTTAAAAATATAAAAATATTTACATTTATTTAAAAATAATATAAATCTATATTTTTAAAATATTTTTGGTCATTTTTACTTTAATAATATATAAATTAAAACATTTATTTTTTTCAAATGTATATTTCAATAATTTATTATTCAGTATTAAAATATTATCAAATTAAAAATATTATTATATTTAGTCCAATATCATGTTTCACCAAACAAAACTTAGTGATAATTCAGTCTAGTCTTATGTTTCTCCAAAAACAGTATAATATTAATTTAGTTCGGTTCAGTCCAATCCAATCTCATATAATCCTAGTCTCATTTTAATCCAATTCAATTCCATAAAATAATCCAATCAAATCACGCGCACCAAACAGGGTCTTAATCAGAAATATTTAAGTTAGTACGTACTGATATAACTTCATCGGTACGCTAGATGTTGATCATTAGATTTACATACTTTGACTCAAATCGTATGCACTTGTCAAAACTTCTACATAATCAATGATTCACATACATTGATACTAATTTAGTTACATTAATACACACTAATTTGAATGGTATGGGGCCTTAATATACAAGATTCTTTTTGTTATTGGACTAAAGTTTGCCAGTAGCTGTGGCCTAGAAGCAGCCTAGCATGGAGTGCATCCCAAGTTTGAAGAGTCTGTGCAATATCTTTCATTTATTACCCCATTTCTTCCATTTCTAGGAATATCCAAATTTTGCTTGTGAATTAATTTGTATACCTAATTTAACATATCATAGTGTAGTTTTTTTTTTTTATTTTTTTTATTTTTTATTTTTTTTTTATCCATTATTATTTTTAAAATAATTATATTTACATGACATTGGATCATAATATTATAAATATATAAAATTTTAAGTGTCATGTCATCACAAATAGTATTATATATATATATTATAATTATCAATGAAGATGAAATATGAATATTGATACAAGGTGCAACCAAACCTAGTGCTAGTTATATAAAAAAAAAAAAAATAAATAAGGCATATGTTTTCAATATTTAAAAGGGTTATCTTACATATTATTTTTAATTATGAAAAAATAAAAACATAAAACTGATATTAAAGCAATTAGCCGAATCCCAAATATCATAAAGATATCTCAATATGGACCAAGCTCAGATGGGCCCAAAGACCTAAACCATTTGTAAAGGCGTTTAAAATCAATGAAAAGATCAAAATGGATCTTGATGTGCTCGGCCACGTCATGGGTGGAGACCAAAGTTGAAGGACGATGTCGTTTAAAAACAATGACATAAACAAAAGAGATCATGACGTGCCGGGCACATCAAGCGTGAAGCCCGAAGTTTTTTTTGTTTTTTTATTATTTTTATTTATTTATTTTTATTATTATTATTATTTATTATTTATATATTTATTTATTTATTTATTTATTATAATATCTTAATATCGTTTTAACGATAAAACGATTTTGAAAAACCGGAGTCCGACGTCGTTTGAGTTATATTGAAATAAATAGAGTACTATTCCTTCTCTTATCCTTATCTATTATCTACTATAAGCCTATGTACAATTTACAAATCAACTTCAATAACAAATTAATAAAAACTTGCCAACCAAAAAAATAAAAATAAAAATAACAAAGATCGTTGAAAAAAAAACTTTGTCCAATTGGCAAATCCAAAGCTGGAATTGAAGAAACCAAAAATTCAATCAAACAAGAGTCTTTATATTCAGTTTCAACTCTAGTTTTTCTTATTATACTTGGTTTTCATCATGGCAAAGGAGAGCCAGTCGACCAATTCCTCACAAGAGCAACTCGTTGAATCTACACTGACACCAACACTAACACCAACCTTGAAGAATGTGATCCAATCACAACGCTCCATAACATAGGAGAAGGCCGCCGAAATAAGATTTTATGCCAAGGAGTTCCTTGATAAAGGGGTTATAGATACTTACTTCAAGGAACAATGCCTTAATATCATTGATAATAAAAGAAGAATCCCTTAACAAAGGGGCCGAACAATTTAAAAGGGGAACAATGGAAGGGGAAGAAATTTCCGCAATAAAAATAGGGAGATTGTGGAACCTGGCAAACAAGAGGCCCTCACGAAGGGCCATGAGACTGGAAATCTCAACAAAAAAAGAACCAGCCAGGAAACTTGAGCGGACAACTAAAACTCTCCCTTTATCATCCCTAATGGAGGAGCCGATACCAAAAGACCTAGAAGAATTATGCTTGACAAACCAAGTATTCAACTTAAGAAGGTGTTGACAGTCAAAAATGGCCTAAAGAACCAAATGAGGACTTTCCCTGCCACACCGCAACGGAACTCAAACTGGATCAGGTCACACTTGGCTCGCCAAGATGGGATCCAGTCTCAACGCAACCAGGCCAAGTATGACTCCCTCATTTGCCTCCTAACCTTGCCCTCTGAAGATCCCCGATCCCGATACAACTAGGATCACTTCGGTCCTTGATGGCCGGACCTGACAAAACCCCGCTCTATTCCACGGTACCGACAACGGGAGGAGGGCACCAAGACCCCCTCGACACCGCAAGAAGCGACTATCGTAGCAGAACAACCTGGCCTACTAGGCCAAACTAAAAAAATGAGATATCCGAGCCCCCTAACTCCCTTAGAACCATTTAGAATCCCCACCAAAGTTATGAGTTGAACCTGTGACTGGTTGATATAAGCCTTAGCAGAAGGACCGGTCTAAATAGAGAGGGAACCTAACGGGGGTCAGGAGGTAGGTGGGCATTAATCTCGAACGGTTAACAATGGAATGGAAATATAGGAAATTGAGGGCTCTGATTGGTCCGCACCAATCGACATTGACGGTCTGATAAGGGTCAAACTTAGCTCTACAAAGGGTCAACCTCAATTATCACAAAAGAGGGAACCTAAGTTACAGCAGACATGAAGGATTCAAAAAGCACTTAGGAAAAAAAGGAAAATGTTGGAAAGAAGCACTGACAGTGGCAGCGTGATAGACACTGCTACTGTCCCCCTAACAGACCCAAAATATGATAGCGACTAGTGTGGACATCTCAAACAGCTTCGGCCAACCAGAACCAGGGAAAACGCCACATAGTAGCCTACAAGGAACCTATGTGGACACTAGGGCATATGTGGTACCATCCCGTCCATCTGTGACGTGTGTACCATACATACCCAATAAGAACCAATGGTGGAGATCCCTTAACGGTTATCCCGCCTGAAAGAGGGTCTCCCACCTATCCATTGGACCGCCACGTTAGTTCTAGGGCCTAGCTGGAGAAATCCCGACCCTCTGTTTATATTTTTATTTATTTGCTTTCTCTGTTTCTTTGATGTATGTTGTTTAGATCATTTGTTTTGTTTTTGCTTTATTTTTTCTTGGTTTATTTTTTATTTTTTTTATTTGCTTTCTTTGTTTCTTCGATGTATGTTGTTTCAAATCATTTGTTTTGTTTTTGCTTTACTTTTCTTGGTTTATTTATTTTATTTATTTGCTTTCTTCAACTTAGAACCAATTTTGTTATTGCATGATCCTAAATGTTCCTATGATAGATGAGGAGTAGCACATTCAAGTATCTTTTCAAAGAAATTGTTGAGTTGAAGAAAAAGTTTACCAAAGGCAAATTGATTAGACTGGATGGGGGCAAAGATTATTGCTGGGTTGCGATTAGCAACCTAGCCTTAGAATGATCGGTCACCTTGGGGCAATCTGTTCCTTCGATGCCATAAGCCAGATGACCTATCTGTGAGATCATTTGGACGTGAAGATAGGTTTCGAGAGAAGCCTTTCAGTTACACAGTAGCTGATTTAGTCAAGCTAAAAGAGGAAAATGATGCCATCAACTTCGTTGCTGGAGTCCCCCTTCCAATGGAAGCTTAGATGATAGTTCAAGGTTATAGGGATACTATTGCAGACGTTAACAAACTAATGACTGAGTTTAGGAAATTGGGAAAGTTTAAAAATTTTCCTTTACTTTTGGTGGATGAGAACTACACCTCTACATGTGCCGAGAATTATGCTAAAAATACTGGCCTCAAATTGGCAGCTGTTGTATGATATAGATTCACCCACGGTAGAATGAAGTCATCCCTTTTTTGTAAGACTTTACTTGATGCAATGGAAGCAGAGGGTAACCTAGACATCTTTTTCGATCGTTTTCTACACCCTATCGATTGTGATTTTGATAACTGTGATGGTAAGGGGTTTACAGACACAAATTTTATTATTCCTAAAGCTATTGATCCTAAGGATTTGTCATTGAGAAATGCTAGGTTAAATATGAAGATGGCTGAAAGAACCGACAAGAAAATTAGAGGGTGAAACCACTAAAGTTTTATTAGTTAATAGTTTTGTTATCCGAAAATTGTCACGAAAACTTTCCGTACAACATTTAGTCGGTCATCCTTGGTACCCTGTTAGGGATGGGTGTGGGGGTCCAATGGGGTGGGGGAGGGTACCCCCACCCCCACCCCCACCCCCACCCCCATTCCTCAAACCTCCCCCACCACCTCTCCAAAAATCCATTTGGGGGGACTAGTGGGGGGGACGTTTTGGGGGGAGGTTCCCTCAACCCCACCCCCACCCCAAAAACCAATTTCCCCTATTTCATTTCCTTTTCAATTTTAAATTTCAAAATTTTAATTTGAAAAGTAATAAAAACATAATAAATATACAATACAAAATCCAAAATACAATACAAAATAGTCATGTTAATTTTAATAATTTAATATTATAATTTATAATTTTTTTTAATTGTTAAAATTTTTATATATAAATAAAAATTAAATTAAAAATAATATATATATATATATATATATGATTTTGGGGGCCCAATAGGGTTTTGGGTTTTGGGTTTGGGGGGAGGTACCCCCACCACCTCCCCAAAATATATTTGGGGGCAAAGTTTGCCCCCATCCCACCCCCAAAATCCATTTGGGGGTAAATTTTGCACCAAAGGGGGCCCGTGGGGGATGGGGTCCCATGGGGAAACGCCCATCCCTATACCCTGTAAGTCGTCTCTGGTACCATGTCGGTCACCTGGTCTATCGTCCCTGCTACCCGGTCTCTTCTCCGATTTTCCTCTGTAGTTCTCCATTACATGAGGCATGCAATGATGAGAGATAATGGTGCTAGGATCAATAGGGTCGAAGCCTAGCTCTCATACATGCATAATAAATGAGATATAAGGGAGAATGACAATTTCTTTGATAGAATTGGATTGGCCTAGGAGGAAAAAGCATCACATGTGATCATATCCTGAAAAACCTCTAGGTATTATCCAGCTGAGAGAGTGGTCATCCTTTATATATTTATGAATAATACATGCTCCGGGGAGCTTACATAAGTAGCAAAATACAACTTAAGTGCTCTAGAGAACTTACAATAGTAGCATGTTCGTTTTGCTAAGGAGGGGAGCCTAGTTGCTCCCCTCGGAGAGGTACCTCCACCAAGGTGGGATGGTCTCTCATAGAGGTGGGGGATGCTGGAGAACACCCAAAATAATCCAAAATCAAGGTTGTTAGTGGATGAGGAGAGAACCCTCAAGAAATGCATTGGATTTCACTTATATAATAAGCTTAGGTGGTGATATGGAGAGCATGTGTTTGACACATGTGGGCACATGGTTCCTACATGCAAACACACTCTTTAAATGGTGTAAGACGTGCCACATCAGATTTAGGGCATACGTGGTGATGACAAGGCACTTTTGTGTCATTTGGGTGCATTTCCATTGTAGGGAGGTGTTTAGGTGGTCCCTTGACTAAATGACCATCACATGGGGTTGATATTGAGCAATTAATGCTGCCGGAAGTTGGTTGAAAAGCTGATGAAAGGTCACCATCAGAAGGCCCCCCTATGTCCTACAAATTTGTGGAAAACTCTTATATTGTCTTTTACTCAAATCTGATGGGTCCTTATCACTTTGACCCACATTTTCTCATGGAATACGGCCCAAAATCATGTGGGAGGAGCTACTCCCTTTGAAGGATTTGGTACCTGGATACCGCGGTACCCCGCTACCCCGGTTCCATGGTACCCTAATATAGGTATGATGTATAAGGGATTTCGTGTAGAGGAGCTACACTAGAGTAGATTAGCCGCCAAGAGGGCAAGATCCGGTAAATGGGATCCCATAGGCAAGGGCAAAGCCAGGATTTTAGCATCGGGGGGAGCCAAGACAAAAATTAATATTCAATGTCACGCTAAACAAATTGTAACCAGTCGTTGTTTTATATATCGAAAATCATTTATAACTAAATCTATTAAATTTTCAGTTCGATTTTCATTTCAATTACATAATGATTTAGTTTGTGAGGAAATGTTTTTCTTCATTTTGCAAAAGCAATGTCTAATCTTAACATATTTGAGAATGTTTTTTTTTTTAAAGAATAATGTTTGGGATTGACCCGTCAATACCCAAAATATGGGAGTTTAGCACGTGACCTAATTTTTGATATAAATGTTATAAAAAAATATATATAAAAAAAAGCCATGTGCTACACTCTCATTGGTGGAGTTAGTATTTTGGGTACTGACTGTCAGTACCCAAACATTATTCTTTTTTTAATAGTTTTCAACTAATAAAATATAAATTTTTATAGCTTTTTTAAAACATTTTAAAAAACTGATAATAAATATTCAATAATTTAAATGACATAAAACATAAAACAAATATAATCATCATAACATATTAAAATACCACTGTATTATTAATATATTTCAATCATAATTATTTAAATATTTGTAATTTAATTTTATAATACTATCTCAAATCAAATTAACTTAATTTTTTTAAAATAAATAAAGATTTAAATAAAAACTAATAATGGAAGTGTAATAGCCAAAACAAAAGTCAAGTTTAATATCAAAAAAAAATAATAATAAATAAAGTCAAGTTTTATTTAAAGAATAAAAATTAATGTCCAACAACCCAAGTCGGTAACACACTACCCAATATTCTCTTTCTCCTCTCTCACAACTCACAAAATTTCTCTATTAGTTCTCACTTCTCTCCATTTCTTTCGGCCAGCTTTAACATCTCATTTCTAAGACTCTAACTTATTCTCAAAACTTCTTCTTCTGTAATTTTTTTTAACTGATTTTTTTTTTTTTTTTGAAATTTCTGGGGGGGGGGGGGGAGGGAGGGGGGATGGCCCCTGTCAGCCCCCCTCTGTCAGCCCCCCTCTAGATCCGCCCTTGCCCATATGGGAGATCTATAGAGGATCTCGTAGGGGAGCTCTTGTGGGGGAGGTCTAAAGGGAGGTTCTCCTAGGTAGATGCCTTGAGAATTCTCCATTAGATAAATGGCCAAATTTTATGGTTAACAAGTTTAATTTGTTTTTTTTTTTCTTTGTTGAGTGAAGATTGAAGTCTGGTTGTAAGAAAGAGTGTGGACTGTGGAAGGGTTGTGAAGAGCTTAGCCTAATATTATTGTAACAAATGCATAGAAAAAGAATAAGTAAATCGCGCTGATAGCGAACTTATTTTCATAGATGTAGATATTCTTTTTCTGTTACTACCTTATTACCATGCATTTTATAATTACTAAACTTTTGAAATGTTTGATCTGTATTATCGGTATAGATTCTACTGCTTTATGGTAATTATATTAATTGAGTTTTTAATTCTGGCAATTTCCATTCTAATCATTGTAGTTTGCTTTTATTAAGTTTTTTAGGAACTTGTATTTGCACATAATCACTATGAAAGTGTTCGACTATGCTTTTGTTAATAAATTTAAATTTGTTATGGTATTTATTATAGCATCTTCCTAAAACAGATATCTTTAATCTAAGATTTTTGTATTCTGCATCCATGTAAAAACCTTTTGTTTGTATGCCTAATTTTATCTTATTACAAAATTCTCTTATGTCTACGTCTATGTCAGGAAGGCATTTATACTACTGCTACTTTATTTTTGAGGTTTACTTCAGCAGTTGCTAACTAGGCTTGTTCATGATTGTTAAACTTGTCATCATAAAGATACAAATGCACTTTGGTGTCAAGTTGTGCTCTAGTTTGACTATGCACTTCTATGATCACTACACCTAGATGTATTGCTAAGTAGCCATTTTTTTTTTCTTTAGCACTTTGTGGGCTTATTAATGTAATTTCTTCTATATTGTTAACAACTCCAATTGTAAATTTATCTTTGTAACATATAAAATGCTTTTTAAACTATCTAAAAATCCTTCGCTATATATA